>CM032474.1:18678562-19193562 GCA_019059595.1 Marasmia exigua
GTCACAAGTGCTATGCCTACTAAACCCCCCTTTCTCCGGGATTAGGCGTCCGGTACCCTCACTCAAGCAGCGAAACACAGCACAGTGCTGCTTCATGCCGGTTTTCTGTGAGACCATAGTATCACTCCGGTCGAACCGGCCCATTCATGCCGAAGCGTGGCTCTCGCGGTTTATTTACATACAATTGTATTAAGTAACTAGATACCAAGTTTTAGTTCTTTTTAGGGTTCCGTATCTAAAAATGGCAAAAAACGGAACCCTTATAGATTCGTCATGTTTGTCCGTATTTCATAGCCACTTTTCTCCGAAACTATAAGAACTATACTATTGAAACTTGGTAAATAGATATATATTTTGTTAACCGCATTATGATTTTTACACAAAAATTTGAAAAAATAAAAAAATGGGGGGTCTAAATACTTGAAACTGAAACTCAAAAATTTTTTTTTCATCAAACCTATACGTGTGGGGTATCTATGGATAGGTCTTAAAATATGATGTTGAGGTTTTTAACATAATTTTTTTCTAAACACAATACTCTGTGCAAGAGACGCTCCCATAGTGGTAAATTGTAACCCCCCCCCCCCCCCCCCCCCCCAATTTAACTTCTATAATAAATGAATTTCAAAACTATAAAAAATATATATGATGTACATAATCATGAAAACTAACAACGACAATTGGTTTGAACTAGATACATTATTTTAATACGTTATAAACCGTAATTCACCTTCCATATATCTTATGGGCGCGTCCGACTCGCGCTTGGCCGGTTTTTTCTTATTTTATTTTATATTATTTATTACAATGTAACCTTAAAAACACGATGATACCAAATAATACAAAACATTCACAAATAATAATACAAATATGTAATAATAATAAAATGATAGTCGATTAACAAACCGACACGGTTCTAATCGCAAGCGTCACTTCGAAAACTCCCCATGCATGCATCGGATCTCTGCAAGCGCTACGCACACTACGAAATGTACTGTTACTGTGTGCCGTTCGACCTCAACAACTCGCACAGCGCGTCTAAAATACCACGCGCGGCCGCGTGATATGAAAGACCGAAAACATGAGTAAACAGTACCACAGTACTTACCTTTCGTCAGTTGGGAACTGATGGAAGGAAACCTTTTCGCCAGCCTTGAATTTGGAGGGACAGCCATGAATTGCGCACATAATAGGCATATTGATCGCGCGCGAGGGGCACCGACACAGAGTACACAGGCGTCTCGGCTGAGGCAGCCCTCCTACTAAAAAGTAAGGCAAACGCATCCAGCGGCTTACCGTCCCCCGCGCCTCCTCGGCTTCCGACCGCTCGATGACCAATCAGCGTACGCTTAGCTGATAATGACACGAGGTATTTTTAGAACGGATAACATTGTTATTTTATTTTATTATTTTGTTCTAAAATTAGCACTTATTTGGCAAATTTTCATGATATTAATCGTGCAGAAATGTTTCTATAAAATTTTTCGTTATACCTTAATTACAACAATACGGTATATGACTATTATTATTTTATTTTTGCTATCAAAAGACCTCTCAATGATAGAGACATCGTTAAAAGAATCATTTGATACTCATTTAAACTACCTGAGATATCACAACTTTAAAATCACATTATTTTGGGCAAACCCAAAACGCTCCATACAAATGGCTACTTAGATGTGACGTCACACTTAAGTATTTTGTATGCATTTCATTTGAATTTTGTGTGGTAGCTATATCAAATGTTTCGTTTATGTCAATGGTTCTATTATAATAATTGGTGCAAATTGTATGGGTTATTCAATGGTATTATTATTTTTTAATAATTTCATACTTTTAAAAATGGACTTGCCCATGAATCTTTGAATGACCATAAAACCGGCTAGACGTTATATTTTTAATTGAGAATTTTTTCCATTGCCACATATTGACCTATATTTTGATAAAATATTTATATTTTGTAAAATCTTGAGCTTAGTCATATACCCTATTCCTCGTTTTAATTATAATACGTAATAGTCTAATTTATATGGATTTAATAAAGAGATTTCGACTGTGGGAGAGCCACGCTTCGGCATGAATGGACTGGCTCAACCGAAGATCTCTCCGATCGAGCCAGTACTTATCTAAGTACCACGGCCTCACAGAAAACGTGAGGCCGTGCGTGAAGCAGCACTGCGCTGTGTGAGTGAGAGTACGGAGGGCCAGTTCGGGTGAAAAGGGGGTTTAAAGGTTGGCAGCGTACTTGTGACTCCTCTTATGTTGGGGGTTTCCATGGACGGCGGCAATAGCTTACCATCAGGTGATCCATCTGTTCGTCTTCCACCTATCACATAAAAAACGGGTCTAAATATTACATGTGTTTGTAATATTCTATTACAAATATTTGCTATATTGTGCAACGTTATTAACTCGATCCCAATTTACCGATACCTTCAACCTCTCAATTCAATATCTTCATTTTAACTTATGAAATTGTGCTTATAAATTATGCCTCCATTCATTAGTTTCATTCTGGCGTTAGTGATGCAAATTTTAATCGAGTGAGTTGAGTGACAGCGATAAATTACCCACATTTTTCCGCGTTTTTTGAGTGAATAAATCTTTTACTTCAGTTTTAGGTACTTGTAATTGTAACCGTGGAAAAGACACACTTCGGTATAAGTGGACCGGCTCGAACGGAGTAACACCACGGCCTCACAGAAACCAGCACGAAGCAGCTTCTACCTCTAGGATACCGGAGCGGAGGCCCAATCGGGGGAAAGCGGATTAATGTAAAACGTTGACAGGGCATTTGTGACTCCGCTACAGCACTAGTGTTGCGGGTGTAGATACATGCGGCGGCAATCGCTTACCATCAGGTGATCCATCTGCTTGTCTACCACCGGCCACATATTATGTATATATATTTAAAAAAAAAATGACAGTAATTAAAGCGACAGCTGCGCGACAGTAGCAAAGTTAGATCCATTTTTTTTTCTATTTAGAAATTCTCAGTATCAACTCGGAGCTGGAAGATTTAGCCTTTTTTTGTTTTTATTGACCGAGGAGAAAAGCTTTACCCGTCCGCCTCTGGCGACGGCTTCTCCTAACGAGTAGCCGGCCAGAGGCATACCGACTAAAACTCCTGGGACTCTCCCTCATCGCCCATAGTCGGAGAAAGTCGTGGGCGATGGTACGAAATCTGCCACCACGACTTCTCCCGGACTTAAGTCTATATCAAACAACTCGTTATCAAACAACGTCTTAAATTAATAATTCTCACAACATCTCATACGTTGACCTGAATCCGTACTAAGTAGCTTAAGCACTTGTGTTACAGATATCAGACAACAGAGGTTCACAAATATATACTTAAATACATATATTACACCCAGACACCGAATAAACACAAGTGTTCATCGCACGAATGTTTGTCCAGGGTGGGGATCGAACCCACGACCTTTGGCGTAAGAGGCAGGATCACTACCAATTGCGCCATCCGGTCAGTCAAATAACTCTTAAATAAACCAAATACTTAAAATTATTTGAGTGTAATTAATAACTTATTCAAGTCACATCACTACGGTTGATTCTGGCACTTTTAATAACCTCTATAATTACACAATGGAGCAACTCTTCATTAAATTGTCACTCACTCTGATGATGCCTCGTAATGAACTCATGTGTGTTACGCAACTTTGTTACGAAAGTGAAATATTGGGTTTTAGGGTTATGTACGAGTACGTACGTACAGCCACACATGAATTCTATACAAAATTTCCAAGTTTCTTAATCGATTTTCACCTTAATATCAAATACGTTCAGTTCAATATCAATTAAGAAATGTTGAGAGACTGTAGTAACCTGATGTGGCTGTCTGTACCAATGACAATGCTCGATAGTAGTGAAGAGGTATTCCTTTAGGTTGTCCCCGCCGTGTGGTCCCCGGCAGAGTAGAATAGGCCACCCTCACTCTTACCGAGGTGTCGTTAAAGGCGACTAAGGTAAAGCTGCTGGCATGATCATCAGCACCCAGAGAAGGAAAACTCTGCATTTAGATCAAAACCCTCGCCAACCCGTCTGCAAAGCGCGGCGAGTATGGCAATTACCCCTCATGTGATTGAGGGAGGCCCGTGCCCCAGCAGTGGGGAGTCAAATGGGCTGATGATGATGATTCCTTAAGGTGAGCGTATTTCTTTTTAAAAGGTCGGCAGCGCACTTGTGACTCCCCTGGTGTTGCAGGTGTTCATGGGCGGCAGTAATCGCTTACCATCAGGTGATCTGTCTGCTCGTCTGCCCCTTATCCCATAAAAAAAAGAGGATAAAAGCGTGAACCTTTCAAACGAGAGCTCATAGACACGAATCCGAACACGCTGCACCTACTACCTATTGACCATGGGAGGGCCACGCTTCGGCATGATCCACTTAACCGGAGTGATATCACAGTCTCACAGAAACCCAGCATGAAACAGGGCTGTGCTTTGTATCGCTGCGTGAGTGAGGGTACCGGACGTCGAATCCGGCGGAAAATGGGGTTGAACGGTGGCAGCGTACTTGTGACCACTGGTATCCATGGTCAGCGGCAATCGCTTACCATCAGGTGATTCAATTAAAATTTACATTTGGTATTGACTCAGGTGACGCCCTGTTAGTATAGTGGATTAAGTACCGGGCCGTGATCTCGGGGTTCAATTCAGGAATTCGAAACATACTTTTTAAAATTCGAAACATAGCTCGGGTTTGTGATCAACAATCCGCATTAGGCAAGCGTCGCGATCAAGCCTAATCCCATCATACTCGTAGTAGCAATATGACTAGATTTATATATTTATATATATGATGGAGGCCTTTGCCCTGCAGTGCGACTACTGTCCCAGATATATACTTATAGGCTGATACTTTTAGACACTCTTAAGTTTGTTCGATATCCTCGGTACGTGAGTCTAACTCGCATGAAGCTGTTTTTTTTAAATGTAGTTGCAAAAACATTTTTTGAGATTGAGTAGGTACAGTCAGCATCAAAAGTAGCTTAACACTTTAGTACCATGTCATAGTAACTGTTAAGAAATGTTTTATTTAATTTAATTATAGACAGTTTATAAGGGATACGTAAAAAATGTCATTTCGACATGGTACTAATGTGTTCAGCTATTTTTTATGCTGACCGTATCTATAGTGTTTGAAAAAGATGTTTAGTATTCGAGTAGTGCTTAAGTATTATTGGCCTCATTTGCTACTGGGATAGTCAAATTCAGCAACACATTGGATGGTAAATAAAGGATTGGCTATTACAATGGACGTGATGCAAATGTTGCGTAAGCGCATTGTGGATAAATATTTAATAACGTGAGCCTTCCAATCGAGAGATTGTACGTTCAGCATCAAAAGTAGCTTAACACTTTAGTACCATGTCGAAGTAACATTTTTTACGTACCACTAAGAAACTCACTATAATAGGCAGAACAGTTACTTCGACATGGTACTAAAGTGTTAAGCTACTTTGATGCTGACTGTACCACAAAGTGAATAGACATAGACTATCTTATTACAAATCGCGATCTAAAGTTATTACCGTACTAAATCTCATGTCATCCTGTTCCAACACGCGATGTTAAAATGGGCTAGCTCGAGTTTTATTCCGGGACTATCCTAAGTTCGCGATTTGTAATATGGGGGATAAAGTCGGATCTAACTAACATTGATATTAAGGAGTTCTTTGATCTATGCGTTAGCTTACGCGTCTGTCTCTGTCATTTGTACTGAACCTTACTGAGATCACTCGCGCATGTATGTGTGCGTGATTACGCACAGATATCATCAGGTTTGATTAGCTTGCGTTGTAGACAGCCTGCGTACTGTGTCTATAAAGGGTGTATCTGTGAACATTTACATCCCTTTAACCACGTGTTCTGCCAACCACTCTGAACAACATTTGTTCAACGACTTTTCGAAATTAATTGAAACTATTTTCGACTTCCGGAACAAAAAATTAAGGTACCGTGGTTACCGGTAACCACGAAATTGTTTAAAATAGATCCGGTTTAGTAGCTAAAAATTAAAATCGATTGACGTCGCCAGTGTGCCCTACCCGTCACCTTAACCTTTTAAGGCCCTTGCGTCTAAATGGCTTACGGCCGCACTCAGAGACGTCATGTTCATTAGCTTTAATATCGGTAGTCTTTGTGCGTATCAAAATAAGTGTCAATATTTTTTCTTAAAAAGCCAAATAAGTTAATCAACGACTCTAAGTGTGACAGTTAGTAAAAAAAAAAGAATTTAGTAGCCTTTTTATTCATTATTATATTCTATTATTTTATTGACTGACCGGATGGTGCAATTGGTAGTGACCCTGCCTCTTACGCCAAAGGTCGTGGGTTCGATCCTCACTTATGTTTGTTCAGTGTCTGGGTGTAATATATGTATTTAAGTATATATCTGTGCTTCTCTGTTGTCTGATATCTGTAACACAAGTGCTTAAGCTACTTAGTACGGAATCAGGTCAACATATGAGATGTTCTGAGTGTTATTATTTTGTAAACATTTTTTTGTCTCAAAATGCTTGTTAAAAACATTTTGGTGTTCATACTGGACTGTAAGAATTATTATTATTATTATTTTATGTTTAAGTTTTTACATTCTCCCTCCTGCTACAAGGAGTGGGCGTAAAACCTGTTACACGGACACGGAAGTCGAATTACAGATTTCATACCACCACGGCCATAGGTACAACGGAGTTACCACGGAGTGATACCATGGCCTCACAGAAAACCAGCGTGAAGCAGCACTGTGCTGTGTTTCGCTGCGTGAGTGAGGGTACCGGAGGCCCAATCCGGGGGATAGGGGGGGTTTAAAGGTTGGCAGCGCACTTGTGACTCCACTGGTGTCACGGGTGTCCATGGGCGGCGGCAATTGCTAACCATCAGGTGATCCGTCTGTTCGTCTGCCTACCTATTACCAAAAAAAAAACATCCATACAAATCTCTAACTTGACTTTAATATCGAGTGCTCGAGAATTGCCACTCAAGCACTCCTTTTATAGTCACCTTTTCCTTCCTATTTCATCGTAACTTTCCGACCACACGATGTAGGTACACTCCAGCTAATTATGTGCGTGTTTATACAAAGTTTAATAATTTGCTGGGTTGAGGAAATTTTACATAGTTCCTTGTTTCTGGTTCACTAGGTGGTATGTTAGGACTGGAAATTGTTTGAACCCTTTAGTTATTAGTCCACTCTGCGGGTATAGTAATCCACTAACCAATTACGGCTACGGCGGGCAATCTCAACGATAAACCACGTACGCAGGATATCTAAAACCATTCATGGTCTCATCAGCTGTCCGGAAGTATTAAGACATATATCTATCGCGGTTCCACGATCAAGTAGCCGGCTCTGTAACAGAAAAATCTTTGTGCCTACATACTGCAGGACAGTATCAGGTCAGCATTCACCATTGTATAGGTTGACTAATAGTTACAATCATATTAGAACCGCGTTTGATATTTTTCATGGTTCTGTGGCCTCGGCGAAGGCCGATTTAAAACTTGCCCTGGTTGAGTACTTTATTTAGTAGTTACCTATTTCATCATCAGCCCATTTAAGTCCCCACTGCTGGGGCACGGGCCTCCCTCAATCACATGAGGGGTAATTGCCATACTCACCACGCTTGGCAGACGGGTTGGCGAGGGTTTTGATATAAATGCAGAGTTTTCCTTCTCTGGGTGCTGATGATCATGCCAGCAGCTTTACCTTAGTCGCCTTTTACGACACCTCGGTAAGGGTGAGGGTGGCCTATTCTACTCTGCCGGGGACCACACGGCCTACCGATTTATGTTATATAAATATATATTTATTATTCTTTCCCTATTCCTAATGTTCGCACTTATTGCATGCAGTGTTCACTGTTATTAGAATGAACGTATGAATGTATTTTATTTAATGCTGCGTTGTCATGTAAACGTTACATTCCGTTTGTGAACCAAATTATAAAAAAAAATATATCAAGTGTGTGCGCAAAAGCAAGTGCACTCTCTATCCCCTTACCTTCATATTCAGATGGGAAACCAGTGTGACATGACTGGAGAGGGATCGAGCACAAGATCAACGACTTAGCGTGCTTTCCGAGCCACGGGGGTACAAGACCGCCAACATCCAGACTCCGGGCTGACACCAAAAATGTCTTATCGAAAACTTGGGCACAAAATTTTGAGTTTTGGGGATCGGGGACTTTCGCAGCCGTTGCTTTAAAGTGCGAACCACTAACCACTGTGCCACTGAGGCAGTCACGGAGGCGATAGGATGCATGGGTCAACGGTACTTAAATTCGTTAATACATCAATGTATTTAAAAAGAACGCCGTGTGTTCCCGGCAGAGTAGAATAGGCCACCCTCACTCTTACCGAGGCGTCGTAAAAGGCGACTAAGGTAAAGCTGCTGACATTATCATCAGCACCCAGAGAAGGAAAACTCTGCATTTATATCAAAACCCTCGCCAACCCGTCTGCCAAGCGTGGTGAGTATGGCAATTACCCCTCATGTGATTGAGGGAGGCCCGTGCCCCAGCAGTGGGGACTTAAAAGTGCCCGCAAACTACAGTCTTTACATGTGATAGGTGTCACGAGCAGACGGATCACCTGAAGGTAAGCTATTATGCAGCGCACATAAGCTAAGCTAGCTAGGTAAGCTATTGTGCGGGTGTCTACCCGCTCTACCAGTGGAGTCAAGGTTGATAGAACGTCCACTGCTGAACATGGGCTGGGTGTCACTTCGCTTCACCGAATTCTTACAATCTTAATCAGGTCATCCACATTTTAAACATTTTATTCTGTGTAGGTACGGTACAGAGAAAAAGGTTCGTCACCTTAAGCACAGATATTATAATATTAGTCCTTAAGGTGACGGGTAGGGCACACTAGCGACGCCAATCGATTTTAATTTTTAGCTACTCAATCAATCAATCAAATAATTCTTTTTTTGCATAGGCTTGTACACAGCACTTTCAAATCGTCATACATTTGAATGACTTAAAACTATTTATAAGTACTTATGTATAATTAACATGTTAATACATATATATGTTGATACATAAAATATACTACAGAAATAAATAAACATAATGCGATTCTACCACCGGCTCAGAAAGTTGTTTCTGGTCGACAAGATCCGGCAAGAAACTCGCCAGTTATTCTTTTTAATCGCCAAACTTTCATACAATGTTGTATCATAATCATACCAAGCCATACAGTTTATTGTTACACAAATTAAAATAAAGGAAATAATAATAAAATAAATATTATGAGGTAAACCGAAGCAGACCAGTCCCCAAAGGTGGTACCTGTTCACAAGTATGACGTACGTGTCAGCCATCATTTCATTTAGAGGGAATGTAATGACCCGACACATAGCGCCACCACCTCAGAGACATTTGAGTGAGTATGACTACTAAACCAGATCTATTTTAAACCATATCGGGATTACAAACTCTCGGCAAACTCATATACTGTTTATTAAATAACCATGCACAAATGTTGGGTCCAACGCATACGCAAAAAATTTCTTCACTATTCAAATTAAAATAGATCCGGTTTAGTACCTAAAAATTAAAATCCGATTGGCGTCGCTAGTGTGCCATACCCGTAACCTTGAGGCGACGGGTAGCCATAACTAGCGACACCATTCGTTTTTAATTGTTAGCTACTAAACCGGCTCTATTTTAAACAATTTCGGGGTTACAATCTCTCGGCGTATACTTATACTATTTATTAAAGAACCATGCACAAATATTGGGTCCGCGTTTGTGCATGGTTATTTAATAAATAGTATTAGTGTTTGCCGAGAGGTTGTAACCCCGAAATTGTTTAAAAAAGATCCGGTTTAGTACCTAAAATTAAAACCGATTGGCGTCGCTAGTGTGCCCTACCCGTCACCTTAACGTAAATTTTCGCTTGCGCGGAAAAAAGCAGTTATACCAACATACCGTGTTAAAAAGATCTGCCAACTTTCTTTAAATTTTCTTTACATCAAAAGGATATTTTTCTGTGCAACAGGTATTACTCTGACAAATTTGCGAAAGGTAATATGTGCTCATAGCATATCAAACGAATCAATTTGTTCTTTTCGTTCCTTGACTTTACTAGTACGAGGAGATTTCGTCCACTTCCTCATAAGGACTTTAGCATAGTTCCGGTTCCTGCTGCCGGTCCACTACGATCTGTGTCGGGAAATAGAAAATAGTTTTAAAGAGTAGTCCATGGTATTCAGTACCTACCTAGGGATGCCTTTTTATTTCATTTTTAATGCTTTTTATTAAGATTGACTGAGCAAAGAAATTATGATATTAGTTTAGCGTTTGAACTTTTAAATATTATTTTTAAAGCGCATAAAAACATGAATTCTTCTTCTACGTTTGGCCGCGGCATGACTATACCCTGGCATTGTTAATGTCTATGAGCGTTTACCATTTACCATTAGATGGACCGTAAGCTCGTCTGCTTATTTTAGCAAAAAAAAAAGAATAAAATCTAAACGCGCTATAGATAGGTCGAACATAATTTAAAATAAATGCAACAAAATTTGTTTTTTTTTTTAAATAGATCAATAGTTACAATAATTGATGTCGCCCTTTCACTTTTGCATCTTCATCTGTGCTTATTACTAATAAATATAAAATATAAATATTTCACAACATCACATACATTGATCTGACTCCGAGATAGGTAGCTCAAGCACCTGTGTTACGGATATCAGAATCAACAGCGGAATTACAAATATTAACATATAATACTTTTCTTCTGTAAATACATACTTATAATACATACAAACACCCAGACCAATACAAACAGATATGTTCATACACACATATGTTTGTACTGTGCGGGGATCGAACCCGCAACCCTTGGACCAAAGGCAGCGTTCACTACCACTGTTCCAAACGGGTCGTCTTACTAAATGGATAGTGTTTTTATTACTACATTGGTGGCAAACAAGCATGCGGCACACCTGATTATTTTCGCTCCCTGACAACTGATACAATTTTAACACTCGATGTGGATACCTATTATTCACTATCGATAGAATAGTAGGCTATCGATTGGCAACACTAATATTCGGTATTCACTACGGAATAGAACTGGCCAGTTCTCTTCACTTCGAATTTCAATTATGAACCCCTACTCGTTGTTTGCGAATGGAATCACTGTTTGTTTTTGTGAGTTTTGCCGTTGCATCGGGAATGTTTGAACATTTTGGCATGTTTTCTATGTACCTATTGGAAAATATCAAGGAACTTTATTTTCCTTTGATTTTTTTTTGTTTTGTTTCTATTCAAGGGAAGTTTGCGTCAACTGTTGTTTGTTATTTTTGTGTCAACTGGTGTTGCCTATACCCGGGCGGCGGACAAACTTTATTTTTATTTAACATATTTTTAAGATATTTATTTAAGATACTTATTTGAAATGTGCTAAAAAAGCTCTTTCATTTGATACCCATCACGGTACCGGTCAAGAAACATTTTTTTTAGTTCCTTACTCTAAGTCCTCTAGAGGGCGCTGTAGTCAATTTAACGTGACGTCATGTCGCCTATTACCAGAAGATAATCAAAACGCTTTTAACGACACCTCATTTGTTCAAATATGATAACTAGTTTTTTTTACATTATGACAGACAAACGAGCAGATGTCTCACCTGATGGTAAGTGAATTACCGCCGCCCATGGACATCTGCGACACACGGGGCGTCACGGAGCGTTGCCGGCTCTTAAGGGAGGAATAAGCTCTTTTCTTGAAGATCACCAGGTCGTATCTGTTCGGAAACACCATAGAAAAAAGTTTAGAAGTTATGATGGAACAGATGAACAACCATACATACATACATACAGATCAAGATCATAACCCTCTTCTTTGCTCCGCTCCGGGTTTTAGTTTTTACCCGACTACGGTAAAAACTAAAACCCGACTACCAAAAAAACACGCTCTAAATCGTACGAAACAAGAAAATTTCTGCTAAAATTATTATACCCTATCGTCGGTCCACCTTGTGGGGGGCCTATACTATTAAGTAGTATTTTATAAAGAGGTAAATCAGAAACAAGACAACGGACGCCTATAGTTATAAGTATTTGCCGAGAGATTGTAACCCCGAAATTGTTTAAAAGAGATCCGGTTTAGTAGCTAAAAATTAAAATCGATTGGCGTCGCTAGTCTACCCTAACCGTCACTTTAATCCGAAAATACGAAACGCTTGCGTAATCGACACCTAGCACCGTCTATTTGTATAAAATATGTCCCGAAACGAAGAGAGAGATGGCCACTAGTAATAAAAAAAAAGTTTTAAAACTAAAACCTGACTACCTAAAAACACGCTCTAAAAAGTCCGAAACAAGAACATGTCTTTTTTTTTTTAGATTTTCGCGTTGCATTATAACTATAATGTATCAAACGTCGAGCCAAATATGTGAGTACACAATGTTGTTTCACATAATAAATATCGTGTTAATCCCCGTATTGATACATTATAGTAAGAAAATGTCTCTGCTGATATTATTATACATATCGCCGTGGTGGTATGCCACATTGATTTTATGTTATTATTATAATTAATGTTTTGCTAAAGTAGGTGGGATACGACCACGGCGATACGGCATAATAATTTCAGCAGAGACAATTTTCTTGTTTCGTATTTTAGAGCGTGTTTTTAAGTAGTCGGGTGTTAGTTTTTAAACTTTATTTTTATTTAACATAATTTTAGTTATGTAAATAAAATTACATATTTGAAATGTGCTAATAAAGCTCTTTCATTTGATTTCCCACACGGTATCGTCAAGCAAGTTTTATTTTTAGTTCCTTACTCCAAGTCTCCTAGAACTGTAATGAATTTAACGCGGCGTCATGTCGCCTATAACTAGAAGACAATCAAGACGCTTCTAACGACACTCATTTGTTTAAATATGATAACTAGTTTAAAAGTTATGATGGAACAGGTGAACAACCATACATAGATGTGGGATTGGTGATCGGTAGATGCATGGCAAGTAACGTGTATGAGTTCGATGTTTGAATTAGAATGACGTGTGAGAGAGAGAGAGGGAGATGAGAGACGTCCGGACGATGTAAAGACGTGGAAGACGACGCTTTAAGAAGATAATTTAATACAGAACAATTATACAAATCCCTGGCTTTATTTAAAACCCCATCCCACATAGATGCATACATACATACAGGTCAAAATCATAACTCTCCTTTTTGCTTCGCCGTAGTCGGGTAAAAATTAAAGTGCAATCTCATCGAGACACGTTTACAATTCTCTATTTTTCCAAATAGATTGAGAGCTGAGAACCAGTAGTATCTTTGTTGTCCAGATGCGATACAGAGAATTAGAGAAATGAAATAGTACTTGTTAGAAGTGAGAATGTTATTTGATATTTTATTTAGTCGGAAGCAGTCGCAGCAAATTCAGTAGGAAACAGCACTGCGGCGTAGCGTTTGTATTGTATTTCAGTTAAAGACTTGAATTTATTGTCTTGACGTTTTCTAGTTTAGCACAATTATAGGATCTACTAGTGGCCCGCCCTCACTTCGTTTCGGGTTATTAGCTCCACTTTATACTAATAGATGGCGCTATGTGTCGTTTACATCGCGCTAGCGTTTCGTGTTTTCAGATTAAGGTGGCGGATAGGGCACACTAGCGACGCCAATCGATTTTAGTTTTTAGCTTCTAAACCGGATCTATTTTAAACGATCTCGGGGTTACAACCTCGCGGCAAACACTTATACTATTTATTAAATAACCATGAATCAATGCGGAGCCATCATTTGTACGCGAAAAAATTATTCACGCTAAAAGTGGCCGCTTTTGGCGGTAATCAATTTTTCGCATACAAAAACGAAACATTTGCGCATAGGTATTTAATAAATAGTATAAGTGTTTACCGATAGGTTGTAACCCCGAAATTGTTTAAAATAGATCCGGTTTAGTAGCAAACAATTAAAAACGAATGGTGTCGCAAGTTAGGGCTACCCGTCGCCTTAAGGTGACGGGTAGGGCACACTAGCGACGCCGATCGATTTTAATTGTTAGCTACTAAATCGATTATGTACGCGAAAAATCCGCTTTTGGCGTAAATCAATTTTTCGCGTACGCGTTGGACCCAACATTTTTGGCGCTCGCTCCCGAGCTCCTGGATCGCTTAAATAAATAGTATAGTTAGTAGAATGGATTTTTTTTTTAAATTATAATGTAACTTACATAAATTACTTAAGAGGAAATCCTAGTTAGGGATTGATTAGTAGTTATACTTATCAATTAAATTTTGCTGTCTTCTCACTTTACGTGCTATTACCTATTGGTACAATAGTACCAATAGGTAATAGCACCTTGTACCTGTATTCAGCTGTAACCTTGTAGCTGTATTCAGCTACAAGGTAATACTACATACTTTTTTACTCTCTGATGTCTGATATTTGTAAGGTTAAGCTATTTAGAACCCAGTAAATTAGGTACATTTGCTGCTTTTTAAAAGACCGCCAACCAGTGATGCATTAGCGATCTCACTGATTTCGCAGATTCGAATTGGCGGCGTTAATGACTTGACATGAGGACCCCAAATCTCGTGCTCGTGACATTTATTTTCATACGACATATATCACTAAAACATAGATTTTTTGTATGGTTTTCAGGAGCCCAATTCTCGTGCTCTTGATATTTTGAAAACATGGCGGATATCACCAGAAAACCATACAAAAAAACTATGTTTTAGTGATAGGTATATGTCGTATGAAAATAAATGTCACGAGCACAAGAATTGGGGTCCAGGTGATGTCCGCCAAGTTTTCAAAATACCACGAGCACGAGAATTGGGCTCCTGGTGACCCGCTTGTTCTTTGGTCGCCTTTAGCATAAAAAAGTATCTCATAAAACAAATGACTATCAGTCCTCAAAAACTACTGTGACCTACTTTCCATCATGTCATCATCTAAAATTATATGTCTTCAAACATTACCCTCATTCCTAGTACCCATCCTTAATTATCATAAAACCTTAACGGAATACGTTTTTATCACCGGAAATTCAACATTTTTCAAGCCAACAGCCGTTTCCAACATTACAACCATCTCTCAGTTGTCTTGAGACCTTTTCTCAGTCAAAGTCACCGAGAATTAAACTCGAGGCAAACAGAGTAATAAAAAAAACAAATATTAGACAGAGATAATAAGGTTTACGGTCAAAATGATGAGATGAGAATAATTTTATGAGTTAAAATGGGTCATATCTTGGAAAAAGACATAAGGGCAGTTAGTGCAAACGTGTTGTAAGTTTCAAAATCCATAGTTCAAGTTGATCTAGTTCGTTTAGTCTTTTTATGAGGTGGCAGACGAGCAGACGGACCGCCTGATGGTAAACGATTGCGGTCGCCCATAGACACCTGCGACACCAGTGAAGTCACAAGTGCGCTGCCAACCTTTAAACCCCTTTTTCCCCCGGATTGGGCCTCCGGTACCCCCACTCACGCAGCGGAACACATCACAATGCTGCTTCACACTGGTTTTCTGAGAGGCCGCCGTATCACTCTGGTCGACCCAGCCCATTCATGCCGTAGCCAAACCGTGTTGTAAGTTTCAAAACGCCGTAGTTCAATTTGATCTAGTTCGTTTAGTTTTGTCATGTGATATATGGCAGACGAGCAGACGGATCGCCTGATGGTAAGCGAATGCCGCTCTGGAGTCACAAGTGCGCTGGCAACCTTTAAACCACCTTTCCCCCGGATTGTTCCCCGGTACCCTCACTCACGCAGCGGGACACAGCACAGTGCTGCTTCACACTGGTTTTCTGAGAGGCCGCCGTAGCGTGGCTCACCCACGGTCTGAATTTAAACCAAAGTTATGTAGTTCTTGAGCAGTAAGCTGCATTCGAAATTTGAAATTGAACTTAATAACTAGCCAATTCAGTTCACTAATTAAATTTCTTATGTAGTTTAACGGTTCATCCAGTTCAATGAATTCTTATATATACGCTGAATACGGCAGAAAGATTGTATGAAGCGCTCATATGTTGACTTATCCATACTTTTAAGACTTTTATTATGTACATAACTATGCGATGACATAAATAAATTAAAACGAATATGATGAAAAAATATAAAAAGACAAGTGAATGATCAACGTAGAAAATAAAACAATCCGACAAAAAAAAAAATACTAGTAGGCAAAAAGAGCGGTTTCACGGCCGATGATAACTAAAACTGAATCTTACTGATCTTGTTTGGTGGTTCTCTTATTTAATTTAATTGAAAATAGCTGCTATGCAAGTATGCAATTATGAACTACATAAGCGATTTAGTTGACATCAATCTTTTCACTCGAGTGAACTATTCCGAACAATTCTATCCCATAAAAAACAAAACTTGTCAAAAAATCCAAGTCTCGCACTTAGTTGTTCTACCGTGAAAAGTTGTGAGGTCTACGTTACCAAGTCAGTTATTAACTTAGCAATCATGGTTGTGTTTTCATGCAATGGCCGAGTCAAATATTTAATAATTTGGACTTATTGACAAGTTTTGTTTTTATGGGATATCATTTCTTTTTGTAGTCCACTTACGTTTTTTTCTTTCCGGTACCTTCAACTGCAAATGTAACTTTGTAATCCTTTACATTTATAAGAGATTACAAAGTTGCAGTTGGTGTATTTAGAAAACTGGACCGACATTACAAAAAAAATAGTTTTTTCATGATTAAGAAACTAAATTCTATTTGTATTCTACTGCTAGTGCCTTGGACTTTATGATGATCGGTGAGTCAGTCAGTGAGTGAGTGACAAAATTCAGAAACTTCAACAAGTTGTCATTCTTACACTACTGGTTTAAATTGGCTGAAATTTTAAATATACCATGTATAAACAATGCCTAATTAACTGAAAATTCAAGTTTCTTGTTTTATACACAACAAAATTATAAAAAATAGGGGGGGTCGAAAATAGCCTGAATTGCTTTGAGAAAAGGATGGTACGGCCGTGCCGCTTTTTGCCCGACTTGGCGGGTGCACTGCCGTGCCCTCAGACACGTCATACTTTATTTGGTTTGTTGTACTTTCCCTGGCTACCTGGAAGAGATGGTTATAAATAACAAAGTGTGGACAGTTCGTAAGGACGACTGTCTTGGGTTTTTGTTCACTTTTTACGAAATGAGTTATTACGATAAGCAGCTGTAGGCGCGGATTTTGATTTGTGTCTTCATTGCAGTGTTCAACAGTTAACGAGTAAGGATTTTTGTTTCATAGGGTCAATGGTGGAATTATGGCCCATACTATTTCATATTGAAAATAGATGCATTTTTACAACAAACTATTAAGTATAACTCACTCTTACCGAGGTGTCGTAAAAGGCGACTAAGGTAAAGCTGCTGGCATGATCATCAGCACCCAGAGAAGGCAAAACTCTGCATTTATATCAAAACCCTCGCCAACCCGTCTGCCAAGCGTCGTGAGTATGGCAATTACCCTTCATGTGATTGAGGGAGGTCCGTGCCCCAGCAGTGGGGACTTAAATGGGCTGACGATGATGATGATTAAGTATAAAGTAAATTTTTTTTTTAAGTAGGTTATGCTTTTAAAACTACCCTAGTAACACAGTGGCTAGTGTGTTGTACGGACTAGCACGTCATCGTAACCACAGCGCTAGGATAGAATATATAGGATTCTTGGTTCTATTACCGAGTAAGACGAAAATTGGCCTTTCTGCTCCAGATCCGTCTCCGGCTGTATTACACTTGCGCCTATCCCATAGTAAGTAATATACGAGTAAATAAAGAAAATTAGTATATTTATTAAGTGATAGGTGGCAGACGAGCCGACAGATCACCTGATGATAAGCAATTGCCGCCGCCCATGGATACCCGCGACACCAGTGGAGTCACAAGTGCGCTGTCAATCTCTAAACCCCCGGATTGCGCCTCCGGTACCCTCGCTCACGCAGCGAACCACAGCACAGTCTAGCACAGTGCTGCTTCAGGCCTGGTTTTCTGTGAGGCCGTGGTATCACTCCAGGTTGAGCCGGCCTATTCATGCCGAAACGTGGCTCTCCCGCGTTTAATTTGGTTTTATTAGTTAATTACATACGACAGACTCTGGGTCTGTGCCTTTGTTTGCTGGTAGTTACAGTTTGTTTGCTTGCTTATACTAGTATGTTTCTCCGCGCACAAAAAATACTTTCCTTACATTAATTAGTGTTTGTGCACATACGTGTGTCTGTTTTGGCATATTTTTCGATGTCACGTTACATCGGACTAACAAAAGTTGGAGAAACGAGACATCGACGTAAAATGTTCGATGTATCGAAACTTCGAAAAACATCATCATCATCATCATTTCAGCCAATAGACATCCACTGCTGTACATAATCCTCCCCCAATGTTCTCCACACAGATGCGGGCGCATCCAATGGATTTCCGCGATCTTCACCAGATCGGTCGTCGTCGGTCCAACTTATGGGGGGCCTGCCACAGCTGCGCCTTCTTTTACGCGGCCTCCACTCGAGGACCTTTCCGCCCCAACGGCCGTCTGTTCTCCTCGCTATGTGCCTTGCCCATTGCACCTGAGGCATGCAATCCTTTGGGCTATGCCTGTGACCTTAGTTCTCTTGCGGATCTCATCATTTCTGATACGATCACGCAGTGAGACTTCGAGCATAGCCTCCAAAAACATACATACATACTCCAAAAACTAAAACATACATACATACTCCAAAAACAAAAACATACATACATACTCCAAAAACATAGATGCTTTGATGAAATGTTGTCGATATACAATCAATTTTCTAAAATATTGTTTCGAAGTGACACAACAAAAATATACATTACATGTGTCATTATTTATGACTGTAGTAACAGCAGGCCACTGATGTCATAATGATATTTTTTTATGAGATAAGTGATAGATGAGCGGATGGATCACCTGATGGTAAGCGATTACCGCCCCCCTCATGGAGCACGTGCAACACCAGAGGACTCGCAAGTGCGCTGCCGACCTTTTAAAAAGTAATACGCTTTTTTTCTCAAAGGTTTGCAGGTCGTATCGGTCCGAAAATACCGCAGGCGATAGTTCATTCCATAGTTTTGTCGTAAGAGGTAGAAGTAAATTAAATTTCAATATTCGTGTACAATGGCCGTGTGGTCCCCGGCAGGGTAGAATAGGCCACCCTCACTCTTACCGAGGTGTCGTAAAAGGCGACTAAGGTAAAGCTGCTGGCATGATCATTAGCACCCAGAGAAGGAAAACTCTGCATTTCAAAACCCTCGCCTACCCGTCTGCCAAGCGTGGTGAGTATGGCAATTACCCCTCATGTGATTGAGGGAGGTCCGTGCCCCAGCAGTGGGGACTTAATTGGGCTGATGATGATGATGATTCATACAATGTAAATTTTACCTTAGAAAATACACACATGAACACGCAAGAAAATATTTGTTTCCATTTCTCCACAAATTCACCCTTTAAACAGTCAGCTTTTAAGGCCATTATCGCAGCTCCCCGTGTCCTAAGTAATAATGGTCCTTAACACAAATTAAGGTTTCCACTCATTTCCCTAAGAACATCTCGGACAGGGAAATTTAAAACGTACCTCAGAACTTAACGAACAATTTTATTCGGCTAATACTACAACGTCTGCAGACTTTATTTGAAGGCATTGTTGTCGCAAAAACATTGTTCTGTGACAAAATTTTCTGGTAGTTTGCCTTAATTGCTGATATAATTCGCGCTCCTTTAGAAGCATCACCTATTATTTTCGTTCACGGTTTGTTGAACGTTTTAAATGGCAACATTATGTCGCCTAATTTCCATTGTGCGAAATTTCATTCGTTCCAAATGAACCCTCGCAATCTAAGGCATGTCTCGCCACATAGTCGGTTTCGTATGTTCGTTTCTTGCCAGTAAAATTACATGCCTTACGATATCTTAATGAAGGTTTGTGAGGGGAGGTGAGCGTTTCTCGTAATTAGATGTTAATTTTAGCGTTTCTTGTTTACTTCGTTAGTCTAAATTGAAATAACGGGTGTATTTTACGCGTCTCCTGCGGCCACCTTTGCTTGAAAACTTCAAAGTTTTCGACCGTTTTATTCGCTTATTTTCCCACTATTCAATAAACACATCATGGACATCGGAGGGAGTTGCTATATCCCCCAGGTTCGGGAAAACGTTACTGAATATTAGATTCAGTTTGATACTACTTCGTGTACGATTTCTGAGATGAGACCGACAATACAATACAATACAAATTTTCATATTCATTCTCATACGACGTAGACGGCAGAGTATGATTGGTCGAATGTATGTAATGTATTCTATGCACTAGAATAGGTTCTCACTGAAGTGTCTATTATTGTATCTTGACCGAGGGAGAGCCACGCTTCGGCACGAATGGGCCGGCTCAACCGGAGCTATGAGCTGTGTTCCACTGCTTGTGTAAGGGTAACCGGAGGCCCAATCCGGGGTAAAGGTTGGCAGCGCACTTGTAACTCTACTGGTGTCGCGGGTTTCCTATCATCGTCAGCCCATTTAAGTCCCCACTGCTGGGGCACGGGCCTCCCTCAATCACATGAGGGGTAATTGCCATACTCACCACGCTTGGCAGACGGGTTGGCGAGGGTTTTGATATAAATGCAGGAGTTTTCTTTCTCTGGGTGCTGATGATCATGCCAGCAGCTTTACCTTAGTCGCCTTTTAACGACAGCTCGGTAAGAGTGAGGGTGGCCTATTCTACTCTGCCGGGGACCACACTACGACGTAGACGGCAGAGTAGAATAGGCCACCCTCACTCTTACCGAGGTGTCGTAAAAGGTGACTAAGGTAAAGTTGCTGGCATGATCATCAGCACCCAGAGAAGGAAAACTCTGCATTTATATCAAAACCCTCGCCAACCCGTCTGCCAAGCGTGGTGAGTATGGCAATTACCCTTCATGTGATTGAGGGAGGCCCGTGCCCCAGCAGTGGGGACTTAAATGGGCTGATGATGATGATGATGATGATGAACCTAAAGTAATCCTTATAAGTTTCAACATCAGGTTCAAAATTCAGAAAACTAATCAAGGTATACAAAACTAATAAACGAAAAGGATATAAACAAATAAAACAACTTTACACTATTTATACAGACATGATAAAGTCAATAGCAAGGCTTTACACTTGTGCAATGCAATCGACTCTTAGCGCCATCTTTTGGTTCTTATCGAAGTGAAGTCCCGAAACAAAGTCAGAGAGGCAATTCTCGTACACTCGACATAAGAGTCGAATGAGAGATTCTGATTGGTCGAATGTATGTAATGTATTCTATGCACTAGAATAGGTTCTCACTGAAGTGTCTATTATTGTATCTTGACCGAGGGAGAGCCACGCTTCGGCACGAATGGGCCGGCTCAACCGGAGCTATGAGCTGTGTTCCACTGCTTGTGTAAGGGTACCGGAGGCCCAATCCGGGGTAAAGGTTGGCAGCGCACTTGTAACTCTACTGGTGTCGCGGGTTTCCATCATCGTCAGCCCATTTAAGTCCCCACTGCTGGGGCACGGGCCTCCCTCAATCACATGAGGGGTAATTGCCATACTCACCACGCTTGGCAGACGGGTTGGCGAGGGTTTTGATATAAATGCAGAGTTTTCTTTCTCTGGGTGCTGATGATCATGCCAGCAGCTTTACCTTAGTCGCCTTTTACGACAGCTCGGTAAGAGTGAGGGTGGCCTATTCTACTCTGCCGGGGACCACACGGCCATCCATGCGCGGCAGCAATCGCTTACCATCAGGTATCCGTCTGCTCGTCTGCCACCTATCACAATAAAAAAAAAAGTTTGAATCTTATTCAATTTCTAGTCTGAAAAAAGAGGTTCTTACTGCTCAGGAACGCAGACTGACACATAAAATTGTAAGCACTGAACAAGAAAGTGTATTTATAGACCAAGCGGACATTTAATTTAATATAACAGATGTTCTCATCTCAAGTGGACACGCCTCGTAGCGAATCCTTTGAGTTCGTCACGGTGGACTCAAAAGAAAACTGTCAACAAAGGATTGTTATTCCAACTGTGTTCAAACTTGTATAAACAAGTTTGACAATCGAGCGTTGCTTCGCGGAGAACGGCAGCTTTGTGTCGAAGATTTAAGGTGACGGGTAGGGCACACTAGCGACGCCATTTGTTTTAATTGTTAGCATCTAAACCGGATATTTTTTCAACAATTTCGAAATTCGAGCATCTCCAAAAGAACTTATACTATTTATTTAATACTTATAATTAACTTTTTGGTCTGCTTCCTACTCCAAATATGAATCCAAATTTCGAGTGCAAAAAAGAAAGAAAGAAAGAAAGAAAGAAAGAAACATTTTATTGACCATCACAATAAATAATTTAACAATGAACATTCATTAGTAAACATAGGTAAGGTAACATTGACACATTAAAATGATCATAAAGTTAATTATAAGTATTAAATAAATAGTATCTATATATTCTTTTTGACAGGCTCGAACTTCGAAATTGTAAAAAATATATCCGATTTAATTGCTATCAATTTAAATCGATTGGCGTTGTTAGTTAGGGCCATCCGTCACCTTAAAGATAGTAATAACAATTTTTTGAGACAAATTAATGTAATAATTTCTTTCTGTAAGCAAGATCAATCTTATTGTTACTTGTAGGAAGAAATTATTACATAGGCGGGTAGCAAAAATATGTTATTCATGCCCTTGATGTATTTGTAGCTCACTTTAAAAAAATCCTATTCGCCACAGTCAATATAAATCACTTGGCGGCGCTAGTATCGTCACGGTGTCGCCTTAAGTTAAAATTATCTGGTGAAAATGGGGGCTATCGCGTTTGAAATATCCGCTAGATGGCGTGCTTGAGAACCGAGGTCCAACTTGAACATCATTGGCTGATTTATTCGTAAAATGACAATTAGACCACATTTAAAAATACCCAATCACCTTGTAGATGGACCTCAGGCCTATATCACGCCATCATGCGGATAGCCCAAATGAAGCAGTGTTGTAGATATACAAAATCAACGATTATTTTGACATGCTAAGCCAATACTATCGATTATAATCGATTTAATATATCGATTATTTCTTGATTTGATCGTCATTTATATTATGACTTCTTAGATATCTTCTGTATAAATCACGATTCTATTTTTTTATTTAGAAATTATTGAAGATTAATCGATTATAATCGATCGTATCAGCTTAATTCTAGTGTCTATTTAATCAATAGCGTCCTCAATTTAAACGATTATAATAATTGATTAGAACGACCAAGAATAAAAATGTATTTAATCGATAGTGTCGATATTATCGATAGTACAATCAATTATTAGATTATTTGGGCCCCATTTGCACAATCGATTAATAATCGTCGTACAATCGATTATCCGACAACACTATTTTGCAGCTTTAAGTTGATGCTTTTTAGACTTCTACCATCTTGCTACAAATCACGACTAAAGTTAATACCGTACTAAAGCTTACATCATCCCGTTCCAACACGCGATGTTAAAACGGGCTGACACTAGTTTTGTTCCGGGACTATCCTTAGTTCGCGATTTGTAATAAAGGGAGATTTAGTTGGATTTTTGATTAAAAAAAGTGATTTGACAGTTGCTAATGTGAAATCCCCATACATTTTGATATTTTGCATTTTGCAAATGTATGGGAATGACACATTGACATCTGTCAGTTTATTTAGTCTAATTAAAAAATCGACATTAGTGACCCGCGCTCATTTCATTTTTAACTGACTTCAAAAAAAAGGAGGAAGTTCTCAATTCGACATGTATTAATTTTTATATGTTTGTTCGCCGATTACTTTGCCATTGGCTGCCAAAAAATGAGATACTAAAAAGCATCAGCTTGAAAAAAGTGGTTCTTGAATACGATTTTTTTTCGCAGAATTTCTTTTTTGAATTTCATTTGGCACAGTACCTAACATGAATTGTCAAATCGATTTTTCCTTCTATTTGGAATATGATGCCTGAATTTAAATTACATTCCTACTAGCTTTGAAACCCCGTTTTATCCCCTTAGGGGGTGAATTTACAGAAATACTTTCTTTGTGCTCCCCTACGCTATAAATAAAGGGACCCCCTGTGCAAAAATTCAAGATTCTAGCCCTTATAATTTAGGACATGCGTTGATAGATCGGTCAATGAGTCAGTTTTTACATAAACCTAACATGTAAAATTACAATGCCGTCATTTTGTTGACCTGCAGACCATATTGACTTGATTGCGCCCGTGAAGCTTAAATTAAACACTCATCCGACAATAGAAAATTAAACTTAATGTGCAAACAACCGAATGTTTCCATTCTTGTTCATTCCTTCATTACCAATTACTTTCTTTATTCCCCAGTCCAATTTAAAAACTGAATGAATCCATTGTGTTTTAGCAATTTAAAAAACCGTTCCAATTTTATAACTTAATTTTATTTACACAATCACCGACGAAACCTTAGGTGACGGGTGGGGCACACTAGCGACGCCAATCGATTTTAATTTTAAGCTACTAAACCGGATCTATTGTAAACAATTTCGGGGTTACAACCTCTCGGCAAACACTTATACTATTTATTAAATAACCATGCACAAATGTTGGGTCTGTTTTTGTACGCGAAAAATTGATTCACGCCAAAAGTGGCCGCTTTTGGCGTGAATCAATTTTTCGCGTACGCGTTAGACCCAAATTTTTTCATAGTTATTTAATAAATAGCTATAAGTGTTTGCCGACAGGTTGTAATCCCAAAATGGTTTAAAATAGATCCGGCTTTAGTAGCTAAAATTTATATTCGATTGGCGTCGCTAGTGTGCCCTACCCGTCACCTTAACAAGCCTCCGAATTAAGCAAATGAATCGCCCTCTTTCGTCGCAATTGTTAAAATCTGAAACAATAAAGACATTATAGTTCTAATGCAGGCAACGGAAAAGAGTTACCGTGTGAAAAATTGGCCCAAGTTGAACCACAAATCTAGGCCGGAGTATGTGTGTAATTTAATACTTTCTACTTACTTTGAAAGCCCAGTACAGTATAAAAAGCTCCCAGCAAGGTGACACATATCTGTTTCTATTGGTCTGGGTGTTTCTATGTATTATATGTAGGTATTTATTTACAAAAGAAAAGTATTATAATATGTATATATTTGTGATTCCGCTGTTGGTTCAGATATCCGTAACACAGGTGCTTGAGCTATCTCGGAATCAGATCAATATATGAGATGTTGTGAAATATTTATGTTATCATCATCATCATCACCAGCAACCCACACTCGTCCACTGCTGGACATAAAATTCAAAGGTAATTCAAAGTTACCCAAATTAACTGTAGTAAAAGTTAAATCAATATTATCGATAGTCTATCGATAGTATTGCTGGTTGTCAATAGTATCCATATTATTGATTGTAATATTAGATCAATACAATCTATAAAGCTAATACTATTGATTGTTTAATGTCCGATACTATCGATAGTCATCATCATCAACATCATCAGCCCATTTAAGTCCCCACTGCTGGGGCACGGGCCTCCCTCAATCACATGAGGGGTAGGTAATTGCCATACTCACCACGCTTGGCAGACGGGTTGGCGAGGGTTTTGATATGAATGCAGAGTTTTCCTTCTCTGGGTGCTAATGATTATGCCAGCAGCTTTACCTTAGTCGCCTTTTACAACACCTCGGTAGGAGTGAGGGTGGCCTATTCTACTCTAATATTAACTAAAGTATCGGGCATTAATATTGATTAATAATACCTAGTATTGGCGTTGTTAATAGTATTTATCCAATTTTACTATCGATTTATCCCAGCAACACTATGATATTGCAAACAATAATATCATACTTAACTGTTTCGTTATTAAACATTATGGTGATTTAAATGTTTGAAAGTGATTCACTGTTCTTAATTTTATATGTATGCACAGTAATAATTGTACGACCTGTTATCTGTGCTTGTTTGACAGACAAGCAATTGATGGAGTACTTGATAAAAGTTACTTGCATTTGTGGAAAGAGTTTTCTCTTTAGATTATTTAGAATAGAATAGAATAGTTTATATCGTAATCATAGGTACAACAATAATTTAATAATAATTTAATGATCAAAATAAATAAACTAATAATTAATAATAATACTTCTAACAACATCTCATACGTTGACCTGATTCCGTACTAAATAGCTTAAGCATTTGTGTTACAGATATCAGACAACAGAGGAACACAACTACATATATACTTAAATACATATATTACACCCAGACACTGAACAAACACAAGTGTTCAACGCACGAATGTTTGTCCAGGGTGGGGATCGAACCCACGACCTTTGGCGTAAGAGGCAGGGTCACTACCAATTGAGCCATCCGGTCAGTCAAATAAATGTCAGACAAAATCCTAGGCATCGACTAAATCCAAAGTAAATAGCTTAAGCACGTGTCTTATGGGTTTCAACTAAGTAACTAGGTTAGCGCAGCGACCCAAAATGGGCCTTGGCCACCGATACTAAGAGTCTCTCCATCTAGGTCGGTCCTGCGCCACCTTCTGCCAGTCATCCGCCAGAAGTCCCCGCAAATCCCTTTACGGCATACCTGGGACGGCCAACTGGCCTTCGACCATTTGGCCGTCCCATGCTCTTTTTACTGCACCACCAATGTTCTCTCCCCATGACCCAAAGGTTGACTGGCAAAGAATGCCTTTTCGCATTGAGTTCGCCTTTTGTAATTTTTTGCAATAAAGTTTTAAGGAGAGCCAAGCTTCGGCACGAATGGGCCGGCTCGACCGGAGTGATACCACAGCCTCACAGAAAACCGGCGTGAAGCAGCACTGTGCTGTGTTTCGATGCGTGAGTGAGGGATACCGGAGGCCCAATCCGGGGGATAGGGGGGGTTCAAAGGTTGGCAGCGCACTTTTGACTCCACTGGTGTAGCGGGTGTCCATGGGCGGCGGCAATTGCTTACCATCAGGTGATCCGTCTGTTCGTCTGCCTATCTATTACATAAAAAAAATAGATAAAAATCAACGAAGGCACCACAATTATAGTACGAGTAATTCAAACTGTAGGAGAGTGTGACGGCATGAATGTGCCAGTTCAATCGAAGTGATACCGGCATAAACTAGCGCTTGTGCTGTGTTTCGCCGATTGCGTGAGGGTACTGGAGGCTAATTCGGGGGTAATGGGAAAAGATTTGCAGCGCAATTGTGACTCCATTGGTGCTGGAGGTGTCTATGGGCAGCGGCAATCACTTACCATCATATCGCCTGCGTAACCAGTTAAGCCTGAGCCGTCGGACGGCGTTAAAGCCGGAAGCGCGCGGGACCAACATGCTTTGGTTCACTCTGTAACGTCTAGATACCTTCGTTAACGTTATTCATTCAAACAGCACTGTCTGTGTATTAGCCATTGTTTTTAATATGAACTTTGTCCTAAAAAGCTCATAATGTATAATGTTATCAAATTAAATTTTATATCTTTATTAATTAGTGTCTGTTATGTGAAAAAAATAATTGTGAGTTTGTGTAAGCTTTAAAGATTAATGGATCATAAAGTGTCATCATCATCATCATCATCATCAGCCTATCGCAGTCCACTGCTGGACGTAGGCCTCTCCAATTGTTCGCCACTGTGATCTATCCATGGCTTCTCGCATCCAGCTCTTGCCAGCCATCCTGCGCAGATCGTCCCCCCACCTAGCCAGAGGGCGCCCTACATTACGTTTGCCAAGACGCAAGAGTCATAATTTTTGTGTAATAGTATGCCTGTACTCAAAAATTTATAATTTAGAACAAGAATTTTGAAAAGAAAAGAAAAAAAATACTTATCATCAGTCAAAGTCAAAGTCAAATAATTCTTTATTTGCATAGGCTTGTACACAGCACTTACAAATCGTCATACATTTGAATGACTTAAAACTATTTATAAGTACTTATGTATAATTTACATGTTAATACATAAATATGTTGATACATAAAATATACTAAAGAAATAAATAAACATAATGCGATTCTACCACCGGCTCGGAAAGTTGTTTCTGGTCGAGAAGATCCGGCAAGAAACTCGCCAGTTACTCTTTTTAATCGCCAAATTTTCATACAATGTTGTGTCATCATCATACCAAGCCATACAGTTCAATTGTTACACAAAATAAAATAAAGGAAATATTAATAAAATAAATATTATGAGGTAAACCGAAGCAGACCAGTCCCCAAAGGTGGCACCTGTTCACAAGTATGACGTATGTGTCAGCCATCATTTCACTCAACCATATTAGAGGGAATGTAATGACCCGCCACATAGCGCCACCACCTCAGAGACATTTGAGTGAGCATGACTACTTAGGTTCCCCTCATAGGTCACAAAGAGTAGTAGTTACTTAATCCAAGAGTAGTAGTTGATCCATATGTTCGTATGACACTGAATACGAGTACACCTTGTACGATCCTTGGGAGCGGAGACTAAATTAAATTCTTAAATAGTTAGCAGCACTATTATACACAAATAATCGTTTCTATTTCTATCCCTATCAGAATAGTGATGTCTAGGCTCCGTAACACTCTGTTACTTCGCCTCATTAAATTCCAACATTGAAACAATACTCGCCCGTCACCGAGATTCCGCCGCCTGCTCAAGAACAAAAACAAGAATCCGTTATTGTTCCTCAAATATGCATATTTCGTGGACTGCTTATGTAAATTGATTCATAATAAATATTTTGTTTCCATGTAAACGAGTAGGTGAAGTTTGTATTCCGCTCGTTGGAGCCTCGTTAAGGCTGAATATAGTGTGGTGTTTATCATAATAAAACGGCCTTACGCTGTCAGGATTGAGGGTTCGAATCCCGCCATGGACAAACATTCGTGTAATGAACACTTGTGTTTGTTCAGTAGTTAGTATTTATTATTTAAGAAAGAAAACTTGGTATTTTACAGTGCTATTACACCAAAGTATACACAAGACGCCGTGTGGTCCCGGCAGAGTAGAATAGGCCACCCTCACTCTTACCGAGGTGTCGTAAAAGGCGACTAAGGTAAAGCTGCTGGCATGATCATCAGCACCCAGAGAAGGAAAACTCTGCATTTACATCAAAACCCTCGCCAACCCGTCTGCCAAGCGTGGTGAGTATGGCAATTACCCCTCATGTGATTGAGGGAGGCCCGTGCCCCAGCAGTGGGGACTTAAATAGGCTGATGATGATGACTGTACTACCTCGGGAATAGCTCCGATGGGAGCTCATTCCACAGCCGAAGCGTTCAAGAGGGAAAAAATCTCTGAAACCGCATCGTATGTGATCTTTTGGGTTCCAATAGGTGAGGAAAGTGTTAATTGGAGCTGTTCGGCCTGATTCCAGCTGCAATTTTTCACCACCGCACATCACGTCAGAACGCCAAATTCCATCCACATCACCTGGATGGATTTATATCGACTACAGTGCGTTTCTCACGTCATTTCCTACCACGCACAGTAAGGGTTTACTCCTTTCTTAAGAGCCGGCTACGCGTATGTGATACCTCAGGTGTTGCAGATGTCCATGGGCGGCAGTTATCACTTTCCATCAGGTGTGCCGTCTCCTCGTTTGTCCGCTATAATGTAAAAAAAGAAAATTATTAAAATAATATACCTAGGTCTATACCTAGATATATTAAGCAATATGTACCTACCTATGTAGGTACATATTGTTTTTACCTTTGTTGATTTTGATAACCATATAACACAAGTACCTACATATGCTTTTTACTTCAGTTCAGATCTAAGTATGATGATTTGACCTCCAAGAAAAGAGCATGTTCCGTTTTAAAAGTTCGGCAGTGCAAAATTTGGTTCCGTTTCGTTATTTATTACACAATACCTTAAACATTTTTTACGTAATAAGGTCATTGACTTCTAAATGTTTATTTTATTAGCCTTTTAGCGTCTACAATCGCATCAACTTAAATTATAATGTATGTAAATCTCTAATTTACAACACTATATTGTTATTCTTATAGTAAGATTGAGTTGTTTTATATGTATACCGGTTATTTGTATTAAAATTCACGAGAGACACCAATCAAAATGTCTCAATGAGTTTTATACTAAAAAAGCTATGGGACAAGCCATTTTTGCTACTAAGAACAACACTAAATTATCGAGAACGTGTGATGTATGATATTCTTTTAGGCTTAAATCCTTTGAGATTTTATAGTATGATGAATTCAAGGTATATCTACTTAGTTTGTATCTGACAAAAACAATACTACCTATGCTTCGCCAGGAATATGACACGATGCATTTAGTATTAAATTGTTGATCGTAGATCGACCCACTATTTTTAGTTTTAAGTATAAGGGCCGATTGACCAACCTCAATCCTATACTAAATCAATGTAAGAGCGCTGTCATTCTATACAAATCTGACGTTGGGAACTGATGGGTATAGATAGATAGATAATTAGTTTATTGCATTAAAGGACCCACATGCATATACACAATTTTAAACATGGAAATAAAAATACCGTGTAAAATAAGGAGTGTGGAACCCTTTCCTAAATTTTCTGCATGTGTGCCGCAGCTGTGCGAGTGGGCCAAAGCTCAGTTTTTGTTTAAAGACACAGTCAGAGAGCAAAACATTGATTTTCAACTGGTACATATGTACCATAGATTTATCCACGGGCAAACATAATAATTCTCACAACATCTCATACGTTGACCTGATTCCGTACTAAGTAGCTTAAGCACTTGTGTTACAGATATCAGACAACAGAGGAACACAAATATATACTTAAATACATATATTACACCCAGACACTGAACAAACACAAGTGTTTGTACAGTGTCGCAGTGTCGCACGAATGTTTGTCCAGGGTGGTGATCGAACCCACGACCTTTGGCGTAAGAGGCAGGGTCACTACCAATTGCGCCATCCGAACTAGAAAACGGGGTACATGTCTATAGTTTCAATACTGTGATTTTTCTGTGTGAAATAAATGTTTTTTCTTTATAAATCTATGGTATAACGTCAGATTTGTATAGAATGACAGCGCTATACCATAGATTTAGTATCAAATGAAGATTGGTCGAATCGAGCCTTAGTCAATTCCATTTGTTTCATAATTAGGACTTGCAAGTAATTCATATACATTGTTTCTTAAGAAAATTTTCAAAAGCCTTTAATAGTTTCAATAAAATTTTACTTTATCCGATAAAACCAAATTTCTCTTCAAGCTGGAATATTTTTCTAATAAGGTCAAAGTAAAAGTTTTATGCAATAAATGTTTTTTCCAGTATCCATCCAACTTTGGCCCTTACGAAAAGTTCGGCACTCAAAAAATTATTCAACAGCCGAACGGCTACCGTTTCGTGAAAAATTTTCAAATCAACGTCAAGCACCAAAGCTGATAAAGTGGTCATGAAACCAGAAAGTTGGAAGCCAAAAACAAAACGGTTTTTATTCGAATAATGGCACGCCAACGTAAGGAAGGAAGCGCACCTACTTTGAACTGCGCACCAGATTTTTTTCAATATTCGTTAGTGTAAAAAGTCGGGTTTTGTTTTAATAATGGCAAACGAATGTAATGAGGACAATGCACTAAAAACCGGCCACCAAAATCTTTTTTCTTAATTCGAAAGTTGTAAAATATAAACTTAACGAATTTTATTCATTGAAGATTTAGAATTTGATAGTTTTAATTGCTGTTAAAGGAAAGTAGAAATTAGTTAAATTTAGGTATATTTAGCATTGTCACATTATCCAAACGCCCAGCTTCATCTCATAAAAAGAATGTTCAAAATACTAGTGACTTTAAAAAGATAAATATCCATATTGACTATTTTAGCACAACTAATTTTGAAGCTTTGACCGAACGGTTGGTACAAGATTGATTAAAAACTGTTATGTTACTTTCAATTTTCACTTTAAAACTGTTGGAAGAAAAATTATGGTGCGTTACAAAGATGGCGTGGTTAAAACTTGGTGCGCTTTGAATAATGCCTCACCGTAAGATATTAGCGGAGTTTTAACAAGCCCGGCTGTCAATCAGAACACCCTGTGCGTCGTTATTTTTTAACGTAATGGTGTTATGGATTCCTGTTTTTGTGTTCTGAGGATGTGGTGATGTCGTTAATACCAACTTGTTCATGTAAATTACTTATCTTGTATGCGATCTGGATTTTGCACGTCGTCGTGTTACTAATAACTGTTTAATGTGGGAATGTTGGTTTTGTTTTTTATGTTATAGTTGGCAGACGAGTAGACGGAACACCTGATGGTACCTAAGTTATTGCCTTTAAGAACTTTTACAGCCAGAGAATTATTTATTTAGTCATTCAAAATAGATGTTTTGCAAGAAAGAAAATACTACATATAGCGCCTGCGTAGTGTTTCGCTGAGTGAGTGATGGTACCGGAGGGCCAATCTGGGGGGAAGGGGCGCTTGACAGCGCACTTGTGGCTCCACTGATGTTGCCACCCATGGCCGGCGGCAATCGTCTACCATCAAGTGATCCGTCAGCTTCGTTGGTCACCTTTAACAATGAATAATAATAATAATAATAACGATGATAAATATTTCACAACATTCACATACATGCATTGAATTAAAAAAAAAAAGAGAATATCACAAACATTGAGCCTGATTCCATAGTAAGCGTAATTTAAGCCCTTGTATTGGTCAGAATCAAAGAAGGTAAAACAATGGATATGAGACATTTAGACCCAGATAAAAGTAAGACAACACAAGGTGTTTATGACACTAAAATTCATAAAAATTTCGAATAAGATCATACTAACAACAGCGATTTACCTACATATAATAAATTAAAGCACAATCAAATGATATGTCAATAAAGCCGTTCCAAATAGGTATAATAAATAGCAGTGATTCGAAAAAATATTGCAGTGGCAATAACTTATACACTCAACAATAATTGAAAATAAATTTTTAAGTTTTAAAAATATCAATTTGACATCACAAGCAGCCGCTCGTATTTTTCTAATTTAATATAAAAGCTGGCAATGAAAACAATTCCTGATCAATTATAAATTAAAAAAGACTATTGTAATTAATAAATTGAAATAGGCTATTGTAATTAATAAAACAACCTGACGCCACGAAGACGCCTAACGACCATTTCACGTCATTTAATTAGTGTTAATATGGTAATATTAATTGAATAGGCTATTTGACACTGATAAAAAATATACATTTCTTTTATAACATCAGTCTTCATATATTTTTTGTGGAGCGATTTGTAATAACGCGAGATAAAAATATTGCATTATTTCATCAAAATTCGTCTTCTAAAATTATTATTTTTTAAACAGGGGTCACGTGACTAAAAACGGCCCGTGACGTAGATTACGCGTAAGTCTACTGCCTATGGTTGATTGCCTTTCCTTCATAGGAAGAAATAAACAAAAAAAAGAAACACTGAAACACCAATAAGCTCAATGTTTATTTATGGACAATCTACGTCACTGGCCGCCATATTGCTAAAATACGCATATTTGAATATTGCATTTTCTTTTTCGTTTTTTTATTAAAATATCTAAAATAAAAACAGAAAAGTATTTTTTAGGGCTCCTTATACCCTAAGATAGTTTTCAGAATTTTGTCAAATAGCCTATTGTAGGTACATAAAAATTCTGTAATACCAGGCACAGTTTTACCAATTTTATTAGTTACACCAATGTACCTGCGCAGAAGTCTAATTTTCGAAAACTGCGGCATAATCTTAACCGATCACAACGCTCCATTTACGAGCGCCAAAAATTACAATTTCTTATTGGTTAAAGAGAGATAGCATTCCTATCTGAATTTATTGTATGGTGACAGGTAGGGCACACTAGCGACGCCAATCGATGTATCTTATAAACATGGTACACCTGTACTTAAGTTGTTTTTTTGTGTACTTAAGTTGTTCTATCTATTATTTGAAAAAAAAACCGTATTAAGGCAATCGCTAATTCTAATCTACTTAGGTCGTAAGACATTGGCCAATGTTGACTTGAAACTCTCAGTCTGCAGGTATCCTCAAGAATTCATCTTCACCAAAGAGTAAAAGTCATACTTTGTAAAATATAAAAAGAGTTTATCACCATTTATAGACATGTGGTCTGGGATAAACCGGAGATCAAACACAAAAGCGACGGCTTTGGACGCAATCCAAATTTGGAATATATGAAGAAGGACATAATACGTAACGTATATAACAGATGTCGTCAAAGTTGGACATCACGGTTATATAGCGACCATTTAAATTAATGAAAAGTGAGGCAGCGGACGATAGCGTTAGAAAAAACATTTTAAAAGTAGCGAATATTAATCCTCGAGATATTTTATTTCTTTATTCCACAATTTTCGGCGTATAACACGCTTCGATAAAGATGACTTCATTCGTGTGGAGTCAATCGTCAAAGGTGTGTGGACAAAGCTTCACATCCCGCCTACGACAAAGTTAGTTTATCGATTGGTGTGGCATCAATCTCAGAGCGCAAACATTGGACCCATTACGTTGGTCAAACAAGCGTCCACAACCTGCGACGTTCTTATAAACTCGTTTACTGTTATTCCTAGCGTGGAGTGGCTTCTGTTGGCTGAGAATACGTTAAATCTTTGATATTGTCCACGGTGTGGCTAGAATGAGACTTGAATTGGCATAGTTTCTTATTCTAGTTTTAAACTAGTGTTGGAGGAAGAGTTATATGAGATATTTTATAAAATAACTATAGGTATAATTTAATAAATAATATTAAAAAATAATTCGTTTTTATGTGATAGGTGGAAAACGGATCACCTGATGGTAAGCAATTGCTGCCGCACATGGGTACCCGCGACACCAGTGGAGTCACAAGTGCGCTGCCAACCTTTAACCCCCCTTTCCCCCGGATTGGGCCTCTGGCACCCTCACTTACGCAGCGAAAATATTTTTTCTGTTTCTGTCACTCGAACCTAATTAGAAACTAGGAACAATACTTGTACAACAAGATCAGCCTACAGCAAGAAAAAAATAAAAAAATAAAAATAATTTATTCAGTGTTACAAAATATGACACGGTTACAATAAAAATAAAGTAACTTACAAGCTATTACAAGGTAAAAGTTTATAATTAAGTAGACTATGAGTAACACTAAAAAGGTTTCCTCTCAGCATTTGTCGAGGTGTCTGGTAAGTCTACCCTCGTCGAGGAGTCCCTCGACGCTGGTCTTCCGAGGATACCGGAAGAGTGGTTGCCATTGCGTGCGCCAACGTCGACCAGATAAACATTTAAATGGATGAATAAATATGAAAAGAACTAAGAGCATATAATAATAACATACATAATAGTGTTAGTTAATTTAAGTTAGATAATGTACACAGCTACTCTGCTAATAAACTAATAAAGAACAGGTTGTGGTATAATTATTGAAAATGTCGCGGTTTGAATTATTAAAATTTTAACCGCTTCAGGCTACAAATGCTGCTCGGTATCCGAGATTTTAACAAAAAACCCAATCTCGATTAAAAAAAATACAAAAATATTTGATATCCCTCAACGTTGAAGTCATCAAGAAAATATTACCCAACATAGTCACGTAGAGTCCGTTGGATCATCCGAGATTGCTCTATAACCACGGACCTTCTTAAACGCGCCGTGTACAGAATAAGGAATGGTGGTAGATAGCAGATAAAGCCAACATTTGGTCATTAGGGTAGATGTCTCCATTCTTGCGTAGGTATAATGGTACTGGACAGAGTAAAGGTAAGTTCGCATGGGAGGGCAACAATCTAGTTGCATGACCCGTTTATGATGCAAAAACCACACATGACAATCAACTTGAACACAAAACATCGTGAAGAAAGAAACATGTTATAATCATAATAATTTATTGTAAAACACAGGTTGTAAGTGGTGTTACATCGTTTATACATATACGCTACTGCAACCTGCCTCTTAAGGCGTACAAAATGTTTTGCAAAAGCTCAATGATTGAGTGAGTGAGTGAGGTTACCGGAGGCCCAAACCGGCGAAAAGGAGGGTATAAAGGTCGGCAGCGCACTTGTGACTCCACTTGTGTCGCGGGTGTCCATGGGCGGCGGCAATCGCTTACCATCAGGTGATCCGTCTGCTCGTCTGCCAGCTGTGATAAAAAAAAATATATTACGCGTTTCGAATAGTCACTGAAACGTGTAACCATAATGAAGTTCGTCTGGTTCTCCTGTTATAGGGTTGCGAAGGTCAGACGGCAGTCACATCAATTACCAGACTCCAAAATCAAGAATCATGATCCAAGCGTACCCCGAGCTCCAGAGCAACAGCTTTGTATGCAACTGGGAATGGACAATACGACAAAAAAATATTTTACCATTTTATATTCTCTTCGAATAAAGAAAGAAAAAAAGATGACCCATGTTTTTTAGTTTTCATTAAATGTGTGTTTTTATTGAATAAATAAATTAATAAAAGATAGATAAAAATGCAGGAAGTGACGTAGTTCTGAGGCTCTACGTAGGTGATGTCTGTGCTATACAATAAAAAAAGTTGACTCTCTCTGTCATTATTCACTACTGTCATTGTCAGCCATTTTTTTTAAGTCAACGTGAGCAAAGGCGTCACTAATTTAGCATGCCGAGCTGTGACGTCACACGGGGATTTTTACATTTTATTCAATTTCTCCTTAAATATCTTTTAAAAAATTCTAAAACAATTTTTCTTACAATCCTATGAGGCGAATCTAGAAAACGGTATTTTTCATTGTGAATTTTTTTCTGTCGTGTTGTCCATTACACGCTAAGATGAGGAGGACATTCAACACATGGATTGGGATCGTTTAAATGAAATACTGGTTGCTGGATACAATAGGCTTTATTCTTCAGGTCATCTGCAGATATCAAGTTGTTCTAAGTCAAAAATCCAAATTTGCGTTCATCCGGTCTGCCGGCTAACCACAGATAAAACATCGTCACAACCAAAGAGAACAAGTTACATTGACATATTAAAACGTAAAGCGTTTTACGTACTTCATAAGACAGTACATTAGTACGTGGTTTTGGCATTTACCGTTTTAAAGTTTAGAAAAATTATTAATTTTGAATCTTACCTCCTCCGTGGTAACAACAATCATGGAGGAGGTAAAGCTGAAACAACAAAATAATAAGACTTCCGACCTACCTACTCATATTTGAAGTTTTTAAATTTGTCAAAAACAATAAAAATGCTTGTGATATCTATCAGCGGAATAAAAGGCATCCAAACAGCTTGTCTCAGAATTTGCACTCAGAACGACCCAATATATTTCTCAATATATGTGAAATTGTTTAAATGTGACCATAAAAATATTTAATAATATTTCAAAATGCATAAAAGCACTTAAGGTCGGCACCTTAAGTGCTTTTATGGGGGCACACTAGCGACACCAACCGATTTTAATTTTAGTTACTAAACTTGATCTATACAAGTCAAGAGATCAATTTTTCGCGTACGCGTTAGTGTATTCACGCCAAAAGCGGCCACTTTTGGTGTGAATCAGTTTTTCGCGTACAAAAACGGACCCAATATTTGTGCATGGTTATTTAATAAATAGTATAAGTTTTCCGAGAGGTTGTAGTCCCAAAATTGTTTAAAATATATCTGGCTTAGTAGCTAAAAATTAAAATCGATTGGCGTCGCTAGTGTGCTCCACCCGTCTCTCTGCAGTCACAAAAAAAAATGCTTGGTTACTGGACAAGAACTTTTATAGTACCTATTAAGCAATTTTTAGACTCTGCATGACAATAAAAAAATACTTTGACATTTATTTTCATTGTATTGAATGAGATAATCATTGTTTTTAATTGAATTATATTTTAAGATTATATTTCAGATAGATTATGCCATGCATGGCGAAACATGTTGATCTGAAGTTCATGACCATTCTATTGATAAATGTACCGTGTTTCTAGTAAATAAAGATTCATTTTTACCGGTGTGCACTCATCTTTACATCTATATTTTATATCATGGACAATGCCTTGCAAAATAAACATAAAATACAATTAAGTTGTCGTTTCTGCTTTTGACAAGACAATATTTTGTTTAGATGCACTTTAAGAAGGATATTAAAATGTGATAGACGGTGAGCTTTTTGTAGGTTTAGAATTCACTCGTAAGTATCAACATAGCGACGATGATGTGGCAATACCTCCTATCCCACAAGATTTTCCGAGAAAATTACTTCCTTATTTCATTGGTGTTAAGGTTGATTATTAATGTTAGTTAATTTGTTAGATAGGAGGTATTAACATATCATCGTCGTAGAATGATAAGATTGTATGAATAATGCATAGGTACGAGGTGTATGTTTGTATTTTCTTCTTTTTATGTCAGTTGTACTTGTTAAGTATCTACTAAAGCAGGTACCTTCTTTCGGTGGTCATAGAGAACTTGATAAATTTAAGACCATTCCAATGAAGATTGAAGAAAAGACTAACCATCAAAAGAGATTTGTAATTTAATAAAAGGTACACTGTAAATTAAACAAATGAATTCAATTCATTTCGGGATTTTATTTTACTATTACACTATTACAATCATTTTGCTATTACAAAGTTTACTAATAGATGGCGCTGGGTGCTGGTTTTTTTTTATAAGAGAGGTGGCACACGAGCAGACGGATCACCAATGGTAAGCAATTGCCGCCGCCCATGGACACCCGAAACACCAGTGGAGTCACAAGTGCGCTGCCAACCTTTTTCCCTTCCCCCCCATTGGGCCTCCGGTAACCTCACTCACACGGCGAAGTGAGCGTGGCTCTTCACATTGGTTACATTGCGCGTTTTTTTTTACATTATAGCTGGTAAACGCGCAGACAACACCTGATGGTAAGTAATCACCGTCCATGGACATCTGAAACACCTGAGGTATCAAACAAGTCCGTCTTTTTGGGCTATTTAAAATCATCATCGTTGTCTATAGAATTGACCTTTTTACAAAGAGTATCTAATGGATAATTAAATCCAGGCACAAATTAGTAACAAAAGGGGACAAAATTGAAGAAAAATCGTCTAGCAACCCTTTCAACTTAAACAAAGGACGTCTTCATTTTTTGTTACTAAGTCAAAAAAGCTGCAGCTAGCTGTTGATCTCAAACGGCAGCGTCAGACCACATCCGGCAAATAATTAAAACTTCTAAAAGAACCAGCGAAATGTGGAGGAAAGAAATAAATTTTCTACCCGAACGCACACTTTCGTTTTTGTACTTCCACTCAGTGATTTATCCCCCAATTTTATTTACCGTTGCCAAATCACGCTCTTCGTGATCTGTTACTTTAACTCCTCGGTAATAGTAGCTATTTTAACGAAACTTCCATTTTGTGTCGTGTAATTTGTTATGCGTGTGCTGGGACATAAGTTTTTGTTGTATCCAAGTGAGCCGTTTGACACGATTCCTTATCGAACAGTTTTTAGCTATTACCTCTTGGCTTTTTGTTCGACCGGGATAACGTTATTTGGCGAACTGTTTTAGTTCGTTCAATCATTCACAGTAGCAAGACAAAAAAATATTCGTGGAATTTTGACAGTATTGACCCCTGAGAGTGTATCGACTGTGTAACGGTAATATTATCTTGGTACTATCTCAATTTTGAGTAGGTACTTTGAATAATAGGAAAACGTAGTGATTATGGCCGTGTGGTCCCGGCAGAGTAGAATAGGCCACCCTCACTCTTACCGAGGTGTCGTAAAAGGCGACTAAGGTAAAGCTGCTGGCATGATCATCAGCACCCAGAGAAGGAAAATTCTGCATTTACATCAAAACCCTCGCCAACCCGTCTGCCAAGCGTGGTGAGTATGGCAATTACCCCTCATGTGATTGAGGGAGGCCCGTGCCCCAGCAGTGGGGACTTAAATGGGCTGATGATGATGATGATGATGATGTAGTGATTATATTTAAATGAGATTTGATGTTAGTATATAATATAGTATCGCTTCGCATGCCGTGGCGACATATAATTAAGTCACCATTAAGAATTTAATTACCTACTGCTTTAGGCTTATGAATGTTGTAGTGTATGCCTTGTTGGTTTTCCAAATAAATAAATAAATTCTATCATATTCTATTTTGTATCATATTCTCTTTGATAGGAAATAGTAAATTGCCACCAAAGAGTCAAATTGCAAAGCGAATATGTTTCTTTTTTCAATAGAGCCTGGTTTACCTGCCTATTGTAATAGCATTTTGTGCAATAAAGTTTAAATAAAAAAATGGCCTGAAGCAAAATCTTTTAAAGCGTCAGGTTTTCGAGCTATATGCTGCTAAAGATGTACACACGGCGTCACGTCAAGTCACCCTTGTTGGACTTTGGACCGTCCTTATGTCTGAGACACTAGTGCTATTTTTGCACTGCAAGGGGGTAACTTGAGCTGAAGCCGACTGTACTATTTTAAAAATTAATTATGTTATACCTTAATTAGCTTACAGAGTCCACACCACGAAAGAAATCTCGTGAAAAGGCCGGCAACACATTAGCGATCTCTCCGATTTCGCGGATGTTCATGCGCGGCGATGATTACTTTCCATCAGGTGACTCGCTTGCTCGTTTGTCCGCCCCTAGCATAAAAAAAAGAAAAATAAAAAAAATAAAAACGCGCTTGAGTCGCCATCAACATTCGAGCTTTATGCTCATAGACTTAACTAAAGTTAATACCGTACTAAAACTCATGCTAAACGTTCCGATACCTACTCAATGTTAGAAGAGGCTGGTACGAGTTTAGTTCTTCTTCTTCCTCAATTTTGTAATAAGGGGGAAGGAATCTCAAATTTTAGTTCCGTGATTTTCCGTGGGACTTTTTTCGTAGCGCGGACTCTTACTCGAAAACCTGACGCGTTTTACTATGTTTTACCTGATAAAGATTTTGACGAATTGTGATGTGATCTATCGATTTTCCAAAGTACCCTTGGCCGTAAATTTATTATGAGAAAAAATAAAAAGTAGTCAGCCAAATGTTTCAAACCCCTTTTGAGATTCGTAGAAAAATGAATAAAGAATACTGTTATGAATTTTGATTTTTAAAAGGTCTTATTAACTTTCATTGTTCACTAAGTTTATCAATCAAAAGATTTCCTATTAACAAGGGTCTCGTACATAATATTAAAAGAAACCCCCTAACTTCAATCACAAGATTTTATTTCATGCAAAATTAAGTGAAAAATTACTTTAGAAACATTTGCTGGACAACCAAGCTCAGGCAATATTGGTGGCTGCCGAGAAATTACTAAGGCATCACGGGTTCTGACCTCAACGAGCTCAGTCAAAGCGAAGACGGCTTCAGAAATAGAAGTCCTTTGATGTACCAAATACCTTAGTATTGACGCGGCGAAATCTGTGACGCTATATTAATAAATTAAACAGATGCTCGTTTACGTCTCTTGGAAGTAAGCCGGTAATACTGATCTATTTGATTCTGAACTATTTTGGGTGGTCAAATAGCTTTGAAGTTACTTAACTTCAGTCATTTTATTTTACTAGTGGCTGCAAACTTTGTGTTATGTTTTTTTTGCGATATTTTTTCTTGCATCTGATGAGATTATGTGACTTACACAAACACTGGATGTAACCTGAAGGAGGAGAAAGAACTGAAAGCTAGAAGACCGTGAGCGTAATATCATCGGCGAAACTAAAGCACATCGACTTCGCTCGGCCAACACATAATGGGAGAAGATCGTGAAGTAAAAAGAGCGTACCTGGGACCGCTGGAGAGACGAGGTCAAAAAGGATTTGCGTGGACATCTGGCGGATGACTGGCAGGAGGTGGCGCAGGACCGACCTAGATGGCGACGCTTATTATCTGAGGCCAAGGCTCACTCTGGGTCGCTGCGCCAACCTAGTTTAGTTATTCATCTAGATGGCTGACAGTTCTCAACAGTCAGTATCTCAAGAAATTTTCTGCCTTGATTATACGACAAAACTATGATTTATCATCTGCGCTATTTTCAGACGAGAGGTCTGGTCTGGTCTTTTGAGGTGGTCCCTCATATTGTTTTAAACTTTCATGGTCACTAACATTAGAATGGTTATTTACGAGATTTCTACCATGTACCTTATTTTTGAGTTTCCGATATTTCGGCACTGTTGCAAACGCCATGGTCACGGACCAGCTTGCAACAGTGCCGAAATATCGGAAACTCAATAATAGTGGTCCCTCATGTCTGCATCTGGAGCGGATGATCTGCCTCCACCGGTTTTTGTCTAGCGCATCTCTTACGACTAAGCAAAATTTGGAGGACAACGTGTCTTTTAACTGATCGGTCCACCTTGTTGATGAACGACCGCGCGATCTTCCGCCTTCGGTGTTCCCAACCACAATCAGTTTTTCTAGATTTCCTCCCTGTATTGTGTGACCAAAATATTCAAGTATGCGTTTTTGGCATATTGTGGACAGTCTATCCTTAATGTAATTTAATTATTTTTCAGACCAACGCGACATAAAACCTTCAAATAAAGAGCGCATTCCGGAATTGATTCGTAACTGCTGTTGCAAGTCTTCATGGGCGGCGGTAGTTGCTTATCACCAGGTAATCCGTCTGCTCGTATCCCACTTATCTCAAAAAAGTCTGCTATCCAATATGGAGTGAATTTCATTAGAGATAATTCAGACGGATACAGACGTGCTAAATGATCACCTCTAGACCGTCGTGAATCATTATGAAATTATTCCGACTGTATCATATAAATAGATTTCAAGCATTATTAAACTATGTAGTAAAAAGTATCAACCTATGTAATGTGCCACTGCAGGGTAAAGGCCTTCATCATAGAAATCAAGTTATCTCTACTATGATGGGATTAGGCTTATTCACCACGCTTGCCTAATGCGGATTGGTGATCACAAACCCGAGCAATGTTCGAAAAATTCGAAACATACTTTTAGCTCGATCCGGGATTCAAACCCAGGACCCCGAGATCACGGCCCGGTACATAAACCATTAGACCAACAGGGCGTTAACTATGTAGCACTTACTAAAAAACCTACCTTACTGTAAACGTGCCAGTATGTCAGCGTTTTACCTAGAGTAAAAATAATATTTTCGGAATTCCCGACCTGCTATTTAATATTCAATTTCATATCCAATACACTACCGACATTCATACTTCCAATAACAACAATTTTGTTTCAGGGCCTTAGAGCTCAGTAGGTATAGTACCTACATTACAGAGTTTACTCTGCTAGTATTGTATGGCTCTTTTTGAGATAGCTACTAGTGTAATTCACTTTATTTTTTTTATGATTAAGTTTGTAAGACGATTAAAAGAGTACGGGACATGCTTTATTTACTCGTACTAATGTCATAAAATCAACTAATAAGGGAAGATTGGCTATGTGCAGCAGAAATAAAATTAAAAAATATGTTAAAATAAATAAATACATTCATAAAACCCAGAAATTAGTTAAGAAAAATAAATGTTTATGTAATAAGCTTAAATGTATTAAACAAAGAAGGCAATTAGGTGATGAATTGGACCTATATTCTTTATTAATAGAAAATAACATAATCAATCATGAAAATGACATGAAACAATTTCAATCCGAAATTTTAAAACTTGAGGAGTCATTAGTAGACATGACTCATAGGTACAATTCAACCAGAAATGAGTATGGAGAACTGATGCTTGCAATGCAGGAATTATTAAATCCTTCCGAGAAAGACAGTATTATATCAAACAATACCCCATCCAATCATCAGTCCCCCACCACCCATAGCAGCCCTCCACCAGCATATTGTAATACCAATAGTTCTGCAACATCAAATTTGAATGATAAACATATTGCAAACAAAAAAATTGTTATGTTTAGTGACGAGTTAGGTAAAGATATGGGACACCTTTTATTTTCTTCCGGACAGTCGATTATCAATCATTGTGTACCGGGTGCATCTTTTTCTGACATAATGAATAAAATTATACAAACAACTTTCCATAAGAATACCTCAATAGTTATTATGGTAGGGAATAGGGGAAGTGTAAATAAAAACATTTTGTCTAAGTACCTACACTCTCTTAGTTTATTAGATGTAAATGAAATTGTATTATTTACACTTCCCTATAATAACAGCTTGCCACAGGTAGAAAATACTTATAGATATAATTTAAATATGACATTGAATACTTTGACATATAATGTAAAAAAAATCCATGTTATTGACATAAATAATTATATAAAATCATACTTTCATTTGACAAAGGATAAATATTATCTTAATAAATACTGTAAACGACTAATAGCAATGTCGCTATCTTATTATTTAGATTGCTCAGCCAAAAACTTGGCTACCATATCTGCTCCTATTGAGCAGAAAAAATATGACATGTGTAATCAGACGTTGGAATTAGTTCCAATGAATTTAAATGTAATTTAGAGACAATAGAGAACACCTCTTGCACACTAGATTTAATGACAAAGGGGAAGTCTGGGCATTTAAATATTGTTCATCAAAATATACAGGGCTTCTCCGGTAAAGATTTGGAAATGGAACTTTTTTTAAATAAAATGAATATACATGTCCTCTGTGTTACTGAACACTGGTTGAGGCAACATGAACTTATTATTAATATTGATAATTATAAAGTCATAAGTGCGTTCACAAGAAAGTCGGCCATTAGGGGTGGGTCACTTATATTATTACATAATTCATTAAAAGCAAAGGAGCGCAAAGACATAGTCGCACTTTCAACTGAACGAACTATTGAACTATCTTGTGTAGAGATTGAACGGTTTATCATTATTTGTGTATACAGACCTCCCTCTGGTAACTACAATAACTTTGAGTCTGCCATGGAGGAGGTGCTGAGAAAAGCAACTTATTGCAACAAGCAAGTAATTGTATGTGGGGATTTCAATATTAACATCTTAGAACACAGTCAAAGCTCGGGTATGCTTCTTAATCTATTTAAATCTTTTGATTTACGCCATCTGTTTAATGACCCTACACGCATTACCCCCACATCAGCTACTTGTATTGATAATATTTTCTGTAATTGTAAGGCAATTAAAAAATCAATAATAAATTTTATAAATTCAGACCATACAGGACAGATAGCTGTTTTTGAACACCGTCATGCAACTGCTTCCTCTTCTTTTGTCTATAGGCCAATCACCACTAGTCGTGTGGAAAAATTTAAGGAAAATGTTGAAAACAACGTTTCCCTGATGCAAGTAAGTAAGTATGCTAATATTGATGAACTATACAATACTTTGTTTAATGTTATTGAAAAGGAGTTTGAAGTAATTTTTACTAAGAAAAAAGTCAAAGTAGACAATACTAAAACAATATTTAGCGATTGGGCTACTAAAGGCATCTTCAAAAGCAGGCGCACTTTATTTGAATTATATGACATTAAAGCTAACTCCAATGATCCTACAATAACTGAACATGTTAGAAACTATTCCAAGCTATTTAAAAAAGTCTGCGCAATAGCAAAAGCTAATTATTTAAAAGATAAAATTAAAAATTCAAATAATAAAATCAAAGCCACTTGGAATATGATTAATAAAGAGACTTGTAAAAATACTACTCAAGACCTCAAGTACTCTTTGAAAATTAATAATAAACAACTGAACGAGGACGTAGAAATAGCAAAGGCATTTGAATCTTTCTTTGCTAATATACCTCTTATTACCACTAGTAACTTAAATTCTAGTCCTCAGCTTGCTAATTGTCTTCTTCAATCGAGTGTGGACGAGTGCCTGACTTCTTTTAGTTTCCATCACATCAACCCGGATACTATACTTAAAACTTTTAAAGACATCAACGTAAAGAAAACAGAAGATTTGTGGGGAATATCAGTAGAAATATTAAAAAATATAATAAAAATCATTGCCCCATATTTAGCTGTAATATTTAATGAATGCGTAGATATTGGTCAATTTCCAAATCTGATGAAATATAGCAAAGTTCTACCACTTTTCAAATCAGGTGATAGAAGTGACCCATCTAATTACAGACCAATATCCATTTTACCTGCCCTTAGTAAAATATATGAAAAAGTAATATTCCATCAATTATTGGGTCATTTTAATCTAAACAAATTATTGCATAATAAACAATTTGGATTTACTAAAGGCAAATCTACTACTGATGCGGGAGTTGCACTCATCAAGCACATTTTTGATGCATGGCAAAATAAGCAAGATGCTGTAGGTATATTTTGTGACCTTTCCAAAGCATTCGACTGCGTTAATCACCAAACATTATTAATGAAGCTACAGCATTACGGCCTCACAGATAGCTCTCTGAGCTTGGTACGGTCATACCTAAGTGATAGAATTCAAAAAGTCAATGTTAATGGAACTAATTCTTCTGGCGCCCTTTTACAGATGGGAGTGCCCCAGGGCTCGATATTGGGGCCCTTACTGTTTATTATATATGTAAATGACCTACCTTACTTTACTAAAAACTTGTGTGACATAGTATTATTTGCAGATGATACTTCTTTAATTTTCAAAACTAATAGACATAAAGATAACTTTGACGATGTAAATAATGCTCTCACTCAAGTGCTACATTGGTTCACTGTAAATAATTTACTTCTCAATGCTAAAAAAACTAAATGTGTCAAATTTACATTGCCCAACGTAAGACAGGTCAGCACTAGGATTAATATGAATAGTCAAAATGTTGAAGTAATTAATTCTACAGTATTTCTAGGCGTCACGTTAGACTCAAAATTACAGTGGGGTTCTCATATTGCAGCCCTGGCAGGGAGACTTAGTTCGGCTGCATATGCAGTCAAAAAAATAAGACACCTGACCGATATTGAAGCAGCCAGACTTGTGTATTTCAGTTATTTCCATAGCGTTATGTCTTATGGTCTGCTGTTATGGGGCTCTGCGGCTGATATTCAAGCTATTTTTGTGCTACAGAAACGAGCTGTCAGGGCCATATACGGACTTAGACCACGAGACTCGCTTAGAAACTTGTTCAAAGAAATTAACATTTTAACATTAGCATCACAGTACATCTTTGACTGTATTATGTATGTTTATAAAAATTTAGAAAACTTCCCTCGAAAATCCGACAACCATAACCTAAATACTAGAAATAAACACAAGCTTGCTGTTTCACATCTCAGACTTCATAAGATTGGTAATTCATTCGTAGGAATGAGTATTAAAATATTTAATAAGTTACCACAAAAGCTTGTTGATTTACCAATGCCCAAATTTAAAACACATGTTAAAAATTATTTAATGGCAAAAGCCTATTATACAGTTAATGATTACTTAAATGACAAGAATTTGTGGAAATGATAAACTGTTCGCCTACACCCGTGACACTGTACTTAAAAAAAATTTGATGATTAAAAAGAGTAACTGGCGAGTTTCTTGCCGGATCTTCTCGTCAGAATCAACTTTCCGATTCCGGTGGTAGAATCACATTATATTTATTCATTTCTTAGTATATTTTTTGTATCGACATATATGTTTAATAACATGTATAATATACATAGCTATAATTTATATTTTTCATGTATGACGATTTGTAAGAGCTGTATATAAGCCTATGCAAATAAAGCACTTTTGAATTTTGAATTTTTTTTTTTGATACTTATCAACTTGTCTTTGAATATTTAGATTATGATTTTCTGTAGGGAATAATACTCAGAGAGTAATATTTTCGTGAGAAAAAAAGCGATATTTTTTGCCTCTAAAGATTATTATTATGAGCCTAAGTGTTTCCAAAGACAGACAGACATGAGTCAGAAATTTCATCCATTAAAAATAAGCCTGTATTTACAATTTCTAATTGAAAAAAATGGCACCAATTTGACCTTAGGTCGTAAGTTTTGAGGCCTTGTATGCAGTGGAAACAGGTTTTTATGTTTTCTGATACAATATAGAAGATACGAGTAGTTTTATATTGGGCACAAAAGAAGTTTTGTTTACAATTTAATCTACCTATATATTCGCTTTCATCTTAATTCATTCTTGAAATGACAATATTAATAACTAAATTAATTAAAGTTAAAATAGCAATTTAAAACTTATAGAACAGTTATTTTAATTGAGCAAATTAGTTAAACAATTAAATATCCATTATCAACGTTATGCTTATGAAAACTTTGCCGTTCAGATGGATTTTCGTTCTGATCATAAATTTTAAGTTTAATAAGTTTATGGCGATGATAACTAGAGTTTCTACAGGTTTAATGTTCAATGATAGAAATTCTAATTTCCAAGTTAATGAGTTGACCTGAAGTTTTCTCTTCTCAAGTGAAACTCTGTAACATCATCAATATTTGAAAAGAGTTTCTTGCTGGTGTCTTATCAGTAGAAATCGACAATCCAAACCAGAGGTAGATTATAATTTTGACATTCATAAGTGTTCTGTATGGATCTAACGTATCTTCTTATCTTTATCTAGTTCTCTCACATCAGTCTCGACGACATCTGTCCAGCAATACCTGGGTCAATCATCATCATCATCATCAGCCCATTTAAGTCCCCACTGCTGGGGCACGGGCCTCCCTCAATCACATGAGGGGTAATTGCCATACTCACCACGCTTGGCAGACGGGTTGGCGAGGGTTTTGATATAAATGCAGAGTTTTCCTTCTCTGGGTGCTGATGATCATGCCAGCAGCTTTACCTTAGTCGCCTTTTACGACACCTCGGAAAGAGTGAGGGTGGCCTATTCTACTCTGCCGGGGACCACACGGCTAACCTGGATCAATAACTGGTAAGAAGTAATGCTGGATCGACCAAAGTGGCGCTCTCTTGGTTCATCAAGACAAGATCACAGAAAACCGGCCTGAAGCAGCACTGTGCTGTGTTTCGCTGCGTGAGCGAGGGTACAGGAAGCCCGATCCGGGGAAAAGAAGGGATCAAAGCTTGGCAGTGAATTTGTAACTCCACTGGTGTCGCGGGTGTCCATGATCGGCGGCAATCGCTTACCATCAGGTGATCCGTCTGCCACCTATCACATAAAAAAAGACTCGGTTCGTGTCGCTGAGCCAGCGCAGTAAGATAAGAAGTTAGAGAACTGTAATTGAGGTGATCAGGTGATCCATCTACTGTCTGCCATCATAATAACGTCACATTTTTATTCAAATTAGCTACTCATAATATTGTGAATAAATTATACAAGTTTTATATTTAAGGATGTAGGATTCTCGATATTTTTGCAGCAAAATAAGAAAGTGGTTTCAAGTATAAACACGTAATTCTCAAGTTACAAATAGCAGAACATTGTACTATTGTACTTTTACAAGTTTACATACCTAGTATTAATTACCACAAGCTTCTGTTTTTATTATTACGGCGAATGCACAAAGGCTATGCCACTAGGCAAAGGTGCTCAGGCTATCGAGTTACAGCTATATAATTGGTCAGGGCTCCGCCAGCGTATGGCTAATGCAACAATTTACGCATCAGCTAATCTGCAAATTGGTGCAGCTTTGTCGGCTAGAGGCTGGCGTGTCGACGACCTGTCCGCTACCAAAGTGTAGGCAAGGTTTCAAGCTGTGATAGTAGCGTTTTTTATGTGGTAGGTGGCAGAAAAACAGATAGATTGAAACCGCCCATAAATAAATAAATATTTCACAACATCACATACATTGATCTGAATCCGAGATAGGTAGCTCAAGCACCTGTGTTACGGATATCAGAACCAACGGCGGGATTGACAAATTATTATAAATTAAAAAAAAATTCTTTTGTAAATTCATACTTATAATACATAGAACATACCGTAAACACTTACAACTCCATTGAAGTCACAATTGCGCTGCCATTGATTTCCCTTTTCTCCCGGATTGGGCCTCCAGTACCTACCCTCACTTACTCAGAAAAACACAGCACAGACACTGCTAGGCGGTAAAGAAAAATACGTGGAAAATGTGGATTTAAAGTCCCATCTGAACACGCGATGATTATATGGGTGTTGTTCACTTACGAACAAATAGCTTAATAAAATTAATTAACATTTTTATTTTAAAATAAATTCGCTTTTCCTAACACTGTGTGCACATCCTCTACTACTGTGTCCATACTACCACGGGACGCGGTCGGTGGTTTCGTTTGGTCCACTTCCACTAGTAATTAATTTAACGCCACGTCTGCAAACTATGGCGGCCATTCGCACGGGCTTTTTGTACGCAAATAGGGCTTAATTACTGAAACACTAAGCCACACTGTCCTGATTTGGAAGTAACGTGGTGAATAAAATGGGACTAATTATGGTGACACCCCTGTTTAGTTGAGTAGTTTTGCCATCATCATACAGAGTTTTAAAATACCTTTAAAAACCATTTTGTACTACTTTAATTCTGCAACCACTTGGAAATTTGTCGTATGTTTTTTCAACTATCCATTCTGTGATTTTTCTCTCCATTTTTTGGAACTCTCTATTCAATATGATGGCCAATACAGATTTAAAATGTAATAAATATTTTAATAGTTAATATAAATAATACGATATCCTATACTCGTAACAATTGACGTCCTATCACTCGACCGTGGGAGAGCCACGCTTCGGCATGAATGGGCTGGCTCGACCGGAGTAATACCAAGGTCTCACAGAAAACCGGCGTGAAGCAGCATTGTGCTGTGTTTCGCTGCGTGAGTGAGGGTACCGGAGGCCTAATCCGAGGGAAAGGGGGGCTTAGCAATTGGCAGCGCACTTGTAACTGTCCATTTACGGCGGCTATCACTTACTATCAGGTGATCTGTCTGCTCATCTGCCACCTCACACATAAAAAAGTCAACGCGCTTCATATTATCAAAACTTAATAACATTTCAAACATTTTTTTCCAGGAAATCTTAGGTAAGTTAGATATGAAAGCGAACTCTACTTCAGTTTAAACTAAACTTTTAACTTCAGTACCTCAAGCTAAGTCGTTCTGTTGGTTTGGGTGAACAAAATGTGTATTCTCAAGGTTACCGTTTTCAGTATTCTAGACATCAGTAGTCTCCGGTTGCACTCAATTAAAACACACTTAAACGTCAAATGCACCTGGCCGCGATAAACATCGTAACTATTGTGAAACCCGAGAATTTCGAACCTCAATTTTGACAACAAAAAGACTATAATCGATTTTGGGCGCACAAAGAGAGTATTATATTTGACAAGTCGACTGTACAAACGTTGTTTGCGGTAGAGATTATTTCGGTTGGAATGAATGAAAGCAAAACACGAACCGTGAATATGTTGGCCGTAATTGAAATCCGAACAACGCCCTTAAGAATGGCTTTTTTAATTTTTTCTTCGTCAGCACAAAACATACCACAGATTCAAGTGTCGCATTCGAATTTGTCAAAAAATCAATTTCATTCGAATCGGAAATGGAGGTTCTTTTTCGTGTATTATATCGTGAATATTGATAGTAAAAACGCGATGAAATGATTTAATGCCACGACCTGAGAAGCTTACCTGCTTGGTCGAAAAAACAATTTGTGTCTGTGGTTTATTGATTAATAGTCAAAGAACAGCGGCGTTGTAAGTCTCATAGACACAGGAAATATAAAAACCCACCCGTGGGCATACGTCATTACGGCCGTTGTTCTGTAATATAGAAGGGGGTTCGGTATTAAATAATGATTAATTATATAATTTAGACCATGTCATCGGGCCACATGCCGTAGAGACCCTCCCAACAGTTTAATCTTCGACCAGGTGACGGCATATCTGATGTTATGGTTGACCACACAGAAATCTTTATAGAACCTAATCTTAAAGAAATAGAGACGATGTTCGAATGCAGGTTCAGTAGCAACCAAAACAATAAAAGGGTTTAAATGGACATCGCGATAAAAACAGTGAAATTTGTTTCTTATAACTTTTACCACACGCTAACCATTTATCCCAACTGTGAAACTGTCTTATTTTAGAAACATATAGGTAATAATATATTTAAGTAAAAAATAAAATGTGATTCTGTTGCTATGAACTTTCAAATATGTTTGAAGTGAGAGCTTAGGGAGCATAGGGTGCTTGTTTGAAATAATTTTTACGAATTTGGAAGTTGATAAAAAAATATCATTGTAAAGTAGATTTGAACTTCAACTGCCACCCCTTTATTACAAATAAGGATAGTCCAACAGAGTTCGTGCGAGCCCCTTTTAAGGTGACGGGTAGGGCACACTAGCGATGCCTATCGATTTACATTTTTAGCTACTAAACTGGATCTATCTCTGGCCGAGAGGTTGTAACCTCCAAATTGTTAAGAATAGATCCGGTTTAGTAGCTAAAAATTAAAATCGATTGGCGTCGTCTAGTGTGCCCTACCCGTCACCTTAACATTGTGTGCTGGAACGGGATGACATGACATTTAGAACGATACTAACTTTAGATCGCAATTTAGAATAAGGTGGCCATGGTTTACAATATTTCTTAATTAAGCAGTTGCCTCAAAATTTGCATTGTCAAATGAGATTCCCTTCAATTTGGGACATCACCAAAAAGAGCAATATAATTAAAAGCAGTCCCATTCATTGCTCTTCAGCCATAGCCAAAATTAAACCCGCTTGTCGACGGTTTGTCCCGCTAGTACCAAAATTCAAAAATTACCCCTAGGTAGAATCGATGATGCGTGAACGCAAAAAGCGTGCAATCCAAGCCTACCGCGGAACAATAGGCGGGGTTGCTGCACAAAGCGGAGACATACATCAAACAACAAAAACAGAGCTCTCGACAGTACGAGCGAGCGAACACTATCATTTACGCAACGATTTGTCATCGAGATTCAGCGGGAGCGGGGCGGGACGTTTTGAGCGATTTTGCTACTATGGACCTTTTCTGTTTCGAGGCGAGATTTGTTCGAGATGATATCTCAGTGAGTGAAAAATTTCTAGAAATACTATAGCAAAAAGTCTCTGGAGTAGGCGAAGTTCTTCATTTAAGTTGAGTCATGTAGACAAAAACGAATCCCTCACACAGGAATGATAAGGCTGTATAGATCGAGAGTAATACTTTCATTACTCTAGTACTACAGAGCCTTAACTTTATTATTTCTACTTACGGCCGTACTAAGAGACGTCATTTAAGCTAATGTTCATTAACTTTAGTACCGGTAGTCTTTATGCGTATCAAAATAAGGGTCAATATTTTTTCTTAAGTAGCCAACTAAGTTAATCAACGACTTTGAGTGTTGCAGTTAATGTCATTACACTAAGAAGAAATAATTAAGTAAAGACCACCAATAAACACTGATTTATCTAACACAAATTTACGCGGTGATGCCAATTGAAAGTCTTTAAAATCTTGCTTAATATGGAGGTAGTACATTTTTAAAGTACCTACTATACTCCTTTCGCTTTATCATGATATCGGTGACAGCAGGACAGAGTTATACGTGAGTCACATGTTAGAAAGAGACTAACTTGAAAAATGTATAGATTTTGATATCTGTCACCCATATCATGCTAAAGCGAAAGGGGTATAAAGATATTTAATTTTCAGAAAATAGTCTTTTTTGTTTTTTTAACTGTAGATAGGTAATCCTTTGACCATATTTCACCTGATGGTAAGTGATAATATGGTCTAAGATGTAGTACGATTACCTAGAAGATACCTATTCACTCGCGCTTTGAAAACCCCCAAATTGTAGCCACTAGGGAAAACCCCTTCAGGCAACTGATTCCACTGTTTCGCAGTACGAATAAGAAAACAGGATTCAAACCTCTTTGTGCGGACTTTTGGTATTTCTACCATGTACTGGTGTCGATTGAGGGTCTGCCTGGTGGAGTAGTGGAAGAACGGAGATGCTCCAATGGCATTGTACAGTTCCGTGGCGCACTCTCCAAAATGTATCCGATAGAAGACCGATAAGCTTGCTACCTTGCGTCGGTGTTCAAGGCTTTGTAGCCTCTTACCCACAAGCTCGTCGTCGCCAATTAGCCTCTTGGCCCTTCTCTCAATACTCTCTAACGCCTCAAGCTGGTATTTGGCTGAGCCCTCCAAAGATGATGTAGTCGATTGCAAATTAATTATGTTTAGTCTTCTGTTTACTTTTTTTACGAGTTTTTCAAGTTTTTTTAATTGTGGTAATAAGTCAGAATTTAGTTCAAACTGAAGCGTGCTTAAAAGAATTAATGTATCAGGATCCTTTTTACATGTTAAATCAACTATTTAAAAAGATGCTTTCGTTAATGATGAGGAAAAATGTAGTCTACCCCTAGGCGAGGAAACAATGGCTGCCTAGTTAAAATTGGATGCATAAGATTAATAGGGACAGGTAGGGCACGTTCTTAAGTAGAAAAAAATAATTTAAATATCCTTCGGACATTTTTGTCTATTTCTTTACTTTTTCATTCAGCTAACTCTGGCATACCTTTTCAAAATAATTGACTAAGCCTTAATGAGATTTTCTTTTTTGCAAAATCTTCCCTTGTATGAAAACATCCATTGTAAAATGAATGTTTTGACGAATACTGATAGAACGTATAAAAAAAGCTACACTCAGATAAACAGAGTAGAGGACAGGCAGATTATAATAACACAGGTAATCTCTCCTTATGTGAACCTTCGCAGTTAGAAAATGTTTCTAATTATATAGCTTTACATGAACTCCAAATTTCACCCACATCACTTGGTTTTTTTTTATATGAGAGGTGGCAGACGAGCAGACGTATCACCTGATGGTAAGCAATTCCGCCGCCCATGGACACCCGCACCACCAGTGGAGTCACAAGTGCGCTGCCAACCTTTTCCCCTTCCCCCATTGGGTATCCGGTAACCTCACTCACACGGCGAAACACAGCGCAGGCGCTGCTTCACGCAGGTCTTCTGTGAGGCAGTGGTATCACTCCGGTCGAGTCGGCCCATTCATGCCTAAGCGTGGCTCTCCCACATTTAGATGGATGAATTTTACTCCACCACAGTGCGCTTCTCACGCCACTTCCTACCGCGCGTAGTAAAACTATGGAATCAGCTACCAACGATGGTGTTTCCGAACAGATATGACCTGGTGATCTTCAAGAAAAGAACTTATTCCTCTCTTAAGAGTCGGCAACGCATCTGTGATGCCCCGTGTGTCGCAGATATCCATGGGCGGCGGTAATTCACTTACCATCAGGTGAGCCGTCTGCTCGTTTGTCTGCCATAATGTAAAAAAAAACATGATCAATGATGAATCATAGTTAGATTTCGTTGAATGCTACTGTATGACTTTGCCATTTCTATTGCAATAAAATAGTAAAACGAATTATAGTGGTAACTGATACATTCGTTCATTTAAATTGTTATTTTCAGGAATCTCTCAATGCACCTCAAGAGTGCCTAAAAAGAAAAGATGCGTTTAAAATATCCATACTTCATGAGTATCTTTGTATAATCATAACAACTTTGAGTAAACCTGGACTAATTTAACAATTGACAAGTTCTTTCGTTTCAAATCTATCGCAGCATTTCCATCTATGAAACCTATAGTACGGACCCCGGAAACTGGATTAACGCTTGTCAACTTGATGAACGATGTGCGTAAGTTACACGACAATGGAATGTGGGCATCCGTCCCATTTGCCCCACTATGCGTCCGATACGCACGGCGACCATTAATTAATAATTGCTTCAGTTTAAAAAATGTTTTTGTATACTACGTTCATAGCTGAGAAGCTATGATTCTAAAGAAGACTTTATGAAAAACCGAAGATTCAAGCAATGTTACAAAAGTGCTGTTGAAGTAAAAATATAAACGATTGCTGTACTTAGCATTTTATTGCTTTATGGATTAGAATATTAAGGTGACGAACCTGTAATTTTTTTCTTGCACGGCAAGAATCAGTTATACCAACATACCGTTTCAAAAAAATCTGCCAACCTTCTTTAATTATTCTTTACATAAAAAGGAATCAATATTCCTACAAGCAAATCTGAACTTTCTGATTTGAACAGTTAAGCATAATTTTCTGTGCAACAGGTATTACTTTGACAAATTTTCGAAAGGTAAATAAGTGGTCATAACATATCAAACGAATCAATTTGAAATCTGACGAACCTTTTTATTCTTTGAGTGTACCTACAGTCACACATCAAAGTAGGTATACAAAACTGTCAAATATCTTCAGTCGATTCTTATCTTAATGTCAAAATGTTCAGTTCAATATCAATTGCTGAATGTTGACAGATTGTAGTAACCTAATGTGTGATTGTATGTACTAATAATGGTAATATACAAACTTACTTCCACCAGTTCAACTAACTTACACCACATTAAGGGCGTGCATAAGGCGGCGCCGACCATTCGGCCCCTTACGAACCGGTGGCATTCTGTCTGCGTTACCAAAAATAAGGTGAGTTTTTATCTTCTATACAAGAGATCACCAGTACATTATTTATGACAGATTTTTATTTAAAAGTGAACAAGCGGCGGTGACCGCTCTATCTATATGATACGCTGAAAATAATAAATACCTACAAAATGTTAAACTGTCCATTAGGTACGTTATCCTGCCGTTCGTGTGCCTTCTTTCAACCAAACATTCTTTAAAAATCCACATTTAGCGGAAACCGCGGGGGGCTTCTAAACTAAAAGCTTAATGGCCTGAATAGCATCATTGTCCTCTTTTTGTATCTATTTAAAGAACTTTATTGTATCTATTTAATTGCTTTTACATGGTTTTAAGTGTCCGAAATTCCGTGTCAAATGTTTTGTTCGAACCATTTTGGATCGATTATAACGATTCATTGTTTGGATAATATCATTTGTAGTGATGGCGATACAACTGTTGGTAGGATTAGGGACGCTAAAAAAATTCATAACCGTAACCAAAACTATCGGATATCCGACATGAAAATATATCTGAAACCGAAACTAGTATGAGAATTTCGGATAATTTTTAATACCGGACTAATTTTGGAGACTGAATGCGACTAAGGCCCGATTGGACCAATCTTTATCCGTGGACAAATGTAATTCTTATTTAAAATTATTTAATTACTATAATTAAATTATTAAATTGGTGTTTATTTAATATACGGATATTCGATTTAAAATGAATAAAAAAAATCTTATTTTATAAAGGATGCACAATTTTAGGTGTGTACAATTTGTCGCACAAACAACAACTCAAACTCAAATAATGCTTTATTTACACAGCACTTACAAATCGTCATACATTTGAATGACGTAAAACTATTAATAAGTACTTATGTATAATTTATATGTTGATACATAAAATATTCTAAAGAAATAAATAAACAAAATGCGATTCTACCACCGGCTCGGAAAGTTGTGTCTGGTCAGCAACCGTTTTATCCGTATCCGAAATCGAAACCTATGAAGGTATGTAGTGATATACCTACATTGGTATCGGATTGATATAATATCACCATTATTAATTCATTACAATATCCGAATCCCTCCGTAACGAGATCCAAAAAGTCCAAAACATCTCTATTAAGGAATAATAATTACATAGGTCACTCTGCGGTTGGTTCCGTTTACTATAGGCTTTTGTCACAATAATAATAGTACGTGTTATTTTTGGAACTACGAAAATAGCTTACCAAAGTATCTACGAGTAACTTAGCTGAGAATAATTACTTACAGATCAATAGATGGCAATTTCTTTATATATTTGGTTAGACGATAGTGAACACACATTGTTTTATTAATTACATTGAAATAAATATGTCAGTAGCGCAAAACAAAAGAACTGGACGAATCATGAAATTTAAAATTAAATTGACAATTTAAAAAACCCCCGACATAACTAAAGCTCTTTCATTTGATACCTATATTGAGGCAGTTGGAACAACAAATAGGTTATTCGTCATTTTCTGACGGCGGCCATTTTGGATTTGAAATTTTTCACAATTAATATATTCTGCTACTCAAGCCCTTTTATATGATACTCAAATTGTGGGAGTTGTGTTAAAACATAAAATCCAAATCTTTGTGACGGTGGCCATCTTGGATCGATTTTTATCCAACATAGCTAAGAACACTCCCTCCTTATTCAAAATCAAACTCGGTTCATTTGTTCAGGAGCTACGATGCCATAGACAGACACACAGACACGTCAAACTTATAACACCCCGTCGTTTTTGCGTCGGGGGTTAAAACACGAAGACCAATCACTACACATTGCACCTGTGAACAAATTGAAGCATGGGATACGAGAAACAAAGCAAAAGTAGTACGTAGAAAAAAAGGAGCTGTTACTACTACTTTGTGCAAAGTTTACGTATACTTGATGACGTACCTACTTTCCCTTTTTATGACTTTCAAGAAGTATGTAGTGATTTACAAATTTCATTTATAAAGTGAAAAGGTTTCATCGTCATCGTCAGCCCCACATTTAAGTCCCCACTGCTGGGGCACGGGTCTCCCTCAGTCACATGAGGGGTAATTGCCATACTCACCACGCCTGGCAGACGGGTTGGCGAGGGTTTTGATATAAATGCAGAGTTTTCTTTCTCTTCTTCTTCTTTCACACGGCGGAACGGGAAAGGTTTAATGTGTATGAATCTTCAGGCGGTCAGATTGGTTTTAATACATATTTCGTAGTAAAGTATCAGCCTATAAACTGTCACACTGCAGGGCAAAGGCCTTCATCATAGAAGTCAAGTTATCGCTACTATGATGGGATTAGGCTTAATCACCACGCTTACCAAATGCAGATTGGGGATCACAAACCCGAGCTATGGGAATTCCTTCCTTGGAAATTATTCGCTCGACCCGGGAATCGAACTCATGACCCCGAGATCACGGCCTGGTACTTAAACCACTAGATCAACAGGGCATTTTATAGAAATGATTATATTGTAATTAATATTTTGTAGTAATTATTGGTAAATGACCATAGATATTTATAAAGCCAATTCTACCAAGAACCCATTTCCAAGGCATGGTGACAAACCCAGAAACCCTTGCAAATATGAAAATACGTCAATCAAAATTACGGCTTAATCCAAAACTGCAACCGCGTTCAATAGCGGCCCTTCATAAATCTACTGTTATACGTTACCGGTCCCTTAATCATTTCCATAGCACAATTTACAACTGACCCTAGCCTATTCTTAAGGCCTCGGGCAAGGCGTACCCCGACGATTTATTGTTTAATCACAAGCACTCAGCCACCGTCGTATTGCGTCGGTAAATTGTGGCAAGCTCCAAATAAAACGGATTTAGTTGTGCCACTAGAATCGACAATTACCCTGTGTAGTTTGTGGACTAATTGCTGGGTATAATTTTTCGTAGAGGTGTTTTCTTCATATAGGATTCGGCGGGTAGGGCTAAAACATGCCGCATGGGCTGATGCAATTCAAAGGTTTTAAATTAGTGTCTAGTGGTTATTAGTGTTCAAATTTGGTGTTTATTTGTGCAGTGTAGTGCCGCAAAGTGATCCTAATAATAAGAATCGTTGGATTGTCTCGTTTTTAACACTGCTATTTTTTGTCAAGAGAGTTGTCTGGTGACAACTTGCTTGGACCAAATAGAGTCTTAAAACCTGCGATTGCTTTTAGAGTGATATCCGCTGAATCCGTAGGTCGATAAAACTTAAAACACGGGCGTTTTCTTGAGTGACTGTGACTTTGACTGACTTCGACTGTTGACTACCTTTTTTTTTTTGATGACCCAGTGAAAATACACCTTATGCACGCTGAGAGGGGCTCTCCTCCGGGTTAGGTCTCTGCTAATCAGAGACCGTCCGGAGGCATACCCAATAAAAACACTGGGGCGTTTCCATCCCTCGCCCAGGAAACACTCAGACCGGGGTGAGGACTGCCACGGGGGCTTCATCCGTCGCCCGGTCGGGGCGAAGAGGCTCGCCAGCTCGGCCTCTCTCCCACTCAACCTCCCGGGTAACACCCACGCTGCTGGATGCAGTGCAAGCACCACCGAGAGGAGGACTGCGGGCGCCCCTCCCCGCACATACACTGCTGGTTGCAGTGCAGTGCGAGTTAGGGACAAACCCGCAGGCTTTCAACATAATAACGCGTCGCAGCAACCGACTCCGCTGGCTGCGGAGCCGGGGAAATCCACGACGCAAACAACTCCGACCTACCACCGCAATCCGCTGGCTGCGACCTTGCGGCGCAGGTCCCCAAACCTTGCGGCCTTGCGGCCACTGCGCCCGGAGGCGCTCCACTCTAGGGGGATGCCGACGTCAAAGCATCCCTAGGTCCGAAGACAAAAATGGCGCCTGCAACCCCGCTGTGCAATGGTTTAACCCGCTTTCACGGGCCCTAGTGCACCGTCAGGGAACGACGCGAAGACGCCGGTCCTCAGACCCTCGGCGCGACAATATAGGCCCTGTAGCGAAATGCGCTTCAGCGCGGTCACACGACAGGGCCGGTCCGTCGGGTGTGCATCCTTCGGCTAACAGGTAGCAATCCACGAATGAATTAATACCTGTCATTGCCCAGGAAAAACCGTGCTCTGCGGTAACCGTTTCTGCCTAATACCAACCGAAGTTGGAATTAGGACAGAACTGATTACCAGCAGGGCCACTCGAGGAGGTAGATGCACCTGAGTCCCCCGACTGTTGACTACCTACTTATCCTCAATAGGTTACTTGACATTGGCGAATTATCTTCGGGTAGAGGCATAAAAAAAACCTTCATATAGTAAGTAAGTAAACATTTATTGAACACATAAAAGATTTACATAGATAAGACTAGGACACATAACGTAAACATAAGGAGATTGCACAGTAATACATAGGAAAGAAACATTTAAACAAAATCAAATAAAATAATAATAACCCTCCAACCGATTACGGCTACGGCGGCCAATCTTAAAGATCAGCCACGTACGCAGGATATATAACAGTGCTCAAGTGTGTGCGCAAACACAAGTGCACTCTCTATTCCCTTACCCTCATATTCCGATAGGACACTACTGTGACACGACCGGAGAGGGATCGGGCGCAGGACCAACAGCCAACAGCAACAGCAGCTACAAATATTTGGCCCGACCCGGGGATCGAACCCGTGACTTCTTAAATAAAATAAGTTAATACATAAACTAGTGACCAAGGATATAGTAGAGAGTAGTTCCCGGTTGCATCCAGGTTAGAGTCCAAGGTGTCCAAAGGTATATTTTGAGCAGTAAAGAATATAATTAATTATATATTTATGCTGTAACGATTTCTAAGCAAAATTATAAACAAGAACACACTACTATGATCAATCTCACAATATTATGTGTATGTATTTGAGCATAACTTATTTATTAGTTTATAATACTGTATTTTATTTATGTATTAGGGTTATAAATTATATTTTAACATTTACAGTTTCTTTTTTTTTTCCTTATTGAATATTGCACCCCCTACCCCTTCTCTACAATCAAATGTCCTTTACCGGAAGGTTGTCTAGTAGAAATCTCTTTTAGCGATAAGACCGCCGAAATTGTACACAAAATGTCTGTAATGCCTAGTATTTAAGTTGTGTATTTTGTGCAATAAAGTATATCTATCTATCTATCTATCTACTGTATTATGAATCTAGATAATCTACCTATGGTATTAATTATCTAGAAATTTTGCGTTGCATTATGTTAAATATTTTTGTACACTGGACAAAAAGCTATTATTTTTATAAGTACATATTCGTAGTATCTTCTTACAGCTTGATCGACCTCATCACAACGCTCGAGGTCATAATCAGATCTACAAAATAGTGTATCTATAGTGCAACAACTATAACAAAATATCTATCAAGTCATTTCTAGTAAGCGATATACCAAGAGCAAATGCTACACATGTCGTGTTCCATTGTAGTAGTCGATGTGACGCAATGGATACAGTTGTAGTCCCGGAACTCCTTACGTAATAATGCGGAAGTCAGACTACACACTTGAGAACTACAATATAACACGTGATTATTCACTTCAAACATACATACCTAAATATTAATGGTACCTACCAGAATGTCAGAAAAACAGGGAACCAATATAATTCTTTCACTGCAGAAACACCTTAAACTGTTGATCTTTATCTTTAGATACTAGATCGTACGTGCCTTACTGGTTGTCCCAACAAAATATCAGATGAGAAAAAAAAAGTCGTATTGGAACTCATTTGTGTACTATAAAAAATCCTGCATATGGGGAAGATTAAGAATTTGCAAAATCAAAGCATAAATTAATGAATCTAATAAATTGAAATCTAATACAAAAGTGGTACATGACCTTATCTCAAATCACTAACCATGGCCAACGTTTAAATCCGTTAAAAACTTGAACGCAAAGATCAAAGCATTAACAGAAACAAATGATTTTATAACAATAAAATCCGAAACGAAAGTAACAGCTGCACTTGATCGTAGGGATAAAGGCGTCAAAGATTTTATGGAATTAAAAAAGTCCCAAGAAAAAGAGCAAGAATCAATTTTGGAGTAGACAATGCCCGTCTAATAAGGGATGGTATGTATATTTATAGAAATATCGATATAATGATATTGTCAGTCATATTGTCAATATTGGACGTTCTTAGTGATACTTTTCTTTTATTTTCGTTAAAATAAAAACGTTATTTGTTTCGTTATCATCAATTTAATGGTTGTTAAAAGAAGTTCTTAATTGTGGTAATATGAAAAACTTGCAATTCAGTAAAACTTTTCGGCAATGCAGCTCCAGAAACAACGACAATAATTATTTTTTTAATAAATAATGCACTTAGAAATATATCAACAGGCTTCAAAGTTTTCCGTGGATCTGTTGACTTAGCATTACATAGCATTTTCCCGCTTAGCAAAAAATACGGTTCTCATTCGAAGACTGCTGACATGTTTTAAAGGGCACTATTTATTTATGAATATCTTGAATTTATTCTATAAAAACTGTATTTATAAAAACTTTTAGTCGACTTATCGATATTTGTTATTATATGCACAACCCTACTCCTAATGCTCCCTCGCTTTTTCCACTAAGAAGCATTAGCCGACCAGTGTGTGGTCTTTCCGTAGATTTTTTAGATTAGATCGTCACGTTGATAGTTTTGTTCGAAGACACCTTGAAATTCCGAAGGGTCAAAACAGAACAAAACTTAACATGTGTGACGGAATGTGACAACGAATTTGAAATTCGAATTATTTATATTCCAGCATTAATCCTATTAAACTGATGGATGTCAGTTGATTTGACTAAGGGTTGATAATTCTCTGGATTCGTAATCGCCTTTAGATGGAGTTAAAATTCAAACTCGATTAACGATAAGTATGTTGATATTTATAACACAAAAAATACTATTGTGTATTAAAAAAAACATGAAAAATATTTGAAAATAATCTTTACATTGGATATGGTTTTAACTCTTTGCTTTTTATGATGAGATAGTCCACAAAATTGATAAAGATATAAAAAAAATCAATAAACTAAACATTTTGTCATAGGTGATACTGATGTAAAGAAAGTACGAGATGAATATTATACCTAAATTGATATTAGGTATAACTCTCAGATACTACACAAACAAGTGTTCTATGTAATGAACACTTGTTTAACAAATATTTGTCCTATCTGATGACCAAGTCCACAATCCTTGGAGCGCGAGGCAGACTAACTACCACAAGCGTAATTAGGCTAGTCAGATACTGGTAGTATGCTGGTAGTGGATAGCCATGCATTATGTTCATATTTATGTATGACATGTATGATATGATATATAAATCCATCTTTCTTCAATTCTCACTTTGATGTCAAATGTTTTGGGTTCAATATCGATTAGGAAATTCGACAACCGTGGGAGAGCCACGCTTCTGCCGGCTTGACCAGAGTGATACCACGGCCTCACAAAAAACCCGTGAAGTAGCACTGTGCTATGTTTCGCTGCTTGAGTGAGGGTACCTACGCTATGAAAAATTCAAATTTTAGCAAACGAAAAGAGATCGAATATCTTTTAAGTCCAAATTTACTAATAAATATTAGCCCTCTTAAGTAAGTAAGACATTGATTAATGACAGATTGTAAAAAAAAGAAACATAAACTAAAACAAAGATAACAATAGAAAACAATACGAAATTTAAAAGCAGAACATAATAAGCAACTTATTTAAACACCTACTACAATAGTACAAAATGGCACGTTTCACACTGAATTCGGCGTAGAATCTCTTCTAAACATCTCAAAGTAAAGAAAAACATACTCATTCTTGCGTCACAAAGGGCATAAAAACTTATTACACTGGATGAAACGGAGGCAGACGGCTCCTAGCGTCCTTTTTACAGCCTTCCTAGAACGCCGATGAGGTCCCACTGGGTAAAACAATTGCTAGTTGTTGCATTTAGCTTAGTAAGTGCCCCTTTTGTGTTGGAAGTGTGCCATGTTTATTGTCTTTTGTCAAATACAGTAGCAAATCGCATTGTGTAGGAAGTAACACCCTACTTAAAAAAATATCCGGGTGGTTAGAATTCACACCTTGTTACAGAATGACGATTTATGTTCAAAGTTTAAGTGATAGCCTTTACATGTTTATAGCCAGTGATTTTTTTTATAGAAAGCCAATCAGGATGACCTCACTCCGCCTGATGGTAAGCGGCCGTGAAATCCAAATATGAGGCTGACAGGCACAAAAGAACTAACAAAGTACCCATTGAGTCTGCCATCCTCACCCTGATGGACTGCTGAGATATCGCTTCACGCAGCGTTCCGATTGACCGACCCCGGATTGTATGAAGGAGGAAACACATGAGCTGGGAGGGCATTCCATGTCTTGATGGCTCGGAGCAGGAACAAGGATTCTGGATGTCTGGATGTTATGCGGATGGCAACGCTGTCCAGCACGTATTGGAAGTGGAAAGGAGAGGAAGGGATAAGTTGAAATAACTCATCAGAGCATTTCCCATTATAGAGGCAGTAGAGAGCACTAAGACTGGCAATGTCTCTACGTAGCTGTAGATTAATTGAATGATTTATGTTAAATGCATGATAATTGCCTTTAGTAGAGACTTATTCCATGCTTAAAATATAATCAGGAAAGTAATCCAAGATTTGGCTTCCTTTAGATTAATATCTTAACATACTTACGTTTATAACGAAAAGAATCATTAGTCTTTTTCTATCAATCATGTTTTTTTTTGAAAATGACCAGCCTTAATTTTTACTTTAATTTGGAACCAAGCCAAACATTTTTGTGTTGAATCGCACATATTATATCATAATGAAAACTTTTACAATTTTTGGGAGAGCCCCCATCAAAATTAATTTACTTTGTCTGCTATCTAAAATGACATTTCATTACCTCACAAGGATTTCGTCTTTCTATAAGTTCCTAATTTATGTCATTACAGTACAAAATAATATTTATTTGGTCTATTGTCAGTGTTCCAAATTGTAAAACAAGATTGATGGTAGCTATTCAAAGAGCTGTCAATGCGCATTGTTCGTATTAGATAATTTCAAGCTTATTATGATGCAACTTACACGCTATTGAAGATGACTTTTCTATTGTCCCAAATAGAAAGTCGAGTCTCTGTGGATTCTTAAAATTACAACACGTACAAAACTTATACCTGTATTGAATGTATGATTGCTTATACTTTTTGGTGCTAACCCAGTGCAAAGTAATTTTATTAATTAGAAACTCAAGTAACTATAAATGATCCTTAGGAGAGCAAAGACCTCCAAAATTGAAATCAAGTTAGAAAGGTACGGTTATAATTGGCCATTTAGCATAGTCGTCTAACTTTTTAATCAATAGGTGATTTTAACCAAATTCATAACTAAATCCGAAAATGTCGATATTTACTTTACTCTTTCCGTGAATGCCGACATTAATTATTAAAAAATCAATACTATAAACCTTTTCAATATTTGCAATAAAACCTGTTTGCATAAAGACTTACTTGCACGCATTTGAAATTGATTCCTAACATCTTCTTAATATTGACCAAAATAAAAAAGATATAATAATTATAATCCAACAAACTAGACTCCAAAAGCATCCAATTTTTATTTCCATTAATAAACTCAACGATGATGCTAAATAAAATAATTAAGTTGCCATAAAACTATACCCCCAAATGGGTACACGTCAAAGAGAGACACATAAACAAACAGAACATCTTAATATAAGGAGCCGGAGTTCGTATTAACATAAACATTCGTTCGATCGCGTTCGGTACAACTCCAGTCACAGTTTGAATACATTATAGTCAAGTTCTTTTTTATTACATCAATAATTTAAGACGTAAACTGTTCTTGGTGTGTCTTTTGGGACGTTTTTGCTTTACACATAGCGTCTAAAGCTGTTCCCCGTGGATCTTCCAATGGACACGCAACAACCATATGTAGACCTAGCTCATAAAAATCGTTTTATTTTTTATTTTTCTACAAGCATCATCATTAACGATCAAAAATAAAGTATGCTATTTTATTAAGCAGTATAATAGTTATTATATCGACCAATGAAGGGCTGATGAAACAAAAAAAAAACCGAAGTGACGTCACAACTGAAGCTAAAAGCCCTTTGTTCCAAGGTTCACGGTCACTGCAAACGACAATCGTTAATGACCCATTAACGTTTTGTTTCACACCATCCATTAATACTAAAGATACCACAATCAAAAGGAAACACCGCCCTAAATTCTCTTCCCACTTAAAACTTACAAGTTAACTGCATTCGGACATCTGATAAGAAACTTGCTAACTCAAAAAAAGAATAAATTGCCGCCATATCGCATCGACGGTAGCTTAAAGAATTTATAGACAAGGTCAATATCTCTATTTCGATTCGGTATCGCCATTTATCAACGGCATCTAATGATCGGTCAGCTTATAATAGCCAGTGAGTGTCAAACTAATGAGAATATATTCCTACTAGGTACACGATAAATTAGAGAGGTTTCGAATAAAACGGCATATTAATTGGACATTAGTGTACGTCAACACCTCCAAAGCAAAGTGTGGCCGCGGAAGAAACGATTTAGTACGTGAAAGCATCTTAGAGTATTCGAGGGCTATAAAATCAGGTGGGTGTAAATTTTTTAACGTTTGCCCCCGGCTATTTCTCGTAATGCAATGTGAATATAAATTCGTTTTTTCAAAGCGAGTCGGAACGTCGCAAATGCTGTACCAGTTTTTTTTCAAGACAAATTGAGTTATGCGGTTAATTCTTCTGTTATTAGAAACATAATTTGTGGTACCCAAAGCAATAATGGGACTTGAATTGGTAGATTTAAAAGTTCCCTTTGAAAGTAATAATTTCTGAGGCTGCTTTAGAGAGAGACATTACTTTTGTCTTAGCAAATTGAATTCCGCAAAATCTTCTTGGAAAGATTGACTGACCACAAATTGGGGATTCGTTGTCAGGCGAGATAACATCGGCGGAATCTCATTACAGTAGAACATTCGTCCCGGAGTCTCTAGTTGCCTTTATATGTTGCGTCTAAGTTTGACTTTGGAATCTCGAGGACTTGAGTCGACTCAGATTGTAGCAAGTTCCGGACACAGTTTGGAAGACCAACATACAGCTTTGTTGGAAGCGGATGTGTTGATCTTTTTGTTTGTCCTTAAGCATTCGCGCTAAGTTAAAGCTTACATTCTATTAAGTCTTGAAATTTAGACCATCACAGAAGGTTTTATTAAATTTGATTATCAATTTATTAATAACAGGTCTTTATAAATACGAGAGAGATCTCGGAATAATTGTTTAAATTTTAAACTATTTTAATCATTTTTATTATACTTATTTGAAGGAAGCACAATTCCAGAAATTGTATTTAAATAAAATATTACAGAAAAAATAAACATTAAGACTATTAGGTTAGCTTAGTTTAAATTCTGCTCATAGAAATTTAAAATAGTAAGTACCTAGGACATCATTAACCTCTGTCTCCAATAACTAGGTAGGTAGTATAAATCAAAAAATTTAAATGCACAGTACGATTGCATTTTCGTTACCACAATACTTATTCATTCACCAATACATCCGAGTGCAAGAACTCATGAAGATTGAATCAACCGCAAACTGTAAAAGCCTTGAACGGAAAATTAAAAAGCAAGCGGGGACCGTTTTCAAGCCATTCTTTTTAATTTCTCACAGCGCAGCGATAGACGGTGCGGAATCATTAAAATTTCCAACACCACCCTCGCAGATTCATTTGATATGGAATGATAAAGTTACTCCGTTTAAAAAAATCACAATGAGAGTATTAATCAGGTGTGGACAAAGCCAGGAGTTTTAAACTTTCAAACCATTCACGTTCTTTAAACGCTAATTACTGAAATGTTTGCGTCTTTCTGTTGACTTAATATGGCGCAAGATAATAATCAATCTTAAATAGAGTTGATTGATGGGACCACTAACATTTTCATAAAACTTTACGGCGGTTTTATTGTTTACAATAATTAAGCTTTTGTCTTTAAATTACAACATCAATACACTAGTAAACTGAATCTGGTGAATTAAGATGTAAAATATTATTTCTTTACTCATATTCTTACAAACAAAATGAAAATGACTACTGATTTGGTACTGTGCTCCGCGAAACATTTACAAGCACATAAAAGTTTTTGTCCATATTTCTAAAAAGCATACACAAAAGTGACTTGTATTTAAAAACAAACTCCCCACTCACCCACCCACTAAATTCATCAAATAGGAGAAAACAGCCATCATGGTTCCTTATCAAAAAATAACGAAATAGAAACATTACTCTCCATAAAAAACCATAATCCTCTTTGCATAAAATTGAAGTAAATAGGATTTTAGGCGTATACCTAATAAAGGTGGAATAAATAAAAGTAATAAATTATACTCTATTAGCAAAGCAAATATTTCACCAACCAAATATTAGCGGAACATTTTAGTTTTCAAACTTCCCAATAAATGAACGGGATTTAATATCACACGGAATTCTTCGCTTGTAGTAGATTTGTACTAAAACCTATCAAACAGTAGATAATATCCTTCGATAACATTTCTGTATCATTGCTGTTAGATTCCAGTTTATAGGCAATTTTCGTTTTATATGTACAAATGTAGATACCTAATACCATATTTAGAAGTTATTATTAGGAATTATTAAGCGATCTAGGGCGTGCGTGGGTGATGAGAAACAAATTCGGTGACTTTGTTTAATTTATTGTTGAGTCTGACTATAAATTGCCAATTTTCTGTACCGGCTTGTCGTCATCTAGTTAGATTAATGCCCGCAAAAACATTTCTGAGCCGGTTTATAGAAGCAGTGATCTAGATAAGAACCCATTGAGGCATTCAATAATATTTCACTTTTGAAAACCTTACGTTAGTGTTTGAATACATTAATGTAACTTTTGTGTCTAGATTTGCATGTAATTTCTTTATGGCTGTTGCTATTTTTATTGCTTCTAAATACTCTATATGTGTTTTTATAGTGTAATTTATTATTAATTTTCTATATTTCAATTTGAAATTGAAATATAGAAAATTAATAAAAAAATATTAATCGGTATTTTTAGGGGACTAAAAACATGTACTAACATAGTTTGTAAGGTAATATTGTTACTAACACCTATGGACCAATAAATTAATAAAATAAAGTAAGTTTACTAAAAAATATAAAAAAAAAATTGAAATCTAAGCGAATTTTGAAGATTTGATTTTCTCTATGCTCATATACATACATAAATAACGTGACAGTTATTTATGTATTAAATTTTAAAGAGCCTATCCTAGATACAATGTCGAAACGCATCTGCAATTTATTTGGTGTTGAAGCATATCGTTGTCGGGTGCTCATTTGCTTCCTATAAAAAGGCTTAGTTTGAAATGATCAGGAAACCACCTCCACTAATTATGAGTTCCAGTCACTGAATGTAATTTCCTAACTTGCTTATTTAAAAATACAGTATCTAATCATACTCACTACGCTAGTTCAGTGACCCAAAGTGGATCTTGGCCTCCAACATAAGAAAGGTACATTACATAATTACTACATTTCACAAAACCATGCTTTAATATTTTAATAAATCGACATTCTTATAACCATCAATGGTGAGCTGAAAAATAAAGTGTTTATTTGGCGCTATTGTTTTGACTCCAACCAGGTTTATTGAAAGCCATAACAGTACACTTTTGGGCGCGTTCCAGGGGATCAGTGTTACGACTGCGTCAGTTAGCGGTTGTAATATTCGCTATGATATTGTCAGTTGCAACATCTGTTTGGCAGATGCGGTGTTGCCCCACTTCACAAACACGTGTTTGTGGTTTTTAAAATGTATGAGAACTTATAAAAGTGTTGTTTGATTGTCATACGAATTCTAGTTTGGATTAATGATCTTTGAAGATATCAACATGTGTTTGTTCCATATTACGATGATAAATGGACCGTGATAGCGTTGTTAATAGATGGTAAGTCTTATGTTCGCGGTGTCGTTGTTTGAATTATGATGATTCGTAGTCAACTTTTGTTCAACTCCTTTTTTGTGTCTAACTTTTTGTGTGATAATATATTTTGGTCTGGAAATCATTGTCATGTCTCTCGCCCACATTACAAGTATTAAAAATACAATAGCAATCTCAAGATGTTTTGTTTGATTGAAATCAAGTAAAAATAATTGCTTTTATATTTAAAACAATGGATCCAACAAAAAGGTATCAAATTTTATTAGTAATTTGATATCCAATACCAAAGCGTAGAAATTTGTCACACATCAGAAAAAGAAAACTTTTAAAGGCTTATTTTTATCCTGTAGCTCATATATCATACAGGGTGAGTAAAATATATTATTTCTATAAATATGTTATATTTGTTATCCAAACAATTTTATTCATACCAGCTTCGACAGAATTAATCTCTTTGACGATCATCTTTTACCAATTGACATTCATGCCCCTGCTAAAAGAAGTGTTTAGTCGGTTCTCAGTTAATAAAAATCGTAGGTTCGAATTTGATTACTTATCCTGTTCGGTATTCATTTTAACATGAGCCACTTTGTCTCTTTCGTCTTTCTAGGGATGGAAATGTCAGGCGGTATATCAAAACCTGGGTTATATTCAATGCATACCTTGTATTTAATCAGCATATTAAAGATCTGCCCTTTAACCAATTTAAGACATCACTTTACAAGTGGCTAGTCGCACGCACTTTCTACTCTGTGCAAGAATTTCTTGAGTACAGGGAAAATCAGCAAATTGTAAATATAATTAATTAATTTGTTACCGCAGCAAAATGTGATACTCGTAAAGTTGACATTGTAATTTGTAAATTGTATTTGCATGCTGTTTGTCAATGGCTGGATAGGCGATCATGATGACTGTTACCATCTACTTATTTGTAAACCCTGTTCAAAAGCAAATAAACTATTCTATTCTATTCTATGTATGTAAACACGAATAAGAGCTAAGAGGAACATAACTCATCACTTTTTGGGTCATGTACTCACCCAGAATTTAATTTGTCTCCCTCATTAAGGTCATTGACCTAATTAACGTGCCAGGTAAGAGCAACTTCTGGCGATAACCTAAATATCTTCAGCAATTAGGATATCGTAACACTTTACCGTTAGACGGAGCCAAAATAAAAATTACAAAGAAACCGACGGAACGGAAAGAATGTTAGCCACATACCTATCATCTCTTACAATGCCATATATCATTACAAAGAACTCGTTAACAGTTATTTGGTCATGGCTCTAAATACTTGTTTCTTATTTTTTCCAAATGAGAATTCTCGGACAACGCAGATAAAAATAATTTTAACTAATAATTCATCAATCCGGACCAAAAATATTCTGTGAATGCAGGCAATGCTGTTTAATTAAAAAAGCAAATATGCAACATTCTAGACAATGTATATGAGAAGGGGTTTGGAAATCATGATCAACTACTGTTTGATTCTTTTCAAATTAACACCCAAGCAAATTCATACGAGAATGCGAATGTTTTTACTCGGATAGACATAGATTGTATTTTTTTTAAAGAACTGGATGCCAGTCACTTTTAATCTATTGATCAGAGAGAAACTTATTACGCATCCAAAGATCTCAAAAAAAATCTTTGAACATGAATTCTTATTTGATTATGAAACTTGGATCCAAAAATAACTAAGCGCTTTGTTGTCATATGTATGTCGTAGGTACCTACTTGAAGTACTAATAAGTTTTTGTACTTAATTTTAGTATTTGAAAGAACTGAGAACTGTGTGGAAGTAGCCAGAGTAGCCAGTATACTACAAAACAGGGATAGTGCAGTGATACGGCAAAACGTGGGAAAGCCACGCTTCGGCATGAATGGGCCGGCTCGACAGTGATACCACAGCCTCACAGAAAACCGGCGTGAAGCAGCAATGTGCTGTGTTTCGCTGCGTGAGTGAGGGCATCAAAGGCTCGATTCGGGGAAAAGGGGGGTTTGAAGGTTAGCAGTGCACTTGTGTCGCGGTAGTCTAGGAGTGGCGGCAATCGCTTACCATCGGGCGATCCGTCTGCTCGTCTGTCGCCTATGACATAATAAAAATATGGTTAAATAGCCTTCAAAATATACTTTGAGTTTCCCTTCATTTGAAACCTCAAATTGATATTAGTTAAGTAAGGTACTATTGATGCATTAATGTGATGGTCAATAAATGCTTCTTTGTTTCTTTCTGTCTTTCATTATAATTATAAGGTGGTGCAACTGCTCGTTTTCCCCCTTTTTTTTTTCTAGCTCACTTCGCACAGAAAGTCACTTCTTTTCTCAGAATTGTATGCAGTAAGAAATGACATCTTTCTATTGTGATATTACATTATTATGCTCCTCCAACGCTAGATAGATTTATTAAGATTTATACTTTTATTTCTTAATAAATCTATCTTCTAATCCTCTATCACCATAAAATGAGCCCTAAATCACATAATAATATAGCCTAAATCCAATAAGACATCAGGGATAAACTATCGTGTTACTCAACTCGTAAAACAGTAAGAAGTTCACATGCGAAAATGTCTCAGTAATTTAAAGCGACGCGACGCTACGACCAACTTTGGCTCAATAAAATACTATGCAGCTACATTCATTATGACTTACCTATCGTAAAACGTGGAGCTAAACGGATCGCTGTTTTCAGCGTTGTAAAGGGAAGAATTAATGCTGATTATAGCTGGATCCAAAATCTGACGTGTTACTTGTAAGTTTGACGTAAGTACAGACAGCCACACTTCAAAGTTACTACAATCTGTCGAAATTCCTCAATTGATATCAAACCTAACGTGTTTGACATTAATGTCAGAATCTGTGACAGTTTTGTATGCCTTAATTTTTTTTTAATATTATATCTCTACCCGAAGACATCTTGCCAATGTCAAGTAACTTATTGAAAATAAGAGGGTAGTCAACATTCGCACTCAGTCAAAGTCACAGTGACTGAATAAAACGCGGTTTTTACGTTTTGTTGACCTACGGATTCTGCCGATACTACTCTAAACACAATCGCGGGTTTTAAGAATCTATGAGGTCCAAGCAAATTTTCCGTGTCAACTCATTTGACACACAATAGAAATGTCAAAAAAAAATCTGTGAGAACAAACCTTCCTTCAAAAACCACGAACTGAAAAGTGTAAAATAATATTTCTGAGTCTTTTTTACTTCGGTAAAATATGAGAATTTGCCTTTAATATTGTGTCTTCTTTGTGTATGTTTTGTTCTGTCTTGGTTTTAGATGGTGTTTGGTGCAAAACTCAATTAAAATAAATATTATTAATAGGACTTAAACTCGCCACACCGGTCAATAACCATCAAAATAACGTGTCTCTCTAATCACTCGACATTGACAGAGTTATCATGTATTCGCCGTGGGCAACACCACTAGCAGCCACTGATAAAAAAAATACTTGGGTAAAATCTTTTCTCGAGTATATTGTTATAAAATGTTATTAAAATGCGTATAAAGTGTTTTTATGTCCAAGATACAAGATAAATACAGTCCAAAGTTCAACAAGGATAACTCGTCGTGACGCCACATACATTGTTATGCCTGTGATTACCTATATCAGCCTAAAGTCTAATGGCTCATAAACGGATAAACCAAATTTTTATCTTTTGATTTTAAGATTGAATGGTAACAGGATCTAGATAGTTTCAATACAGAATGTACTGTTGTTGGAATAAGATCAGCTCATATATAAAAATTGTATCCATTTTACCTTAGCTTGATGCTGAAAGATGCTCACCAACTTGCAACAGAAGTTATGGAGCTCATTAGAAAGATCCTATCGAATAGATAGTACATAGGTAGACAGATCATTATCATCATTTCATCCAGTAGACGCCCACTGCTGTCCTCCCCAAGGTTACCCGCACAGATCGGTCCTGTGCCGCCCGCATCCAAGGAATTCTCGCGACCTTCACTAGGTCGTCGGTCCAACTTTTCGATATGGTAGATGTTGTTTTAGAATTTTAAAATTATGCACATTTTATATTTTCAAAAAAAAATAACAGGTTAGGTTAATCTATATAATTAAATTATTTACTGTACTATTAAGCAACACGTTGCTATTTTGTATCTAAATCTCTTTTTTATGTAGTTACATCCATTCCATTACGCAATTAACTCGGGGTTGGAGCCTGGAGACCTGTATCATCGTCAGCCCATTTTAGTCCCCACTGCTGGGGCACGAGCCTCCCTCAATCACATGAGGGGTAATTGCCATACTCACCACGTTTGGCAGACGGGTTGGCGAGGGTTTAGATATAAATGCAGAGTTTTCCTTCTCTGGGTGCTGATGATCATGCCAGCAGCTTTACCTTAGTCGCCTTTTACGACACCTCGGTTAGAGTGAGGGTGGCCTATTCTACTCTGCCGGGGACCACACGGAGACTTGTGTCACGGGTTACTTTTCAAAACCTATCATAGGCTCCAGTCACACGGGTTGGTGCCAAACTTTAAGATGCAATGTAATTTTTATACCTAAAATGTAACCCTTTTGTGAGAGAGAATAAACTTATTTTTTCATTCAATTTCAAAAGGCATGTCTCTCTAAAAGAGCGACCGTCATACTTGCTTCGCAGTCTTTATTATAGCAGTGGGACTATGAGTCGTATTTTTTTTCTATGACTGGTGGTCCTACTGACCAGTGGGACCATAAACTCTTGTGTTGAGTATTAGTAAGGACTATGAGTAACAGTGGAACAAAGTAAGTAGGGCCACATGTCATAAGAGTAAAATTCTCGTGCACTCGAAATTGAATTTAAAGATTTCATACATTCGTCCATACAAATCTAGAACTCGACTTCAAATTTGAGTGGTCGAGGCTATTCTCGGCCTCTGATTCTTGTCTAACGTACATCAGCCATCATTCTTTAATCATCATTACTTTTAACAATTTATCTTAATTATCCTAACATTCCTTTTAACTTAGGTATTTCCTTTACAAAATGAGAGCAAGCAATAGATGTCTTTGGTTAGCGACACTTTTAACGACGTCGTAACACGATCCAGTTTAATGTTCATTGGGCAGTTATTTTAACGCTTCTAGCCGTTATTTCTTTTATTTCCCCGTTTTTCGCTTAGATAAAGCTAATGATTCATCAAGAAATCAATTTAGTAACACATTTAAATTTAGTAAAGCCAAATAAATTAGTGCCGAAGCTTCTTCATCCATCACGGATAAGACTTTCCACGTATTAACTGCAGGCGAGTGTAAACACTGACTCTTGTAGAAACACAGTGGGTAAAGCCGCGGTCAATATAGTGAGAAGGAAACTATATGAATCCGAGATTGTGACTATCAGTGAGCCTATTACGTATTGTATGTTTATTGCATACACATAAATACAATAATCATCATCATCATTTCAGCCAATAAACGTCCAATGCTGGACATAGGCCTCCCCCAATGTTCTCCACACAGATCGGTCCTGTGCCACCCGCATCCAATGGATTCTCGCGATCTTCATCAGATAGTCGGTCCACCTTGTGGGGGGCCTGCCACGGCTGCGACTTCCTGTACGTGGCCTCCACTCGAGGACCTTTCCGCCTCAACGGCCATCTGTTCTTCTCGCTATGCGCCTTGCCCATACAATAACACATACATACATAATATTGCCTCATTGGCGCAGTGGGTAGTGCGACGCACTTTAAAGCGACGGCTGTGCTTGGGGTCATGGGTTCGATCCTCGGGTCGGGCCAAAATTTATACCTGTTAGAAATTCTTAGTGTCAACTCGAAGTCTGGATGTTGGCGGTCTTGTTGCGTCCGATCCCTCTCCGGTCGTGTCACACTGGTGTCCCATCGGAATATGAGAGCAAGGGAATAGAGAGCGCATCTGTGTTTGCGCACACACTTGAGCACTATAATATATCCTGCGTAAGTAACTGATCGTTGAAATTGACCGTCTTAGCGGAAATCGGTTCGACGATAATATTATTTTTATAAATACAACATACAGGCGTGAAGAAGCTCCTACTTAGTGTTTCGCCGAGTGAGTCAGGGTATTAAAATCCTTATTACTAAGGTTGGCAGCGTAGGTACTTAAGGCTAAAACATTAGGAACGATATTTAAAGCGCACTTTTTTAACGGCCTAATGTCCTCCTGTATATTGCCCTCGACTTCAATTCTTAAATCAATATGTCTAAAATTAGTATCATTTGATAACAATTTTTCCATATTCTTGTTTTCCATGTCAAGGAGTGGTAAAAAATTAGCTACTCTAAAAAAAACATTAAGAACTCCTTGGTTTTTCTTACCCAAAACATTGTATCCCGCTCGGTCCCTAACCGCTTCCCTACTTCTTAACGTCCGCTATAAATAAGTCGACGAGACATTTGCATGCTTGGAAGCACAAAGAAGTCGATATCGGTAATTATGAATAGTTACAAGACACGATACCCCGCCTGATTTATCGTGCCTTATGGTTGACCATAAATCCGAAACTGTTTTATTTAAAGGACCGCTAATTTTGAACGCTCGCGGCTGGATGTCGAGGCTTTGATAAATAGATGGATAATCCTAGATTATGTTCGGTTTCGGTTCAGTGGTGCTAATGTCTTTTAGCGTTAAACCTAAGCGAGGTTACAGACGAGCGACAATGTCTTACAAGTTTCCGTAACTGTTATGTATGTAGCCTTCATGATCTATGGAATACTGGCGGCTGCGTCCGCCGTCTCAATTATGATTGTTATTAGTGTTGCTTTTACTTTCGACAGACTATCGATAGTGGACTATCGATAGTACAAAACTATTAGATAGTATCGATAGTATCGATAGTTTTGGATTAATTCTGTTAGGAAACACAATACTATTGATAGTATCGGGCATTAAACAATCGATACTACTGGCGTTATCAATAGTATTGATCTAGTTTTGACCAATAGTAATATTATCGATAGTCTGTATGATTTTCGAGGTCAACTATGGATACCCCTTTGATAGTACCGCGACACTAATTGATATCAAATAAACGCCAGTGCGTTCATAACCAGCAAGCGTTTAACATTCCCATCACATCCCAGATTTTATAATAACTGTCGCAAAAAAAAATAATACTCACAGTTCATGTGAAAAGGTCAGAGTTAAGATACGGTCGTGAATTACGTATCATTGTAGGCCCTCAGTAACGGTCGCCAACTGTTTGCGTCGCGACTACACTTCTTCGCCGGTCGACAGTCACCAACTTGTCCAGTGCTGTTGCTCACTCCCTCCCAGAATTTTGTTAGCGGTCGATTTGCGAAAGCGATTGATCGGCGACTATAGTGAACTATTGTCCAGTGCAGTTGGTGGCATACTGTCGCTCGACTGCAAGCTCCCCAAAACAAATTTGACTAATGAAAGACTTTGGTCGTAAATATTGGATCTGATATTCAGTTTGTATAGTAGTTGTATTGTTTTGAGAGCATGCCGTTTCTCATTATGCGATATATCTTTATACAGATAACGTGTTTATACTCCTGTAAACAACTACTATGTATTAAGAAAGTTACCTATAAGAGACGGACTTAGATAAAATAGGTATCTTTATCGAAACGTGTAATTCCCTGTTGCGTCAAAAGCTATCGCTGTGCAGCCCAGAGTATTCTTAGACCATGGTTCAGGATGTGAGGAGTCTGGCAATAGGCTTGTGTTCTATTTTTTTCTCTTGTTGGTTATATAAAAACCCCTCAAAAGTGAAAACATCGTTGAAAGAATGAATTTGTTACCTTGGATTCTCTTCGAGATAGGACAATTTGAAAATCACTTAAAATAGACTTGCCCAAAACGCTCCATACAAACAGCGACGCAAGGCTTGACGTCAGCCCTCACAAGTTTATGCGCATCGTGAGATAGCTTTGTTCGATAGCTATATGAAATAGTGCATTTATGAAAATGATTTGGTAACAAAAGTTGCTATAAATTGAATAAGATATCGATTGCTGTATAAATATTTCGTAAATTTAAGACTTAACATTTACTTGCCTATCTTTACTTTTGAGGACTCCTATCAAAAATAATACATAAGGTTTCAAGCTGAAATTTTGTACATAGCTCCTTTTGACCGTTATTTCTCAATGCTGTTTAAAAATTCTGCCAATCTCTGACCTAGTACACAAGTCTATTACAATGAAGCGACTGCCGCTTATCTTCGCAACCCTTTAACAGCAGAAGAACCAGAAAAGTGAAACCAAGATTCTGTGATCTTGGTTTCACTTTTCAGAAACTATACGAAACGTGCACACACACGTATTTCCTTCACCGCCGGGCTAATGGTAAAAATCCAGAAATGCATGGTTGGATTCGAAACACGGCCATCTATTTGGAAAGCGCGTGTACCGATCTACCATCGCTTTTTTTCTCACTATCAATATTATCCATAGACCCATAGTTTCTTATCAACTTTGTATCCTCTCTGCAGCGCTGGCGCTGCACCGAGTGAGTGAGGGTATCAGTCCAATTGGGGGAAGGGGAAATGGATGGAGCTGTGACTTTACTGGTTTTGCAGGTGTCTATAGACAGCCGCATTGGCTTACCATCGGGTGATCCGCTCGATGCTCTTGCTAGTAAAGTAAAGTATAAAATATATTATAGTAAAATTATAAATTATTTTTATTTTAATAACCACAAAGTATGGCAGTGCAGTTGTCTCTCCTCAGGTTTTGCAGGTGTCCATAGACGGCGGCAGTCGCTTACCATCAGCAATCTATCTATTCGTCTGCTACCTATCACATTTCTTTTTATGTGATAGGTGGCAGACAAACAGACGGATCGCCTGATGGTAAGTGATTGCCGCCGTCCATAGATACCCGCGACACCACCACTGATGTGATGCAATTGTGACTTCATTGCTGTAATGGCGCTGCCACAACAGTGGCGCTGCCACCTCTAATTTCTCACCATCTTTAAATCCCCCTTTCCTGCGAAATGGACCTCACTCAAGCACTGTGCTGGTTCACGCCGGTTTTGTGTGATAAAAACTATTTGGCATTATTATTATTCTTTTTGCTGTAGCTATAGAAATAATAAAACTGAGCAGAGGACATATTAGGGCACTCACTCGGACTCTCACGGGGCACTGCAAATTAAACAAGCACCTGCACAACATGGGCCTTTCAGATACCAAAATCTGCAGGTTCTGTCGCGAGGACGAGGAAACGATTATCCACGTCCTCGGCGTGTGCATAGCGCTGCGCCACTGCAGAAGCCGGCACCTTGGAGCACACATTATTTTGGCAGACGAGATCAAGAGCTCCCCCATCAGCTTCATCCTCGGGTTTACCCTGGAGCTGGGGCTACATGAGGCGCTGTAATAAGTTTTGGGGCTGCCACAATAGATCTTCTACTGGTTGCAGTGGCTATGAGATGCAATGCTCACCCCATTTCATTCAAATATAATATATGATCATTCTTTTTACCACGTAACTTTATTCTCATCGCAAATACGTTCCCTAGCAACAAATGCACTCCAAAGGACATAAATATGCAGACCGCTGGCAAAATTGAAGAATTCGTTCAAATTACACACCGCGTAAATGGAAATAAAAGAACATCTGATTGCACTCTCTGTGGCGGGAGTAATTGAAAAAATGTCCCTTTGATTGTTGGCGGAGTCGGTCACTGCATAGTGGAAGAGGAAACAGTGAAGCATCTGACTGAGGGATCGAGTATTCCCTGTCTGTACCAGGTACGCTTGGACCATGATCCAATATTTTGCATGTCATCTTGTAAGTAGGGGTAAGAGCAACAGAAAATCAGCGCTGACCTTTGTCAGCACTAGGTGAACTATCCTATTGTTATGTAATATATTTAAAAATGTATATTGTACAGTTGTAGATAACTTTTAGGTTAAGCAAAAACATTATTGTGACTTTGTTTTGGAAGCAATTAAAGGTTTTTTTTTTAATTTTATATGAAGACTACGTAAGATTTCCGTGCCCTCCTTTAATATATCAATGAACCCTCATATATGTACAGTTGAGTTTTCAGTTAGCCCGCATCTGGACTCCATTTTAAGACGGATTGACTCATATAAACCATTTGAACTTGCCTCAATGAAACAATATGTACTTTATAAGTTATTATATTGCGGATTGAGACCAAAAAAGAGACCTCTTAGCCACTTTGTTTTGGTTACTGGTACTGAATGTAAGAAGTCAAGACAATCAGTATGCAAAGAGAGGAAAATGAAAATAATTTCAAATTCATTTTCGTACGTTTTCGTTGTATTCAATGTATAGGTACTTTATCCTTTTACACTGTGGCACTATAATGAGGTGGGATTACTACTCAACTGTTATTACTGAAGGCATCGGTTTCGGAGAAATATTATTTTTTTGAACGTTTATTTGTATTTAGGTTTACGATGGCTACTAATGATGAATATGAAAATTTTATGAGCAGCTATCACTGGGTAATGTAAAAAATAAAATAGTTGTATTATTCATATCTAGCAACAAGAGAAAAACCTTAGTTGGTCATGTCATAATTACTTTTTTTATGTGATAGGTAACAGGCGAGCAGACGGATCACTTATGGTAAGTGATTGCTGTCGCCCATAGTCACCCGCGACACCATTGGAGTCACAAGTGCGCTGTGCGCCAACCTTTAAACTCTCTTTCCCTCGGATTGGGCCTCCATTACCCTCACTCACGTAGCGAAAAATAGCACAGTGCTACTTCACGCCGATTTTCTGTGAGGCCGTGGTATCACTCCGGTCGAGCCGGCCTATTCATGCTGAACCGTGGTTCTCCCACGATCAAAACTTAATCTGCTACTTAACTAATACTTATTTAATCCGCTGGCGCAGCGACCCAATTATTACTTTAACATTATCAAATATTTGATAAACCTGTCTCTCTGGAGCTTGGAGTATGGTTGGACTATGATTCAGGAATTGGGGACTCCAGTTATTACAATGATATTGCCACAATAGATCATATCTACTGGTCGCAGTGGCTATGAGACGCAAGGCTCACCCCATTTCTTTGAAACAATTATTACAATTGAGTGACAGCGATTTTCGCAAACCTATAACAGAGGAACAAGACTAACTAAATCATAGGTTTCCTCACGATGTTTTCCCTCACTGCCAAGCTAATGGTAGAAATACGCACATAGATTTGAAAAATCCAGGTGAATGCTCACATTCGAACCAGGATCCCTAGTATGAAAGTCGCTTTGTATGGCGAAACATATTGATCTGACAAGTTTATGACTATCCTTTCGATAAGTGTACCGTGTTTCTAGTAAATAAAGATATTCATTCATTCTTTCATTCATTCTGAATTACTTAGCATCGCTCTAATTCAGGTCATTACGCATTGTATGGTAATGTACAGATGAACTCATAAAAAGTTGTAATATACAAAAATGTATCCCCTAATTGAAACTTTGAAAACTAGCAGAAATCTCCTGTTGCTAAAGCATAACAAATTCGGTTTTTAATTGCGCCTGTCCTCCAAATTAGCGAACCAACATTGCTTTTGCCGAACGCAATGGATTCTGAACGCATTGTGCATATTGATGACCTAGATACTAGATGTATTCCTAGAGGCGCACCGACTTTATAGCCCACTAAAATAAGCGCACCATTTTTTTAAATATACATCCTCCAACCGATTTCGGCTAAGGCGGCCAATCTCATCGATCAGCCACTTACGCAGGATATATTATAGTGCTCAAGTGTGTGCGCAAACACAAGTGCACTCACTATTCCTTTGTCCTCATAATTCGATGGGACACCAGTGTGACACGACCGGAGAGGGATCGGCCAACGGCTTAACGTGCTCTCTGAGGCACGGGGGTTCAAGATCGCCAACTTCCAGACTCCGGACTGACACTAAGAATTTATTAACAGAAAATATCAGTTATAAATTTTTGACCCGACCCCGGGATTAAACCGGGGACCTCAAGCGTAGCCGTCACCTTAAAGTGCCACGCACAACCCACTGCGCCAACGAAGCAGTCAAATTAGTCACCTATCACATATTTTTTTTATGTGATAGGTGGCAGACAAAGCCAAACAGACGGATCGCCTGATGGTAAGCGATTGCCGCCGCCTATAGACACCCGCGACACCAGTGGAGTCACAAGTAAGAATCGCATTAATACAAATTCAGGTCGCTACTTCAAAATACTTGCGCTGATGCGCTCGAAGAACAATACAATCTGGACATCTTTAAGGCAAGATCGAACAGGCATATTCTAGGCTAACGTGTTACATCCTAGACCTCATCAATACTTTCCATCAAGTGCGATTGTGGCTAAGCGTTAGCCTATAATACATAAAAATAAAAATAAATAATCCGAAGTATATAAACTCCAAAACGCATCAACTAAAAGCGTACCAAGTTTTAATTGTGCTCCATACTATCCCGGAAGGAATCAGCTATAAAATTTAAGTTATTGTAGTCATCGTCATTTCAGGAGTGATCCCGTCAAAGCAATAACTTCAAAGCCCGAGGTCCGTTTACTTGCTATGTCCGTACTTTTTTCCCGATCTTTAGCATCTAAGTCGAGGCTCAAATATTATGTCGAGGTTTCAGTAAATATAGATAGTTTGGTGCGCTCCAAAATCGGCGTGGTTATAAGCGACGCTTGTTATTTTGGAGCACTTCAGTCAGAATTAGCATGCACTCCGACTTTTTTGACGCCTTTCATTTGATGCTCGAAAATTAATGTTATTGTAGTCTTCGTCATTTCAGGAGTGATCCCGTCAAAGCAATCACATCAGAGCCCGAGGTCCGTTTACTTGCTATGTCCGTACTTTTTTCCCGATCTTTAGCATCTAATTCGAGGCTCAGATATTATGTCGAGGTTTCAGTAAATATAAATAGTTTGGTGCGCTCCAAAATCGGCGTGGTTATAAGCGACGCTTGTTATTTTGGAGCACTTCAGTCAGAATCAGCATGCACTCCGAGGTTTTTGACGCCTTTTATTTGATGCTCGAAAATTAAAGTTATTGTAGTCATCGTCATTTCAGGAGTGATCCCGTCAAAGCAATCACTTTAAAGCCTGAGATCCGTTTACCTGCTGTCTCCGTACTTTTTTCTCGATCTTTAGCATCTAAGTCGAGGCTCAGATATTATATCGAGGTTTCGGTAAATATATATAGTTGGGTGCGCTCCAAAGCGGCGTGGTAATAAGCGACGCTTGTTATTTTGGAGCACTTCAGTCAGAATAAGCATGCACTCCGAGGTTTATGACGCCTTTCATTTGATGCTCGAAAATTGGTGCGACTGGAAAATGGTGCGTTTTGCCTCAGATAAAGCCGCGTTCCTAGAAACTATTATCAGTGCGCCTTTTATTGTCCTCTAACAGCCAGCCATTTGCAACAATTAACTCTAGTTGGGCTTTAACGAACCAATTGTCTTCTCTTGTAGACCCCCGTACACGAATATAGCTGTTTATCGGGTGTCTCCATCTGCATTTCAGATGGGGGTTGATAAGATTAGTTTTCATTTAGCTGTTACGTTGCACAATGTAGAGGAAATAACAATTTGGGGTATTGTTGGGAATGGTTGTGTGGTGTGTTTTGATTTGGTCGTTTCGTCGTTTTCATTGTTACTGGTTAGCTAAATTGAATCTACGGCTTAAATTTCCTTATAGGTCTCAACATACCACGAACGGGAAGTCGCAGTCAGTGCAGGTCCCTCATAAGGTGAACCAACGATCTGGTGAAGATCGCGGAAATCCATTGGATGCGGGCTGTTGGAGAACATTGGAAGAGGCCTATGTGCAGCAAATATATTTTGATCTCCCTTAAGTTTTAAATCGCTTATAATCCGGTCAGAAAAGACAAAATTGCGGATATTGTGACACTGTAATAATATACGTATTTCAAACTTAAAATAACTTTTCCCTTAAATGAAGTTCACGAAATAAATATGAGAAGTTTTTGATAAGTTAACCTACTAAATTAAAAGCGATTGGCTAATTAAATTCTGCACATTCAGTTCTAAGAACCAGATTGTCATAAAACAAGATGACTCTTTGCTCTTTAAAGAGTGTTAACATGTCGTAATAATTTACGACTGTAATAGCTTTATCGAGTTTATTCATAGACTATAGTGAGACACACTTGTCTCAAAGATTGACTATCACCAATTTCATAAGACATGTCGTGAGAAAGAAATAGTACGTGCCACAGGTTCGTAAATTATGGTCACGCGGGGTATCGCCAAAATACTAAGATACATGGATACGAAGAAACGGTAAGAGGAGAACGGTCACAAATTCTGGTCGAGCAGAAACAACGTTAATTAAAGTCATTTGATCGTTAACCTATTTCAACTCAGGCGGAAGAGTCATTTGTGAAATTGGTCCAAACTTCTTTGTGTCCTTTTGTCAGATGTAATCGGGAATTTTCATAATCTTTCCTACCGTTTCGCTGTTTCATCGCAATTTAGTGGAAATTGCTCGCAACCAAATTTATCTTTGCAGGAATGTTTTCGAATATTTGTTCTTTTCCATTATTTATAATAGTGTAAAGAGGAGCTAGTTTGTCTGTTTCAGAATAGTGCGAACAATGGTTATTTGTATTTATTAATCAATAATAGTCAACTACATATCAATAATTAACAAAAAAACGTAATGGTAATTTTTCTTCGTATATTCGTAATGATTGAGTTTGATAGTGTAATATTGTGTACCTACTCATGCATTTATAACTATGTTTATCAATAAAACTATTTTTAGCATTTTTTTAAAGTTCCAAGCGTAGTCAACCAGGCCCTCCTTATCTTAGCGTGTAATTACTGTACATCTAAAAACTGTCAGGGTTTGGGAAGTCTGGCAATTATAATGGCATAATAAAATTAGACATACGAGTATAATATTTAAAACGATATAAACACTAATGAGAAAATCCAAACCATCCTTTGCCTTGCACCATAAGCTCAAAGGGCTATTATTTGCGTTGCGTAAGACGGATAGTGTTTAGCAAAGAAAACGATTTAATGGAATATTCCTCGGTGGTCGACGACTCACTTAAGCGTAACCGGAGACTTAACTTGATGGGTTACGTGTTTGCGTTGTAACTTAATACATTGAACAGAAGCGCCATAATGCTTTGTTCCAGTTATTCTATTTGTCCGCAAAGCAAATACGATCTGTTTGGACATCGTATTTAGGACTTAAGTGTAAATAATGGATATTGCGAAATATTTTACAGCGAGGCAGGGATGGGAATAATATAGGTGTGTATTTTCACTGCTATTGGATTGGATGATATAATGGAGAGATCCAAGTTTAATACGACTGAGTTTTTTATGATGGTGTTCCTAATTTTAGTTCCTAAATTGATCTAATATAAATAAAAGACGAGTCAAAATCTCTAAGAATACAATGGACACTTTTACAACAATACACAATTTTGGTCCAAGTGATGGTCAGATTTTTTTTTGTTGTATTCTACAGGATTGTCCTGAGTATTTTTACTATTTTGAGTATTTTTCGTGTGGTCCCCGGCAGAGTAGAATAGGCCACCCTCACTCTTTACCGAGGTGTCGTAAAAGGCGACTAAGGTAAAGCTGCTGGCATGATCATCAGCACCCAGAGAAGGAAAACTCTGCATTTATATCAAAACCCTCGCCAACCCGGCCGGCAACACATTAGCGATCTCTCTGATTTCGGAGATGTTCATGGGCGGCGATGATTACGTTCCATCAGGTGACTCGCTTGCTCGTTTGTCCAATGGCAATTACCCCTCATGTGATTGAGGGAGGCCCGTGCCCCAGCAGTGTGGACTTAAATGGGCTGATGATGATGATGATGATGATGATGATTTTTTACTATAGCACCAAAGTTAAAGGGTAATTATCATTGATTTTTTTATGGCATATGTGGCAGACGAGCAGACGGATCACCTAATGGTAATCAATTGCCGCCGCCTATGGATACCCGTGACACCAGTGGAGTCACAAGTGCGCTGCCAACCGTAAAACCCCCCCGGATTGGGCCTCCGGTACCCTCACTCACGCAGCGAAACACAGTGCTCCTTCACACCGGTTTTCTGTGAGGCCGTGGTAGCACACCGGTCGAGCCGGGCCATTCAGCGTGGCCGGAGCGTGGTTCTCCCACGGTTATTTGATTTAAATATAAATAAATAAACATAATATTAATGCTTTGGGTGGCAATTTATTCAAAATAACTCTAAAAAATGGTTATTAGATACATAATATATTCTACACCTCAAATTAATATAATGAGCGTGAAACATCTAAAGGTTTAGTTAGATTCATTAAATTATTTTATTTTCTTAAATAAATATTATTGTATTGGAGACATAGAGGTATTGGAAGGCATAAAATTGCCAGCTTACAGACCACTGGCTGACACTGTGAATTTATAACTCGGATTCAAAATTTGACCATGTGCCCGTAAATACCATAACTCAGGATCCCAAGCGCATTCGCTACTCTAACTAGCCATAGCGTATAGCAAAAGGCTGATGATGACGATTCTTATTTTTAAATATTCGCTAAATAGGTACTTATTCCCTAAGACAATTGTCTAAGACTTATCCCATCCAGCTCCACCAAAATAGAAATAAGATTAAAATAAACAATATTCTAAGCTCAACCCACCGGCTTCCATCTACGATGAGACGCTCAAATTTAATTATAAAGTAGTATCATCTCTAATATTGCTATAAATAAATTTCTAATGTTCCATAATCAAATTTAAATTGTTTCTATTGAATGTGTGGCCACGCGTCTAGCCGCATTAGTGATAACCAGAGGCATAAATTACTTTTTCTATTAGATTTTCTATTCGCTAATCTTCTTTGCTCATAGAGTGTTATCTTTAGTGACATAAATTTAGCTGGAATAAGCTGTCCCACGTGACCGCGGAGGAATAATTTTATGCCTATCCGGATTATTTTCTTTTTATCTCAACCCAACGAACCCGGGTCAGAAATCACATGGTTATTGAATTATCATTTGAATATGATATATGGGGTGTTATAGGATTCAGGGGTGCGTACAATTGCTGTGAAATTGTTAAGGGGTCCGTTTGATTAGATAATAATGTGAGTTATGGTTTTGAGATTTGATCTTTGATGATTTTGTGATAATAGATAAGTGTTTTTTTTTGTTTTGGAATCTAAATGCACTGATTACGAGAAAGGACGTTAATTTTTAAAAACAAATGACATGACGCATTACTGAAAATAAGTATAAATAAAGTATTAACATGTGCAGATTAATTTGCCTACATATTTCAAACAATAGGCGTATGCCACAATTAAATTTTATATTAAAATTCGATCTACTTAGTCCAATCCAATACTAAAACTAATCGATATCATCAATTTTCAAAACTATGGATAATTCTTTCTGACATCACATCCAAAGGTATCTAAATTTACCTTTAAGGCAAACTTTGTACACCGGTAAAATTTCCCGTCAGAAGATTTACTAACCACCTTTGGCATTTCACGTCATCCCTAAGCTGGTACAAAAATAGATTTTTCGTGGACCATCAGTTTGGAGCAATTTGTCTTTAAATAACTCGTCGCGGTAGGCGCATCCCAGCTGCGAAGTTTCAGAAGGGACGCCTCAAAACAATTAAAATATCTGGCTAATGGAGTAAACGGAATCTGAGCTATGTTAATGAACATATCGCCGGCCTGTTCTTTATTTGTTCACTCGGGAAACTGCTCGCGCAAAAAGTAAGTCATTAATTAAAACTTTGAACGGCAACTGTCGTTCGTCATTTCCTCGTTAAGTTCTCGCAGAATCTTTGGTAAAATTTACATTAAATTTCTTATAAAATTTCTACGCCGGAAACAAACAACCAAAATTACTTTAGTGGTATTATTGGAAGTCAGGGTAATAATTCAATTATATTAATTGCAGCTCTGTTTTTTATTTTTTCGTATCACGATAGACATGAGCAAGTTTAACTTCATATAGATTAATCTCAAAGTATGTTTAATTTTATTAGATTTAGATCACGAAGCGATTTGCTTCCACATTCATAATGCGGACAGCTAAGGAGTGGATCTTATTGCTGGGGTCTGTTATTCGGTTCAGATTATGGAAGCATCTTCTATCTAGGCACCTGATGGAAAGTGACTTTCCATCAGGTGAGATTGTTAAGCGTTGGTCTATTAGTCTGCAAAAGATTTTTTCTGATTGATGTTAAAAACAGTAAAAGGAGATTTAAATTGTTTACAACATAGATCGAAAGTTGGATAGGAGAAATAAAAACAACTATTAAGTGAACTTTACTTAGATAGATATAAAAAATGTATAAAGACGATATGCTTATCTTGTCAGCCGTTTATTAGCTCGTGGTTTGCATTGGAACCGTATGATAATACAATTTGATCCATAATAGCCCATCAGAGGGTACCCCATGCGTGTTGATTTTGGAACAAACGAGGGAGCTACAGTCCTGGAGAACTGGGGTGACCAGGACTAACAGGGTGACAAATATTTTACCATAAAAAATAAAAAAAAAATATGGACTTTATTCTTTTACGACAAGATGAAGGATTTCGTCTTAGCCCGATTTGACCAATCATTATCCGTGGATAAATCTATCGTATAACGTCAAATTTGTATAGAATTACACTGCTATACCAAAGATTTAGTATCGAATGTAAAGGTTGGTCGAATGGGCCCTTAGCGTCTTAACTTCGCCACTTACCCATTAATTTATCGTTATTTTTAAAATACTTATTCACAAAATCATTGGTTTGCTTTATGACATTATTAGGTATATAATAATTGACCATTACAGTCGTATATTTTTGTTTTAAATTAAAAATAATTTTTTTATAAAACTTTATTGATTTACATACCTACCTATACCCAACCTATTCTGTAAACATTTTACTCACAGTTAATACGTCTTCACGATATTATCCATATTAATGTGATGAAGCAAATATATATAGGCGGCAGTAAGCAGTTACCAACTTCCTTGTTTGTTTTCCCTTTCCATAAAAACATTAAAGGTTTTACCCGGTTATTTATTTTCACATTATTGTATCACGAAAAAGTAATACCAATTTGTAAACAGGAAAATTGTTGAGAAAGAAATAATATGTGCTAAGGTGTACAAGTGTAATTAATTTTGATTCGATTCTGGTAATTACTACCATCTTTAAATACTAAATGATGGTCTAAGTTTTCCTCGGGCTCCAAAGAAACGACTTTAGATACTGTCAGCAAAGTAATAAGATACGATTATAATGATTTGGAATGGCCGTGTGGTCCCCGGCAGAGTAGAATAGGCCACCCTCACTCTTACCGAGGTGTCGTAAAAGGCGACTAAGGTAAAGCTGCTGGCATGATCATCAGCACCCAGAGAAGGAAAACTCTGCATTTATATCAAAACCCTCGCCAACCCGTCTGCCAAGCGTGGTGAGTATGGCAATTACCCTTCATGTGATTGAGGGAGGCCCGTGCCCCAGCAGTGGGGACTTAAATGGGCTGATGATGATGATGATGATTTAGGAATCAACGGTATAATGAACAAAGTTCATAAATTCTGATCAAGCAGGAAAAGGTCAATTAATTACATATTTTGACGATCAACCTTTGAATGAGAGCGACGGGAAAAGCCGTAAAATTTGAGAAATCTGGTTTCCCTGTGAAGCACAATAATAGAAATATGCAAATAGCGCGGACACACGAGATGATATTCAAACAAGATTACGTGTGTAAACGTTGCCAGATGAAATGTGGATGTTCATAAATGCAAAGTGAAAAGACCCCTGGAGATATGAAAGGGTTGTTGTAATTTCATTAGATGACTTATAGACCTACTAGCGTACACCAATCGATTTAAATTGTTAGCTACTAAACCGGATCTACTTTAAACAATTTCAAAGCGGGAGTCTCTAAGCAAACATTTATACTATTTATTTAATAATTGTGCACTATTTGATCTGTTTTTGCACTAAACATTTGGATTAACGCCATAAGAGAGCAGACCCAAAAGTTAGTATTAAATAAATAGTATAAGTGTTTTCAGAAAGGTTGCAGCTTCGAAATTGTTAAAAAGATAGGCTTAGTTGCTCACAATTTTAATCAATTGGCGTCTCTAGTGTGCCCTACCCGTCACCTTTTTGATTACTATAGACCTAAAGATCATTTGTAACAACAATAGCTGTCATTCTAATCATGCTACATTTGCGGATTATAGTTGATCTTTTATTCATAGTTCACAAAGGGTTTTAGTATTTAGATCAATATTACTTCTTCATGTAAGTATTTAATATTCATTAAAAAAATATTTGAAGTTGAGCAAACACTTTTATTAAATGCTAACGGCAACTAAATTTGAAAAGAATATATGAACTCGAAATCAGATATCTCTATAATGTGTATTATACTAGGTGGTTTTACGAAAAGGGACCATAAATTAATGTTTAACAATATAAGAAGACTTTCAAATTGCTTGAAAATCAACCATGATTATTAAATAAGGTGTGATTTATAGTATTCCATTAAAACTTATTAAATTTTTACACGCTTTTCTTAGGAATCCATTAATTACTTTGCTTAGCAAAAACTTGGCATGTGTTTTAAATATGAGTAACAATTTTGCATGCATATTTTATGTCGATAAAGTCATTATTTATTGCATTCTAGTTTTAAATATGAATACATTCTTTATAATTATGACTTTAAAACATGCAAGTTTTGCAGGTAGCAAGTCATTTATAAAAGCCGGCTGTAGCTTTAATTTTAATTTATTGCCTTTTAAAGCATAATGATTTTATTAAAATTTCGATCTCTAGCCAATTATAAATGAATAGTTTTTTTTTTATAATTACGACTATGTTGAGACATCAAATCAAATAGTAACAATGAATAGATCAGCAATATCAATATTTGTTTACGGATTTTCATGACAGGAAACGGGAAACGGCATCTCAGCAGGCCATTGGGGTGAGGATGGCAGACACAATGGGTACTTTGTTAGTTCTTCTGTGCCTGTCAGCCTCATATTTGGATTTCACGGCCACTTACCATCAGGCGGAGTGAGGTCATCCTGATTGGCCTTTCTATTAATAAAAAAAAGAATTATTTATATTGAAGTTAAATTTTGATATGAATCTAAATCATAAACTGGTCATATTATGACTGTTTTATACGTATTTGTAGATTTGTCAGTTATAGTTGCGTGAACTGTAACTTTTAATATGACAATCAGCCGTTCCTTACTTAGCAGTGCAACAGTTCAGCAACCAAATCTTGACGGTCAGTCATCATTACCATCATCAAATGAGATGTTTCCTCTGCAGAATATGAATCCACCATTGATTTCTACTGTGTCTTCAACTCTTTATTTGTATTTAGTACAAAATCCACAGCTCTTATTGATGAAGTAACTACAACTATATACAAATTTTATAGCAAATAACGGACTTTCCTTATATTTCTTGTATAATAGCAAGAAAGAGGCGATGAGACATAAGTGATAATATAAATCGCAAACTTAGAAGAAGATACATGTAAATACAGGCAATGCTTTGTGAAAGCAGTCCGTAGTATGAATATAGGTTTTATATTGATTTAACAGTCTTGATTCTAGGTGAATCTTAAATTGATGAACTAATTTTAAAAATAGCGTCTTATTCATAAATGTTTGTTAATCCATTGTAAACTAAGACGGCGTTATAAAGCGGTTATCATTATTTTTTGAAAATTGTGTTTGAGATTTTTTGTTTTTAACGTCAAAACTGCTCTATAACACCGTTTTAGCCAACTAAAGTATATTCAACGTTAATGAATAAAGCACATAGTCTATTAGAGAATACCGTCAACTCTCCCACTTCAAACGCTGGAGATTGAAATGTAAAAATAGACCAACCCGACCCAAATAAGCGGTGTGAACCTGTCAAAATACGTCACCTTGAAGGTGTCAATACGGTCAACACGAGCGGAGCAGCGAAGCGGAAGGGAATTCGAGGTTCAATAGATAAGTATTTTGGTCGGCTTGGATATCAAATATTTACGTATACTCTCTTAAATACATATCTACAGGAAGGGACACTGGGCGAAAATACGTAATACAATTTTCTTATTATATAGTATTACTTATAAGGTCTTATCTTTGCCTTTATGTTCATTTACTACTATTGAAAACAAAAATACCTCTTAAAAATGAATACCGTCTTTAATGTCTTATGAAGTCTATGGAACGAAATATTTAACAAAGACATGGCAATGCATTAGAGATCTCTTTGATTTTGCAGATGTTCATGGGCGGCGTTGATTACTTACCACCAGGTGCACCCTTGCTAGTTTGTCGCCTCTAGCATAAAATATAAATAAATAACGTTGAGTCTGTTTTTCTCGACTCTTAGAAAAAAATGTGACAATATAAAGTACTTTACAGTCATTTCCTTTATTTGCGAGAAGAAAACTGTCAAAGATATTACAGTAAATACAAGTAGCACTACCATGAAAATCTTACGAAATAACATCCTCCAGTTTTTAGATCCCAGAACGCGTTCATGCCAATTTCATTAACAATCGGATCATTCGCTTTAAATCTACAATGGCACATTGCTTAGAAGCACTCAAGATAACAGCAAATGCCTCCAGGCCTGCACCATTCCATAGCGGCGAACTTTCTCCCTTTTATTTACAGAAACCGAATTCTTAGACTGTAAGTTTTGCGTACACTTAAAACATTATAATAACCCATTCTACACTGCGAACAAAGGCGTAAGGATGTGACAGTATGTCTAATACAATTTAATAATAATAAGAAAAAATACACTTTCTTCCTTATAGATTTTCAAAATTGATTTCACATATTTTAATATATGTCCTAATTATCAATTTATGATTTGTAAATCTACAAATAATAAATAAAATAAATTTATGAAAAAGGAGATCCTCTGACTGTCATAATTATATTATATTATATTACAAGTAGGTACTATGACCCGGCAAAGTAGAATCGCCGTGTGGTCCCCGGCAGAGTAGAATAGGCCACCCTCACTCTTACCGAGGTGTCGTAAAAGGCGACTAAGGTAAAGCTGCTGGCATGATCATCAGCACCCAGAGAAGGAAATCTCTGCATTTATAACAAAACCCTCGCCAACCCGTCTGCCAAGCTTGGTGAGTATGGCAATTACCCCTCATGTGATTGAGGGAGGCCCGTGCCCCAGCAGTGGGGACCTAATGGGCTGTCGATGGGCTGATGATGATGAGGTACTACAAAAAATAAACTGGCTAAATAAAAGAGGATGTCCTTTGAGCGAAACTTAAAATTATTTATACAAATGATTTGTGGAAAAATAACGGATAGTGGAAAAGGCAAATATGACAAAATGAATGTCTGATCCCAAAATAGTTCATTTCTCATATTATAAATTCTGGTCATAATATGAGAATGTATAATTTGAGAAAAGAACTTTTCAACTATTAATTTATCAACACAATAATAAAATGGAAAGATATTAAATACAAGTTTTCAGCAAATACGGTATTTGACTATTTTTTTTTTTTTTGTACTCAAAAGACCTCTCAATGATAAAAACATCGTTGAAAGAATCACTTGATTCTCATTTAAACTACCTGAGATATCACAACTTTAAAATCACATTATTTTGGGCAAACCCAAAACGCTCCATACAAATGGCTACTGAGATGTGACGTCACACGACAGTATTTTCCATGCATTTCATTTGAATTTTGTATGGTAGCTATAACAAAAGTTTCGTTTATGTCAATGGTTCTATTATAATAGTCGGTGCAAATTGTATGGGTTATTCAATGGTATAATTATTTTTTAATAATTTCATACTTTTAAAATGGACTTGCCCATGAATCTTTGAATGACCATAAAACGGACTAGACATTATATTTTTAACAGAGAATTTTTGCTATAGGCACATTTTTACCTATATTTTGATAAAATATTTATTATTTGTATAATCTCGAGCTTAGTCAAATACCCTATTATGACCTGGTATTTTTTATCAACTCATAAGGTTTAAAATATGTATCGACATTTTCGATTTCGCTATTAAACGACTATTACTCGGCATCCCTACCAAAGCGTCACTCGTTAAGTTGGCGAGATCCTCGTGGGACAGCAAGCATATGTGCCCGTTATAATTAGCGAGCGATGTTTGGCTTTAGCAAATCCCTTTGGGGCGTAAATTAAGAGATTCCTACGGACGGCTTACGGATACATTTTCGTTAAAACCCAAGCGAGGACAAATACGTTGTTTGTGTATATCTGTCCCGAATTAGTCCTTGTGACGGGTATTAGGTCCTGTAATTATTTATTGCGGAGCATAGGGATATGGTACGGATTAAATATGGTTGAGTGAATTCATGAGCTTGTACCTTATCCTGTTTGCGCAATAAAAATATTCATTATTATTGTTTACTATACAGCGTGTGTATTTTATACGGGCGAATAATTAATCCAGCTATAATATCTGATCCTACGAATCGTATAAGATAATCATTTCATTAAATTTTGTGGTTAATTAGGTGTAATGATTTTTCTAAAGTGCAACCCAGCAGCAATGTATGCCGTCCAACTTTGTTTGACATGACAAGTGACATGAGTGTCATGACACTCGTATGACGTTTAGATACTTATGTCTACGTTAATTGATGTTATTAACGTTAACTACCAGTGGATGCAATACATTGCGTGCTCAATTATTTTGTATGAAAAAAAAAAGTCTTCTTAGGTTATATAGGCATGTGTTACGCAAAATAAGTAGCTATTAAAAAAGAATGAAGTAGGTAGATATTTGAAAAACGGTTTGAATAGCTTAAAGCGTGATATTTTAGCCATCCGAAAATTTTGTCGAGGACATTATACTAATGAAAATACAATATTTTACTCGAGGAACATAGGGACTTAACTAAAAAAAAATATTCGCATTCCCATGTACTTTAATTGCATCAATCAGCTGATTTGTTTTAAGGTGATTTTTGAAAAATATTTCAGACAATGATGTGACCCTATGTTTGTTGATGGAAAATATTTGTTTTCTTAGACGACCCGTTTGGAACAGTGGCAGTGAACGCTGCCTTTGGTCCAAGGGTTGTGGGTTCGATCCCCGCACAGTACAAACATTTGTCTGCATGAACATGTTTGTTTGTAGTGGTTTGGGTGTTTTCTATGGATTATAAGTTTATATTTACAAAAGAAAAGTATTATATTTATATCTGTAATACCACTGTTGATTCTGATATCCGTAACACAGGTGCTTGAGCTACTTATCTCGGAGTCAGATCAATGTATGTGGTGTTGTGAAATATTTCAAAGCCCTCCAAAAGTTTTTCGAGTATTCAAAAAGTCACGGTGTATTACTCTTGTAGGTCCGTAATTAAAGCTACATTCATAAAACTTTGTGACTAATTACCATCACATAAATTCGCAGCTAATACTGAGCCCATTCACCTCTGAGTAAATGAAGTAATCAAATATTATTCAGCAACATGTGTAAGTTCATTCCATTTTACTTCGTTATACGTGAATTAATTAAAGCAACTAATTTCATTAGTTAATATAAATCAAATCCATTGAGTATTAACTAAGCTTGTATTACTAAGATTATTCGATGTCTTTATATAAAACTGCTTTCAAAGCGCATTTAAAAAATGTGTTACCATCAGGCAACCACACTGTCACATACCCTCTATTGATAATGAACCAAAGGTGTTTGAAAATAAGCTGAGAAGGAATGAAGAAAATGGTCAGATTTGTATACTTATTCAATGCTGAAAAGAGCAGAGTATGACGAAAGAAGCCCACATAAAATCAGTCATAAATTGCAATTATTATTATTTTATTCAATAAAAATGTTGAGTGCGACTGCACATGAAATAAACGTCAAAAATGGTGACATGAAAACAAATATGTAATCCCAAAAATCAGTTAAATAAACATTCATCATCAGCCCATTTAAGTCCCCACTGCTGGGGCACGGGCCTCCCTCAATCACATGAGGGGTAATTGCCATACTCACCACGCTTGGCAGACGGGTTGGCGAGGGTTTTGATGTAAATGCAGAGTTTTCCTTCTCTGGGTGCTGATGATCATGCCAGCAGCTTTACCTTAGTCGCCTTTTACGACACCTCGGTAAGAGTGAGGGTGGCCTATTCTACTCTGCCGGGGACCACACGGCGTAAACTAAACATAAACATTAATGATTGGAAATACTTTATTTGAATAGTAGATGGTAGAGAGATAGTAGTAAATTTCAGAATTAAAACGAGTATAACTGGCTAGACACGCAGATTTGTGTTAATGCCTACTAAATATCAGGTCCCAATTGTAACATCTGCATCCAACCTTCAATTTTATCGCCGCCCAAAATCAGTTATCTCTTCAATATTCCTTTCAAATCACCCCAGCGTTATCTACTCGCGTTATGACTGTTGCTACACTTACTCCCTAAATCTGTATAACATTAGGCCGCGATAAAATCTTTCTCGCCCGCAGTACATGAGTAAATATTGGCAGAGTGGAAGGTAAGTACAATGTTTTGTGATAGGTGCACTACTACAAGCGAAAGGTCACTGACAGCAGTTGCGTACTCACGTACAAGTTCCGAATACAATGTATGAGAAAGAAAGGAAGAAAATACATTTTTTGGCCACAAACAATACACAGATAACACAGCAGAATGACATAACATACAATAAATACATGTAGGATGGTGATCGGTAGATGCATGGCAAGGAACGTGTATGAGTTTGATGTTTGAAATAGAATGACGTGCGAGAGAGAGAGAGACGACGAATGGCGGACGACGACGTAAAGACGGTGTGAAGACGACGCTTATAAATACAGTTACTTATACCTTAAATTCCTGGCTTTATTCCAAACCCCATCCCACATACAAAGTAATACTTATTTTGTAACAAAAAAGAGAAGGGTGTGGCGATTCAGGTCCCAACCTCAGCATTTGCTGTGACGACATTTTTTAAAAGACCGCGGCAGCGCTGGTATTCTGGTAAGATAGCAACAGCTAGTGACGTCATCACGTAACCAACGTCACAATATAATAGGTATTTTAAAATAATATATTAGTATAAGCAGTATTAACGTGCCTATTTGTAGTAGTATACCTACTTGTACCATAGAGTGAGACTTCCTTGGAGGCACAACAGCTGCTAGTTAAACAATCCTTAAAGCAACGGCTGTGTTTTGGATCCCGGATTTCTGATATGTCTGCTTGCTGGCAGTCTGGTTCTGTATTCACCTTGAAATATATGTTATTCAGTTAGTCCAGCCCCCGATACCTCTTAGATTGTGTCATGCTCATGTTTTTTATGAATCTGAGTGTAAGGAAAAGGGAGTGCACTAGTGTAAGCTCATACACTTGTGCATTATATGTCGTGCTTATTGATCTGATAATTGAGATAGGCCGCTTGTCGAAATATCGGTTGATAGAATAGATGTAGTTAGTATACCTTTCACAGACTGTTGTACCTACCTTAAACCCTGTTTATTATCTGCTCATGTATACGCAGCCCCATTACCACGTGGTCCAATCACACCCTCCACCCTTTGTCTCCTCAAAAACTCTATAAGCACCTATCAGACAGACCCATCTACATACTGTTTCCCTTTCTGACTGGAAACTTTTATCGAATTTCAACCTTTTGGTCGTATGAATAAGGGTTGTCTCTAATGTCGTGGCTTGCAAATGCGAATCTATTCATAGTGTTGTACTTGGATTCAATTTTCGATGTTTGAAGTCGGGTGAAGATAAGGGGCTATTTTTACATCCATATCTTCTTTAAAATTTTATCCTAATTAGAAAATTACCATACCTAATCCTAATGTAAACGGGGGAAAAGGGGGTTTAAAAGTTGGCAGCGCACTTGTGACTCCACTGATGTCGCAAGTGTCCATTGGCGGCAGTGATCCGTCTGCTCGTCTACCACCTGGCACATAAAAAAAATGTCAATGTCTTTGTGCGTAGTCGATATTGTTAAATGTTCAAAATATTGCTAATAACCAAATATTACTAAAAAATATCCTCGCCAATATCAAGTGATATTTAGATAAAGTAAACCTACGGATTCTGGCATTCTGCTGAAACTATTCTTGACAAAATTACAGGTTTGAAACCCTATTAAGTCCAAGCAATTTCTTTACCTGATAACTCACTCGACATACAATAGCAATGTTAAAAACGATACAATCCAACCATTCTTATACATATTAATCATCACTTTGCAGAACGTCTTTGCTCAAGATAACACCAAAGTTGTATACTGACGCACTCAGAGACGTCAAATTAACTTTAATTGGTACTTAAGAAAAAATATTGACACTTATTTACATACGCATAAAGACTTTCCATAATTAAGTAAGTGAACATTAAGCTTAATTGACGTCTCTGAGTGCGGCAGTAAAACCACAAAAAAGTAATTTCAAACATTTGAATTGAATCAACCGCGTGAAGCCAACTACTATGCTGTTTTTTGTTGCGTACTGAGGAGGCCCAATCTGGGGGAAAGGGGATTCAAAGGTAAAGGCGTACTTGTGACTCCACTAGTATTGCAGGTGTCCATGGGCGGCGGCAATTGCTTACCATCATGATATATCTGCTCTTCTGCCACCAATCTCATAAAAAAAAACCACAGATTTAGCTAATTCGGTTCTTAGCAAAACCCAGCCCCATCACTATTTGATAGGGCTGGCTAATCTGTCAGCTGAGCCGCAGGAGATCGTTTAAAAGCTGTGTCCCCTGTTATTGTTTATTTAGGATGGCGATTCGAGTAAAAGCCGGTTTTTGAGGCGTGCGCTAATGCGATTGTCCACGCCGCGAAGTGTTGTCGAGTGCTGAGTGATACTCCGTGATAGGACCCATACGGTAATATAAGGGGGTTTTTCGTATGGTAATGAGAGGGATGAAGTTCAGTATTAGTATAAACTGTTTGGTTATCTGTTGTAATAACGTTGGCCAATTATTAGGAGGTGGTGGTGTTAAAGATGGATGTGTACGTCTTTACTTAGACTCGTGGTATACGTTAGAGTATTTCTGAGTATATCATTCATTAATAATATCCTAAAATTAATAATATCCTCCAACCGCTTACGGCTACGGTGCCCAATCTCAGCGATCAGCCACGTACGCAGGAAATATTATAGTGCTCAAGTGTGTGCGCAAACACAAGTGCACTCTCTATCCCCTTTCCCTTATATTTCGATGGGACACCGGCGTGAATCGACCGGAGAGGCATTGGGCGCAGGACCAACAATAAGCCGTGCTTTCCGAGGCACGGGGGTACATGACTGCCGACTTCCAGACTCCAGGCTGACACTAAGAATGTTTTACCGATAACTTTAGGTACAAATTTTTGGCCCGACCCGGGGATTGCGCAGCCGTCGCTTTAAAGTACAACCCACTAACCACTGCGTCACCGCGGCAGTCATTACCTAATAATTAAAGATAAGTATCAGCCTATAACTGTCCCACTGCAGTGCAAAGGCCTCCATCCAGGTTTAATCTCCACGCTTGCCTAATGCGGATTGGTGATCACAAACCCGAGCTATGTTCGAAAAATTCAAAACACATTTTTTGCTCGACCCAGGAATCGAACCCAGAACCTCAGGAACATGGTAGGTCGCAGGTTCGAATCCGAGCGTACTCCTCTCGATATTTCATATTTATGTGCATATTACTACCGTTAGCTGGACAAAATCGCCAGCTACGTACAACACACATCCCCACGTGTTTTAACACATTCTTAGTAACATGACACTTCCTTTTTCTTCATCTTAGTGTTTAATTTCCAGTTGCGTCCAAGACTGTTGCTTTGGAGACCTGTGTACGCTTGGACCATGATCTATAATTCAAGAAATTTGGTAATTCAATAAAACGACTGCCATCGGACCTTCGCCACCCTTAGACAGAGGAACCAGATCAAGTAGATCGCTCAGAATATTTATCTCAAATATTGTAAATAGCTTTGACACTGGTTATATTATACATGTATAATAGAACACGTACATTACATATATTACATGTAATATGATACATACATTTGTGATTAATTGATTATATTTTAGCGAATATTTTTGTATTTTATTTTCCTATTTTCCAGAATTCCGTATTGAAAATGATGTTATACCATATTCGCTGTTACGATCTTTAACTGCCTTTTAACTTACAAAAAAGGTTACATTCCTAGTATTTTTACAGTAAATTGCGGTAAATTTCAAACAATACGAAAATCAATTATTTCTTTGTGGGCGATATCCATTTTGAAACAAAACGATGGGAAGTTATGAAATTTTCAATTATACAAAATAACAACGTTCATAAACTAATTTCCATTGACCTTTTGTGGGTGTTGAATTATTTTATCCATTGTTAGAAAATTAATACAATTGTAGCTTCATAAGCTTTGTCTATCGTTTTACATTAAACATAATCGTAACGTAACTAATATCTCCCCCAAAGTTCAAGAAAAAAAAAACAGATTAAAAAAAAGAAACCTTTTTGAAGCTTCCACATGATAATTGTAAGTAAATAGTAAAAAAAGAAAAATAGCGCATAACAATAAGAACAAAATTATCTATAGTGAATGGAATTCGACGATTAATAAACTTAGATGCCAGAAACATCCGATTCCATCAGAGTAGCCGGGTAAAAACAGAAGCGGAGAATATCTCCAAACCCGTTACTATAGAAACACAATCAATTACGTACCAGTTTCAGATGTGTATTATTTTAGTCTTGGGTCAAATCCTGTGGAAATCGTCCAATAGGAGGACCGTCCCTAACGGCGGACAAAAGGACAATTAAGTACAGCGGGGCCCTATTACAAAAGGCGGGGAGAGCACACAATTTGTTGCAGACCATCTTTATCTGGCTCACTATTGACCCCTTTACCCTAATTCACTGATTGTTCAACCCTCTTCGTGACGGATAGGGCCGAAACGTCCCATAGCATAATTTTGGCTACTGCCAATTTTGGTATCCGCTTTGATCTGTTCTTTTTTCATCTGTAACGTGGACGTAGAGTGCGAGTAACGGTTGATTATTATTCTTCTATGGGATCGAAACATGTGGTTCGAGTTTGGCATTATCTACGCTTTAGCGACGATTTGAGAGTGATTCGCAGTTCTGTATTCAAGCCAACCCTTATTATGGAGCGTTGCTAATGATATCCATCATTACTATGGCCGCACGTGTATTTAAAACAGATTTATTATTCATTTACGAGTCCACTTATTTAATTATATTGGGGTTTCATTTTTTAAGATAGTTTGTAACGTAAAATGGTTTTGTAATTTTAACAAAATTGGTACTTACTACTTTTTAACTAACCAAACTGTTCATATCTAATCATGACTGTCTCGGTGGCGTAGTGGTTAGTGGGTTGCACTATAAAGTGGTTAAATCCCCAAAAATGTGTACCTAAGTCTTCGGTAAGAAAATTTTAGTGTCAGCCCGGAAGTCTGGAAGTCGGCGGTCTTGTACCCCGTGTATCGGAAAGCACGTTAAGCCGTTGGTCCTGCGCCCAATCCCTCTCCGGTTGTCGGACTATGAGGGTAATGTAATAGAGAGTGCACTTGTTTGCACACACACTTGAGCACTAAAATATATCCTGCGTACGTGGCTGATCGTTGAGATTGGCCGCCTAAGCCGTAATCGGTTGGAGGATATTATTATGGATATCTAATTTATAAAATTAAGTGAATTCGTTTTAATGCATGATTATACTTAAAAAAATACGGAATTTAGACGATTTTTATTATAAAATAATAAATATCGTGTTTATTCCCGTCTTGATTAATTATAGTTACAATGCAACGCGAAAATTTAAAAAACTATCAACATAATCAATTTATTGTTTTTGTACTTATGTACTTATGCATGTAAAATTTAATAATAGCCCCGTTTATACTTGTCTCAAGTTAGGACCTACCCTGTTCTTTGGTATTAGATGACGATAATCGACGTCTTCCAATTATTTTATTTTTGGTTTGTTTCAAATATATACTTACAAATTATTTCAAAACCTTATACCTTAACCTGATAATCATCCTATTATCGTGGTGGTTGAGAGTTGTACTTACCTCAGCTTCCTTTCAAACTAAGTTGACCTAAAACACTCCATTTTGTTAACCGCTCCAAACCGAATCTCGTTTAGCTTCCCAAAATTAAAAAATAATGAAACTTGTCAATTTCACACCTGGTTTGCTCCCTGGCAAGTTTCCTATGGGAGCTAGAAACGTGTGGTGTCGGGTGTCAACTAATTAGTGCATGCGTTGGCGCGGAATGAGCGACGACGACGAAACCACAGTTCAAAGGTTTTCAGTAGAATAACATAGAAACGGCTTAAATGGTACTGGGCAGTCCTGATAGCTAGCAAACCAGTGGGCAGTAATACAACACAGACTCAAAACTGAGGCCAGTGAATGAGATGAACATGGGATAGTAAACGATCTGAAATAAATGAAAATATGTTTCTACATCACTAAGATTGTTGGATAAGGGTGAATCCATGACTGGATTCAAACAATTGAAAATAGATTGAAATTGTTCACAGAGACTTATACTAAATCGGTAACGGATGTTATAAGCTGAGGATGATGAATAAATTATAGTTTTGACAAATCCCGCTCCAGTTAGTTGCAAAAAAACTTTCAGGTGCCAAAAATGTGCGTCAAATGGCTCAACCACGCTGGAGAACATTAAGCACAAATGGCCTCTGGCTTAAGCTTTAGTGACAAATTTAAGACGAACATACTTTACCATCATAAATATTATTATCCTCTTAACGTGTCCTTGCGGCCAATGCGGTTGCTTCAGAGCTCAGGTTAAGCTTGGAGTATGCTACTGGATTAGCCGTGTGGTCCCCGGCAGAGTAGAATAGGCCACCCTCACTCTTACCGAGGTGTCGTAAAAGGCGACTAAGGTAAAGCTGCTGGCATGATCATCAGCACCCAGAGAAGGAAAACTCTGCATTTATATCAAAACCCTCGCCAACCCGTCTGCCAAGCGTGGTGAGTATGGCAATTACCCCTCACGTGACTGAGGGAGGCCCGTGCCCCAGCAGTGGGGACTTAAATTGGCTGATGATGATGATGATGTTGATGCTACTGGATTTGGTAATTCTGCTCATTAAGTTACTGCTTTCTGACTTTTGCATCAAACAAGGAAATAAATCAACTGGATCATGGTAGATAGGAGAAGCAGATCAATTGGATCTTAGTAGTTTAACATTATAACAAGATCAAGGTGGGAGTTGACCTTTGCAAGTAAATAAGTCGATTCAGTGATACAATTTTACACTGTGGACGGAACGAACACGCAGCGCGAAGTGAAACCGTGAAATTTCGGATGGCCGAACTTTCGGCCCCAAAAAGAAGGTTACTTTGTACACGCCCGGGAATGGTCCTTTAGTTGGGAAATAGTTTTGTGGCAATCGCAGATTTTTAGAATACGTTTTAAGGTTTTTAAACCGTCTCGCTAGGCATTTAAATTGAATATTTCACTTGGTCATGCTTAGTATTATTTTTGCAGGGGAAAAACCTAATAATTCGTAGATTTTTTTTTTGAATAAAATGTATGAAGTTTAGAGGTTTTGACTCCAACAAAAAACTTAAAAAACAAACAATGTTTTAGCATTTAGAATGTCACATTTTCTAAAATGAGTTGGTGTGGTTAAAAATGCTTAATCATTGTACTCTTCATTCTCATGGGAACTGGGAGGAACAAATTAATTTTGTTTTTATGATAGTAAAACATCAACTCAATTGTTCATCACTCTTAATTTCATATCGAAATCGAATTAGCGCCGCTCAAAAATGTAAACAGCGCACCCCTATCGAATATTCGAATTTAGAACATCAAAATTTGACCCCAACTCTTTCGAACGATATCGCATTAAAACTTGTGAACCGAGCGATGCCAAACGTACGGAACCGAGTGGGGCTTATACTCGTTATAGTGTCGCAATCGCAAACTTCGCCCTTTGTCCGATGTTCGGGACGCGCAGCTGAATGTACTAATTAGTGTCCCACTCTGTGTTGCCGACCGTACGTTTCAGTTAGAATCATATTAAAAATACTTTTTTTCACTTTGAACAATCCCGAAATGTTCAATTTTATAATTATGGTAACAACTAAACGATGGCAAGAATCAGTCAAATTTCTTCATACAATCCACACCAGGGTTTTTGTTGACATAACAGTGAGTCAGTGTATATGTCAGGAGGCACACTTAAAAATTATAAAATAAGTAAACTAAATTTAGAGTAAACTAATTAAATTTTATAACAGATCAATTTACTTAGGATGAATAAAAAAAACGAAAATGTTTTTTATTCAGTTCATGGCCAGACAGAATACTTATGAAAGTCAAACATAATTTAAAGCGCTGATTCGGAATACCGAATACCGATATCTCAATTTACAAAAATAATTTGAAAGTTTCACCAAAGAATCAGTGGTTGAAATTTCACCGTGTTAATTTGTTAATCCAGATTCCCAAGAAAAACACCTATTTTTTTTAGCCACGAATCCTTTCAAATAGTGGCAACTGGCAACACCTCACCCTACTAGACTTATTTGCTGAGTGCAATAGAAAGTTTCCGGGGCCCGGGTTGACCCATGGTCGCAGACGTAGTGTTAAATTGTTGCCACCTTGCCCTGTCTGGAGTTTTGGACTGCGGTTTTCTTTTGTTTCGAGTTTGCACTTCCAATTTATTGAGGGTGGTTATTTCTTTGTGAAGGTCATTGAACTGGTCGCTGTTAAGTTTTTAGTAGCCATTTATTTTTAATCTTGCTAGAGATTATTGAAGCTAAACTAATGATGACTTTAAAGCTAAATTAATCTAACAAAGTCCCTTGCGCTCGCTTGATTTTAAGGTATAATAAGCATCTACCAGGATTAAATATCACTTGATAAATTTCCTCACAGATTTCACTAATAGCAGATTTCGGGTCAGAGTTTCAATGTTTCTAATTAAAGGTTGTCGCATGCAGCCGCTAGTTTGCAGATTTCAATGGAAAGTTTTAGTTGAAATAGGTAGTGTACTATTTGGTTTGGTGTTGCGGAACTATCGATAGTTTCCCTATCGATAGTTGACCTCGAAAATCATTCAGACTATCGATATTATAGATAGTAAAATTTGATCAATACTATTGATAACGCCCATACTATCTATATTATCGATTGTTTAATGCCCGACACTATCGACATTATTGATAGTATCGTGTTTCCTAACACACTTAATCAAAAACTATCAATAGTATTGACAGTTTTGTACTATCGATTGTCATCTATGCTTCGATAGTATTGCTGCCTGATTAAATGTGTCTGATAATATCGATAGTATCGGAGTAATCGATACTATCGATATTATCTATAGTATTGATCTAATTTTTAGAGTATCTATAGTATTGATAGCGTTATCTATAGTATTGATCTAATTTTTTCTTTGACAACCAGTAATACTATCGATCAACTATCGATACTTTTTTTAACTTTCACTATCGATGATAGTCTATCGATAAACTATCGATAGTGGACTATCCATAAGCAACACCAATTTAGTTCAATGCAAAGTTATACCCAAAATAGCGGTTTGTTTCGGTGCCAACCTGGAAAACCAGTTCGTTAGTGTCTACAAGTCTTTAGATGTTTATAACTTCTAGTCTAAATCTATATTCCAGGCGATATTCAATGGCCAGGAGACCAATTCTCGGGCTCGTGACATTTATCATTATACGCCATATATCAAAAAACATGGCGGATATCGTATGAAAACATTTTTGCTTATTTATCCTCGTCATGTCGAAAGGTGACAAATGTATCATATTTTCGTGCGACAGGTATCGTATGGTCTTGACCATTCGATACGATTTTAGATTTTCTGATTGTATATTTGTGTCATCGACAAAACGGAACGTATAAGCGGAAAATGATATGAGCGATATTCTGTATAGGAATGACTTTTACTGTCGAACGGGCACGAGAATAGAGTTTTTTGACTTTTGTGACATTTTGGCGACATTTTCGTACCTCATTGGAAAAGTGAGATTACAGAAAACACGAGGCTCCTGGAGTCCAATTCTCGGGACGTAATCTTTCGTTATCATACGATATATCACTAAAACATGTTTTTTTTGTATGGTTTTTAGGTGATATCCGCCATCTATTTTTCATATCGAAATCCCGAGAATTGGGCTGCTGGAACCCAATTCTCTGGCACGTGTGATTCACCATCATATGACATATACCACTAAAACATAGTTTTTTTGTATGGATTTCATGCCACATCCGCCATGTTTTTTCGTATAGAGAATTTGGCTCCTGATGTCCTAGAAGATCTTTCGCGCTTTTCATTCCAGAAAATTACATCTATCATCGCGCATCTCGTCGCCATTTACTGTTTGCGCTCATTCCGTGTCGTACTGAAGCACGCGCGGTGTCCTCAGTATGTCGCATGTACACTGCCTACAATGCACTCTTGGGTGGCCAGCCACTCTGTATCCTGTTTGTGGATCCGTGGCACAGTATAGAGTCTACATGCCAGTCCTCTATGAGGGAGACTGTGAATAGACTTTTGCTAACTTCATATTATCTGTTCTATCCTGTTACTTATAATCTTGTTTTGTTTTGATATTTTATATAAATTACAATAACAATATACAAATACAATTTTCTTACGTAATTAGGTTTAAGTGCCTGTGTACTTGAAAAAAAGAACTAAATAAATATACCTACTTAAGCGAAAGATGACTGACTGACTGATCAATCAACATAGGTTCTAAATTGTAACCACCTTATTACAAATAGCGTACTAAAGCTCATTTCATCCCGTTCCAACACGCAATATTAAAAGGGGCTCGCACGAGTTTAGTTCCGGGATCTACGCAATTTGTAGTAAGGGGGCTTGGGTTAGAAATGTAAAACACAGCGTTTTACACAGGGGTTCCTTTAATAACGTAGGAGGCAAGGTTTGAATACTGAGAAAGGACTTTGTAAATTTGGGCCAAATCGACCGGAGTGATACATCTGCCTCACAGAAAACCGCCGTGAAGCAGCATTGTGCTGTGTTTCGTTGCGTAAATGAGGGTACCAGAGGCCCAATCCGTGGTAAAGGGGGGTTTAAAGGTTAGCAGCGCAGTTGTGACTCCACTGTGTTGGGGGTGTCCATGGGCGGCGGCAGTCGTCTGCTACCTATCACACAAAAAAAACCCTAAGGCTTACCCCCTTAGGGGTTCAAAGTTACAATGAAACCTTTTTTTTTTCTTCTCAAGCCACCGGTCCAGGTACGGGGCGAGCGCGTCGAGGGTCCTACGGCCGTACAGGCCGGTGGTGAGATACTCGGACTACCGCCTGAGGAGGCTCTTCTAAACCCTCCTCCGTACGGCTTCCCTCTCGACGGGGCAGAGGCGTTTTTTTCGCCCTATTGACCACCGATTTCTTGTAAACGGTGGTCAGCACCACGGCAAGTCACTATGAAACCTTGCCGTTTTAAATCAAGTCGCGGAACGAAGTGAGGGCAGGCAACATGACGTCAGCTAGCTAAGAGTCCTTTTATTTCGTAAACACAGTATAATGTATGTACACGAACTATTTATAAATGTCAGCTTTCTTACATTGAAAAAACTACGTATAACAAAGGACAAAATGTCGAAATCAACCCTCAATATTGTAACCGCTCTGAAAGTTGATTGAAAATGCGAATACTTTTCTTATTTCCAGTGGTCTTGATTCAGTCTACATTATTGTTATTTACTGTACGTTGATTAAATTTGTTGCGGTTCAATCCTCGAGGTGGCGCCCCGAGGGACGACCTTGGCTTTCATTACTTGCTTCCAATACGAGGTAGACTGGCTTTAGGAATAAATCCTAAATGAGGAATAAAAGGGCTGGTGATGAATGTGAGAAAAGATCTAGGTGGTAAAAAAGAGTAGGATTACAATAGGCTTGTTTGAAAAACCTTCTCATATTATTTATTGATGTATAGGAAACCTAAAACTAATATTTAGATATTTTCATTTATAATGAATATTTCGTTTAGAAAAATCATTTTGAAATATAGGGATTTTTTCATTTGTCGAAAACGCTTCATTCAGCAATATGGCGTTGAATCATTCGAGTGACGTGAACCTTTTGTAAACAAGTAGGAAATTCGTTAGTACACACGATACATTTGATAGATGATAAGCGTCCCGCATAGGTAGAACACAACTGCGTCGAGTCTGTCACCTGTTTTGCTTACAAAAGGCTGACGTCACAGTAAAGAAATCCAATCAAAACCGTTTATGGTCACGTGGTTCCAAGCACAAAACAAATGAATTTTATTTCGGTTTTTTTGGTGGAAATATTCAATATTTTTTATGTGTTATAGTGTTAATTTTTGAAGCTATAAACTATGCGGGTGACTATAAATAACTTTATATTTTTCATACTGTCAAATAACCTATTAAAATAGCAATAAAATTAATTTGAAAATTCCTATCAGTACGGGCGAAATCTACAATGAATCTGACAGCTCGATTGACCGACGCCACTAGGGATGTGGTATCGACTAGCCATTCGATTTTTATTAAACTAACAGTAAGATTTTTTAATAGCTAGACATTTTTTTTTTTTTTTTTTTTTTTTTCCTATGTATTTGGTTTCATATTAGGAAGTGAGACTTGCTATTTGATACAAGTCATCTGCTGTCAATGTTAGATTTGTGTTCCGCTGTATTATTTGTTTTGATTCGCGTATAAGATGGGAACAATCCAAATAATAGATATTTAATTTATATAATATACATATGTATGTATATAATTAATATTTATTAACTATTTATTGAAATTTTTTAGTTCACTAAATATATATGCGATAAAATTTATAAATGAGGATCTCGTTGTTTCCTTTTTTATGGCTTGTGCAAAAGTAAACGGCGGAACCCGGAACATATCACACGTGTGCTCATGTTCGAGTCGCGCAGCCGCAAACCTGGGGCACTGCGTCACCAAATGCTCGACCGACTGTGTGGAGATGTCGTCACAGGGACAGGTGTCGATGTCCACGATCTTAAACCTATGCAGATAGGTGCGATGATAGCCGTGGCCAGTTAGGTACTGGGTGAGGAAGAAGGACGTGCCACATTGTTCCACGGCAGCAAAGACATCATCCAGTTCCGGACATAAACTCCTTGTATGACCTCCTTGCTCCGCGTTGGCGTAACTGTGCCTCCACCCCTCCATAGTTTCCTTTCTGGCTTCGCGCTTGACATGGCTTAGTGGAAATTTGTCGTAGCAGTATGCTGACCTCGCTTCGGCCGCCGCTTTTGCCGCTGCGTCTGCCGCCTCGTTTCCATCTATGCCAGTATGGGCCTTGACCCAGCAAAATTGTATAGATTTTTGCTTACATTTGACCGTTTTCATACTAATGATGATGGTAATGGATTTAGAGTAAAACCACGCGCCGGCATGAATGGGCCAGATCGACCGGAGTGATACGAGTGCCTCACAGAAAACCGCCGCGAAGCAGCGTCTGTGCTATATTTCGCTGCATAAGTGAGTTCACCGGGAGGCCCAATCCAATAATAGGGTTAAAAGGTTGGCGGCGTACTTATGACTCCACTGGAGCGACTCTCCATGGGCGGCGGCAACCGCTTACCATCAGGTGATCCGCTTGGTCATCTGCCACCTATAATATATAAAAAATGTGGCTACTGACTTATAAATACAACTAAAAATTACAATGCTGCTCTGGGATAAGAACATTTCAGTCGAGAAACGCCGATTCTACTATTGTGTGTCGTGTGAGTTGTCATTTAGACAACTTACATAAATTAAATAGAGTCTAGTACTTTCGCCAAGAGCAGTCTTAGCAGAATCCGTAGGTCGATAAAACCCTTATCGCCGGCGTTTTACCGAATGATTGTGGCTTTGACGGATTATTTATCCATTATCTATAATACAATATCCACTTAACAGACTATTTTACTTGAAGTTATTCTCATAGACCCATCGCCGGCATCGTATTGCTTCGACAGATACATCCCTAGCGCGCATACACAACAATAGTCAATCTGTCACATTAACTGTCAGCCTGTCTATTTTCGCGCGCGATATTGGATTGCTTAATTTAAAGGTTTTAAATTAGTTTCTAGTGGTTCTTATGTTGTCGCCGTCAATTTAAAATTCATTATTTGATTATTTTCATAATATTAATTTAAAAATAGGTTGCTAAAATGAATTCATTTAAAACTTAAATATTTAACGCAATTAAAGTAGTGCAAATGATTATTGAGTTGTTAAAAAGTTACTATATCCGGTCGCCTCACCATTGGTTCCCGCGTAAACCTGGCGGCAAGCAATGGTGGGGCGGCATCGAGCTAGTCGGATGATTTTGACAGGGACGCACTTTTGTTCTTGTCGTGCTACGAGCAACATCGTTCGAAAAGTGTATTTTCTTGTACAGAGTGTTAACTACGATTAAATTACTGTTATCGTGTGGAATATTAATTAAAAATAGTCTCAGTGCAAAAACGTGTGTCTCATTTAGAAGTAACGATAACATCAGAAGTGTAACGAAAAGTAAAACGCCCGCGATGCCGCGAAGTCGGAATAAAACTCGTGGTAAAAGGAGGAGAAGTCCGTCGACAAGTTCTAGCTCCTCCGAGAGTTCCAGTTCATCATCGAGTAGCAGCAGCTCGGACAGACGCCGGCACAGGAAGTCGAGGCGCACCAGGCGTGCGTCTCCCGCAGTAAGCCAAAATGTTCGTATTATCTTCTGTGATACCGGAGTTTGACCCGCTAGTAGACGATATTCAAATGTGGATAAACGTGGTTGAGGCTAATGCGCGCGCTTTTAGTTGGTCCGATCGTGTTTTTACAATATCAAGCGTTGCAAAAATTACGTAATACAGCTAAAACATGGTATGACTCGCTACAAAAAAATGAGACACGTTGGACCACCTGGAAGTGGAAGGATTGGCGCAATACGCTTTTAGATACGTTTCAAATTAAGAGAAATATGTTTTGTTTACTAAAAGATTTGATTCAACCAAACCTACGCATGGCCAATCGTTATACGAGTTCTATTTTCAACAAAAAGTAAAATAGATAAAATGAGGTTGTCTTTTTCTGAACAAGATATAATTTCAATCATTGTAGGATCAATTGGTGACATAAACATAAGCACAGCCGCCGAAGCCGGCAGTTTTAAGTACTGTGATGACCTAGCTTCATTTTTGCATGGAAAAATTCACACAGAGCCTGAAAATAAGCCCTTACAAAGACAAAGCAGTTCTTTCAATAAACATTTTAGTCGTTTAGCTCACAATCAATTAGACAGAAAACCTGAGAGTTCTATAAGCTCTAATACGTCAATAATGTCGTCGCCTGTTCTGACTTCTAATCCAAACATCTCATGTTTTCGTTGTGGTGAGCTTGGTCACAAAAGACAAACTGTAGTCACAAAGAAAATGTGAAATGTAACTCGTGTAATCGATTTGGCCATTTAGAACTGGCATGTCGTTCCAAACCTAAGACAAATCCAAAAGTTGAAAAAGATAGTGAGGTTAAATTAATTACGGAGCCAACCACAAAAGATAAATTTTCAAGGACATTGAAATAAATGGATGTAAACAACAGGCTTTCATTGATATGGGGAGTAGTTGCTCACTAATAACGAGTAGTTTAGCACAAAAGTTAAATCTCAACTCATTTCAGTTAGATAAACCGGTCATACTCACGGGATTTAAGATTAATTCTTGTTCTCATGTAACTAAAGCAGTGCAGGTCGATGTCAAGGTTGATACAGCAAAGCTTAACGTTACTATGTACATTCTTGATGAGTTATCTGGCTGTCCAATTTTAATAGGTAGGAATTTCACTGAAGATAAAACTATCATGTATTTACGACTGGGTAGTAACTTGACCTTTCGACCAATCCAAACCGATCAGGTGGCTTTAATTGAGTCGTCCATGTTCAACAGTGACTCTAAAGACCATATTCCTTTATTAAATAAGATATTTGAGCAGTACCCTCAAGTTGTGTCAAAAGATTTACATACCCTGGGACAAACGTCTTGCGTCGAGTTAGACATTGAACTCACAACTAATAAACCAGTTTGTCATCGCCCATATCGTATGTCAGAGTCAGAAAAATTAGCTACGCGCCAATAGTAGACGATCTTTTGAAAAATGGTATAATACAAGAAAGCAATTCCGCTTATGCAAGTCCTGTTTTGTTAGTTGACAAACCTTCGGGTGAGAAGCGCATGTGCGTTGATTATAGGTCTCTTAACAAAGTTACTGTTAAAGAGAAATATCCCATGCCTATTGTTGAAGATCTAATAGACAAACTAAAAGGTTGTGAATGTTATACGTCATTAGATTTTAAAAAGTGGCTATTACCAGATTAATGTGAGTAGTAGTTCTATTCATAAACTGCATTTGTGACTCCAGATGGTCATTTCGAATTTAAAAGAATGCCATTTGGCCTTTGTAATGCGCCATCAGTCTTCCAACGGCTGATGCATACTGTTTTAGGTAAACTTCGTTTTGACAAGGTCATTTGCTATATGGACGATCTATTAATAGCCACGGAATCGGTTGAAGACAATGTTAAAGTCCTGGAAGAAGTTTTGAAAGCTTTGCCAAAACAATGGGCTTACAATAAACCTAGAGAAATGCCATTTCTTCCAGAGCTCAGTAAATTTTCTTGGGTATGAAATCTCGGCTGACGGGGTACGCCCTGGTAAAAAGAAATTGAAAGCTATAGAGCAATACCCAGAACCTAAAATGTGCATCAAGTTAGGCAGTTTTTAGGTCTCATTAATTATTTCCGAAATTTATCCGTGATTGCGCACAAATATCAAAACCACTATCGAAACTATTAAAAAAGATGCGGTATGGGAATGGGGTGTGGAACAATCCCAGGCGGTTGATAAATTAAAACACGAATTAATGCATAACGCTTTATTGACAATTTTTGACCCTAATTTACCAACCATTTTGTATACGGACGCCAGTCGTGATGGTGTAGGCTGTATATTGATTCAAGTGACTGAAAATGGGGAAAAACCTATCCATTTTTACAGTAGACAAACATCTAATGAGGAAAAAAATATCACTCATTTGAATTGGAATTTCTGGCTATTGTTGTAGGCTTGCAAAATTTCGTCATTACTTGTTGGGCTCAACATTCAAAATTTATACGGATTGTAATGCTGTTAAATATACCATAAATAAACAAGAAATTAACTCAAGAATTGGCAGGTGGGTATTATTGACGCAAGAGTTTACCTTTGAAATTTTACACAAACCAGGAACTCAAATGCAGCACGTTGATGCGCTCAGTAGGAATCCTAGTTCTGGAAATCTCGGTCCTTTATGTAGTGAAAGCGTATTAACCATAACTGAAGGCGATGGTTGCTCGCAGTTCAATTACAAGACCCCAAATTTGCGCAATTAGAGAAATATTAGAATCAGGGCAGGCCCGAGCTCAATGTTAAAATATTTAATGACTATGAGTTATTAGGTAACAAGGTATATCGTCGAACTGAATATGGTAGAAGGTGGCTAGTTCCAAAGAAATGTGTTTGGCAGATAATTCGGTCCAATCATGACGATATAGGTCATTTTGCTGTGGATAAAACAATCGAAAGGATAAAATCACTTTATTGGTTTCCAAAATGAAAAAGGTTGTGTCCTAAATATATTAAGAATTGTATATATTGCATGTACTCAAAAATGTCCATGTAAAAAGGAAGGGAAATTGTTCCCTATACCCAAATACGCAAGACCTTTCCACACATTACATGTGGATCCATCTAGGGCCCTTTGTTAAGACTACACATAAAAATACTTATTTACTGGTCTTAGTTTGATTCCTTCACTAAATTTGTTTTTATATCTGCTGTTCGTAATACCAAAAGTAAGACAGTTATTACTGAACTGGATAAATTTCAAGATTTTTGGCAACCCAAGACGTCTCATATGTGATGCAGGAAGTGCATTTACATCCAAATTATTCGTGAAATATTGTCAAGACAAAAATATAAGACACCATGTTATTGCTACTGCCGTTCCGCGATCAAATGGCCAGGTGGAACGCTTTAATAGGACCATCCTTGATGCACTGCGAACCATGGGTCTAGTACTGATCATAACCAATGGGATAAGCACATAGCAAGTATCCAACAAGGCATAAACAGCACCATTAGTAAAACCACGTCTGCTATTCCTAGTGAGGTCTTCTTCGGGTATCGACTCCAAACTGATTTGATCAGCTGATAGATGGGAAATGATGAACAACTCGTTGATGTTACTACCTTAAGGAATTCTGTTAATAATCAAATTCAAGCTAACCGCAGCGAAGCAGAAACGTGTATTTGACGCGAAAAGAAAACCGGCTAGAAATTATAACATAAACGACTTGGTTGTAATTTAAAATTCCCAGCCAATCAAATGATGGACAAGCACCAAGCTTTTGCCACTATTTAAAGGGCCTTTTCAGTAACAGAAGTTCTGGGTCACGATCGTTACAAAGTAAGAGACATGCGAGGCGCGGAGAGAACTACGAGACCGTACGAAGGGATCACCTGCGCTGAAAATATGAAACCATGGATTAGACTAGATGATTTAGATGAGAAAGACTTTACATGGCCTGATGTTGTCAAGTAATTAGGTAAGTGTTATAATTCATATAGTGTAATATGTATCTCAACATGTTCTGAAATTATGAAAATATTGTCAAAAAATGGTTTGTCTTGACAATTTAAACAAAGTTTATTTATCTGCTAACTTATGTCATGAAATTCCCATTTGATGTCTAGTGCATTATGCTTCCAAACTTATATTTTGGTAATTAGATATTATATACCCTAGTTGGTGTTTGATGGTTTTTTGTTCGTGTAAAGCAAATCCGTTCAAGGGTAAGATTTGTAGCGATATACAACTAGGGTGGCCAAAGGCATCGCCTAGGGGAAGTTGCAAGTCTTAACCCAAATCACTGACCGCTGATGGAACAGTGAATATATAGGTACAATAGTCTAAGAACCAAATATATACGTTTTTATTGAGTAAATCTCACTTATGACCGTTCGAAGGAACAGTATAGTGGAGAGCATTTCGTCGTTAAAAAAAAATCATTAGGATGAACTGTTTATACTATCTCTTTGTTTTATATTGTTCTCAGCAACTGCACCAGACACAGACGCTATCCAGGGACGGATGCGTAAGCAGGAGGGCCGGATGTTGTCGCCGTCAATTTAAAATTCATTATTTGATTATTTCATAATATAATTTAAAAATTAGGTTGCTAAAATGAATTCATTTAAAACTTAAATATTTAACGCAATTAAAGTAGTGCAAATGATTATTGAGTTGTTAAAAAGTTTACTATATCCGGTCGCCTCACCATTGGTTCCCGCGTAAACATGGCGGCAAGCAATGGTGGGCGGCATCGAGCTAGTCGGATGATTTTGACAGGGACGCACTTTTGTTCTTGTCGTGCTACGAGCAACATCGTTCGAAAAGTGTATTTTCTTGTACAGAGTGTTAACTACGATTAAATTACTGTTATCGTGTGGGAATATTAATTAAAAATAGTCTCAGTGCAAAAACGTGTGTCTCATTTAGAAGTAACGATAACACTTAGTGAAAAAATTTGGTGTTTATTTCTGCAGTGAAGTGCCGCAAAGTGATCCTAATAATAAGAAATGTTGAATTGTATCCTTTTTAACTCTGCTATTGTGTTTCGAGTGAGTTGTCTCGTGACAACTTGCTTGGAGCTAATAGAATCTTATAACCCGCGATTGTGTTGAGAATCCGTAGGCCGATAAAATGCAAAACACCAGCGTTTTATTAGGTGACTGTGACTTTTACTAACTTCCAATGTTGACTACCCACTTATTCTCAATAAGTTACTTGACATTGGCAAGATATCTTCGGGTAGAGCAATGTTTTGTATGTTTTGTGTGTTTTGAATGTTTTGTCGTGTGGTCCCCGGCAGAGTAGAATAGGCCACCCTCACTCTTACCGAGGTGTCGTAAAAGGCGACTAAGGTAAAGCTGCTGGCATGATTATCAGCACCCAGAGAAGGAAAACTCTGCATTTATATCAAAACGATCGCCAACCCGTCTGCCAAGCGTGGTGAGTATGGCAATTGCCCCTCATGTGATTGAGGGAGGCCCGTGCCCCAGCAGTGAGGACTTGAATGGGCTGATGATGATGATGAGAGCAATGTTATTAACAAAAATGTGATTAAACCTTATTTTTACTTTTCAATAAAAAAATATAAAATCTTATTCCTGATTTCAGTATGGAGCTTTTTTAAAGCTTCTTTTCTTCAATTCAATTCAAATAGTTTATTGCAAGTCACATTACATCAAGATGTTACAAATAAAACATTAATAAAAGTAAACATGTGACGCCCTGTAAGGGCATAGCAAACTTAGAATCTAATCATTATTACTTACTACATAATATTTTTTACGTCAACAATTTTTATATGTATAATTAAGTAACGTGTTGAACGTTAGGTCCGATTTTTGCGATCAGCCAGGTGGCTTACAACGAGCCTGTCCCGTAACGAATGAGAATATACTTATCTCATCGAAATAAAGAATAGACTCGTGAGAGAGAGGCGTGTGAAAGAGAGGAAAACTCGGATTGATCGTAACGTGAGTGAGTCTTGTGTAAGCCACTAGATTTATCCCTCCAAATATTGACTTCAATTTTCCATTCATTGCAGTCATTTGAACCACATTACTTGTTCAAAGCTAGTTACACTTCATTAAGTAGCTATAAGATCATTGATTGAGAATATCTTAATTTTATACGCAATACCGAGTTCAAAAACATTCAAATCGTTAAATCTTAATAATCATAAAGTTCAAACCAATTAAACGCTGACATTGTCTCGATCCTCGAGTTTTGAAAAGAAGCTTCGGTTAAGTATTATAATTCAAAGTAATTAGTATGCACTGTACGTATTAAATTCGTATTATAATTAATTGTACATTAATGAAAGAGACAGTAGTGATGCGTCTCGACTCCATTTATACTTGGGTGTTGACTTGGTATACTGCTAACCTTACCTACGTGGTTAACCAACAGTTCGTCTAAGGAGATCCAATGTACCAATAGGTTTAGGGACTGACGCGTCACCGATATTTTAGTAAGATTTTAGTTTCTTGAAGATTGCAATGTCATATTGGTTTAGTGATACCACTTGCTTACCTTTTCTACTTACTCAGCGACTAGCTTAGCCTCTAAAATTCGGTCGACCTGGTACAAATGCTTGTCAATTATTTGGAGGCTGGGAAATGTCGGTGCGGCAAGATGATTTCACAATGATGAGATAAAAGTCAGGACTTGCTGGATGAAGCGCATAGGTTGACCACCAATAGAAGATGCGGCAGAAGATACACAGAGATACAATGAACGCAACCGGGACTTGAGATAAACAGCACCGCTGCGCAATGCCTGACAGTCATAATACAATTGATTAAATAAATAAATAAACGTTTATTTCATTGAAAAGTAGTATTTTACAAAAAGTGGTCGTAGTCACCTTGTAAGCAAAAGAATCCCTGTGTAAGGCGACTACGATCTTGCATAGCTAAAAGTTAACATACAAGTTTGTAGGTTTTGAAAAAGTAAACTTTACTTAACTTTACTTCACCTATTTAAAGAAACTGTTTTATACTAATTATTCTAAGTTTTCTTAATCTAATTTTAGATACTAAATAGGTTTTTTTAGGAGGGATGACAGAGGAGAACAGACGGCCGTTGGGGCAGAAAGGTCCTGGAGTGGAGGCCACGCACAGGAAGTCGCAGCCGTGGCAGGCCCCCCACAAGGTGGACCGACGATCTCGTGAAGATCGCGGGAATCCATTGGATGCGGGCGGCACAGGACCGATCTGTGTGGAGAACATTGGGGGAGGCCTATGTCCAGCAGTGGACGTCTATTGGCTGAAATGATGATGATGATGATGATGAAATAGGTTTTTTATGTGATGTTGTGTGTGTGTGTGTATGTGTGTAGGAATATGTTTATTCGTGTGTGTGTGTTTGTGTTTGGTGTGTTTGTGGTGCGTGCGTGTGTGTATTAACATAAGTGCACTAGTACTGTCTCCGTTTCTTCGTAATCCAATGGTAATAGAAAGTTAGTAACCAGTTTTTTACATTCATACGATGTTTTACTATAAATTTCTTTCTTTTTAATAATTTTTTGTACAGAAAATTCGATCGTTTTGTATACTGTCTATCAGTTAATGCGGTATTTGTTTTGATGTTAGCGGATATTTGTTTACTTCTCTTGAAAGTGTAAGGTTTTGTCGTAAGTAAGGGTTTTGTGTTTTTTTAATATAAAATTAAGAACACAGTGTCCTCATGGACAAGACATAATTAATAGTGTACAGCATACTCGTCGGATAATAGTGTAGGCACAACATACTCGTCAGATTTAAAACTTAGTATATAATAATATCCATGCTACACAAAACACACACACACGCACGCATGCAAACACACACACACAAACACACACGCGCGCGCACTCTCCCCTCTTTACACAAACATGCGCACACACATACACACACTAAAGACGCACCTAAACAGGCAAACATACACACACATGCATGCATCAAACTATTCAATAATGAAAAAAAGATGGAAGACACTGGTATCCACGACACAGGGAATCCTAATAGTGTGGAGCCCAGCGTTACACTATATTATGTCAATGATACTTTTTAAATCCCTAATATCCTTTAATTGTAACAGTTAGTGTAAAACCATGTATGTACTGAATAATATTTTTATTTTATTTATCAAGCCAAACCTTTTTGGGTCTACCTCTTCTACTGGGACAACTGTAGTGAGAAGTACAAACAGTCAAAGAGATTCTCGTCGAGTTGGGAGTTGCATCACTAAAAAACAGTCGTTTGGATAAGCGTTCTAAAGTAGTTTTTAATTGGTGATCCAGCACACGCGGCAATTGAGATGAATTTAGGTTTATGCCGCTGTCTCTTCATAATTAATGGTAATAATACTAAATTTGCTCATTAAGATGATGGAGTCTGTGCAGACTGAGACGTGAAATTTAAGTACTTACACGCCGTCTGGAAGCTCGAGATAAAATTATTTACTTAAGTAATTATAAAGCGTGGAAAAATAAGCAAAACATTAATCATAAAATAGTTTATGTAGTGCTAATTTTCTTTCGGCTCGACCGGAGTGATACCACGGCCTCACTGAAAACCGGAGTGATGTAGCATTGTGCTGTCTTTCTCTACGTGAGTGAGGGTACCGGAGGCCCGATTCGAATGAAGGGTGGTTTAAAGGTTGGCAGCGCACTTGTGACTCCACTGGTGTCGCGGGTGTCCATGAGCATCGGCGATCGTTTACCATCAGATGATCCGTCTGTTCAGTCTGCCACCTATCACATAATAAAAATCAACAGTTTCACTATCTCTACCTATTTTGTCTTCACAAAATGCAGGAACGCCTAGTAAGTGACCTGTAACGGAAAATCAAGGCGCCATGTTTCCAAAAAGCAATACTCCTTTTCCCTTTAAAAGTATAGTATATTCAAGTAAGTAACTGTACAAAAAAAATAATTCGACAGTCTTCAGGTGGGACTCGAACCCACGATCTTTTGCTAACAAATTTTGGCGGAATAAATAAAATTTAAAATGGCGTTGTCATTGGCGCAGCGGTTTTTGGGTTTTGACATTACTTTTTTTTTGTGACCAATGAGAAATGCGCTACGTATACCCATCCGTCTGTAAACGGATGGGTTATGTTGGACTCTCCTCTGGTTACTAAAACGCCTGATACTCTCCCTCATCTGTCCATGAGTAGGTGAGAGACATGAATCCTGAGCTCGGAGCCTTTGACCACGTCACCCCCCGGACAGAGAGGCCCGCCTACATGGCGGCACGGCGCTTCTCCCTCGGGACCGGGGGGAGGGATGACAGCCGAGATTCGTGCCGTCCCTCCCAGGCGTATGCCGGTGCCGGTGGTGGGGTTACAGCCCTACGCCACCACGTACTCGCAATATGCAGCAAAGGCCTTCCAGGCATCCTCATTTGCTAATATAGCTCTCGCTATATTAGGTAGTGAGAGATCCTAGCCGACTTTTTCCACCAATGCGTGGCGAGCCTCTGCCTACGGCACACACACTGGTTTTGACATTACCTGTATAACCCTACTTAGCAAATATCCCGGTGTCATTATTACGAATCACATAATAAAACATATTGTGTTTTGCTGGTATATAATGTCATTTGTTCATTTTCTCATAAGATATGGTATAGCTATACCGGCTTTGGACGAACACAATTGAGTTTATTACGAAAATAGAGTAAAGGAGTAAATTATCCTGCTGGGCCGACGGCCTCGTTGTGTTATTACTCGGCCCGATTCGTCCAATCTTTATCCACCGATAAATCTAGTGACATAGCACAGTCATATGCAGTGTAAAAGTAAAACCCTTTTTACCAACTACTCATCCAGCAGTCAACGCATATTCCAATGGTAATCCTTATACCGCAAATTTTGACAGAATAACTGTGGAACAGAATAAATAATACACCCAGGTTTCGGGAATACGGCTTCTGTAATCATCTTCAAGCGTCGTCGTCTTACACCGTCTTTACAACGTCGTCCATTCGTCGGCTATCTCACTCTCGCACGTCATTCTATAATTCAAATATCGATCTCTTACTTCCTTATCATGCATCTACCGATCACCAATCCTACATAACTAAAATTTAAAATGGCATTGTAATTATCGCAGCGGTTTTCGGGTTTTGACAATGCCTGTATAACCTAACTTAACAAAATATCCCGGTGCAATTATTATGAATCACAAAACAATACATTTTGTTTTTGACGGTTTATATTGTCATTCGTTCATTCATTCGTGAAACAAGATATACCTGTACCGGCTTTGGACGAACACAATTGAGTTTATTACGAAAATAGAGTAATGGATTTAATAATCCTGCGGCAAGTAACTCTCTTATAATTGTCATGTTGGTCGAATCCGTCCTTACTCATCCAGCTGTCCATCTAGATTTTGCCTAAGCCTAACCTATCACTACTGAGCAAATACCGGTAAGCACTTACTTGTAAATTAGCAGGGAGACTTACAGGATTTTCTTGTCAACGCAATTTACATTTTAAATGTAAATTGCATCCTATGGAAACCTAACATTAGCGTCGTATTACAAAGGAATGAACCAGAGGGTGATTCAAAATCGAGGGTTGGTTGTCGTTTGTTTTAAATGTTTTTTTACCAACTTTAAAAAATACGATCAAAAGGTGCAGACAACATTCACAAACATCAAGGCGACTTCAAAATAAGAAGTTAAAGGTTTTGTGTTATAGGTATTAGGATCACCGAAGGTAAAAGTAAAGTACATTATTTGTTTATTTGTACCTACATACTTATATCACCTAGTAACTGAACAAGCACAGGTTTTCATAAGGTCACGAATAATATATTTCACCGGAGTGATATCACGACCTTACAGAAAACTGGCGTGTAGCAGCGTGTGTGAAATACTGAAGACCCAATTCCAGGACAAGGGCAAAGGGCCGTAGCTATCGCTTACCATTAGGTGATGCATCTTCTCGTCTGCCACCTTTTATACTAAAAATGTCTGCTTAAATATTGGTTCTACAACAGAAGAAGTACAGTTAAGTAAATTTTTAATGGATGCCGCGCCGTATCCATAATACGGTAACATTTTACGGCTCTAAATTTCCCAAAGTAAAATAGTGACTTAATTATTTTTCACTTGTTGAAGGAACTGAAATATTATCGCTGTTCACTCCACTATAAAGAGAATTTTCTAGAAGAAACTTTTTAACAGGATGGCATCATATCGCTCTTTTAAAGGTTGGCTTAGAACTGCTTTCTTGATACAGTCACACATTTAAAGCAATGGTTACGTTTTGTATCAAAATTTGATTGCAAGTTTTTCTGTTGATGAAATTTACAATCTGAGTCTAAAAAATTGGAAGTTGTCGGTGTTTTAACCCCATGCCTCAGAAAGTAGCCTACGTTGAACCTTTTGTTCTGCGTCGTTAAAGTCGGTATGCACCTTATGCACCTATATGCTCATGATATACAAATATAGCCCCATCAAAACGGAGGGGAAGGAATAAAGGAAAGCGTGGGCACTTACGTCTTGTACACATGATCATTTTTCCAGCGCATTTTGATAATCCTTAGGACTGGCCGCGCCGCACCTAAACAATCAGCTGGAAGTATCTCTTTAATGACTCGACATTGGCAGAGTTAGATAAGTCTTCATTTTGGACACGATATCAGCTACAAACTTAGCGTGTTTTTTCCAGTTGCAAAATTGTCGCTTTGGAGTCCAGGATACGCTGGGACTATGATCCAGGATTGGAGAAATCTCAATGAAACGACTACAGTCAGCTTTCCATATAGACAGCGAAACTAGACGAATCGAATCTTGATAAACGTTTAGAATAATTTCTGATATTTAGGCTTTGATATCTTCACTCATTTAAAAAAAAAACGTGCGTGACTATTATTTTTTAAGTTAGAGGCAACAAACGAGCAAGCGAGTCACATGATGGAAAGTAATTAACGACGCCCATGAACATCCAAAAATTCAGAGAGATCGCTAATGTGTTGGCATCCTTTTTTGAAAAAGAGTACACTCTTCTCTTGAAGGTCTCTAAGTCGTAGCCGTCGGAAAATACTCCCGTAGCCAAACCGTTCCACAGAACTGAGATACGTAGGTAGAAAGTTCTGCGAGAAACGCGCAATATTAGACCGTCATCGACCGAGATGATGGGGATGGAATGACAATCGCTTGCGTGTGGTTCGATGTAAGAATTCGGCTGCAGGGAGTAGATCAAACAGTTCCTCAAAGCACTTCCCATGATAGATGCAATATAGAATGCTGAGGGAAGCTCCATCGCTGCAGATATTTTTATATTATTATTTATTGTCTAGTCTGCGAATCTACCTTATGCAAGTCAACCCTTAACTGTCTCATAACCTCTTTCATAAATCAAGTGCATACGAGCAACTTTAGCAAAGTTATCCATGCAGTAAAATATTTGGCACTAAGATTAGATAGAAGTTGTAACGCTTACCAACTTTACACGGATGAAGTCAACTATTAGTCGAGAAAGCGACGGTTTATACAAGATTTTATATAAATAATCTTAACCATTGAATAATGAATAAAAGATTAAAGAGTAGAATAAGGAATTAGACAACCTATTTGGAACAGTGGTAGTGAACGCTGCCTTTGGTCCAAGGGTTGCGGGTTCGATCCCCGCACAGTACAAACATTTGTGTGCTTGAACATGACTGTTTGTATTGGTCTGGTATTTTCTATGTATAAGTATGTATTTACATAAGAAAAGTATTACATGTATATATTTGTAATCCCACTGTTGATTTCGATATCCGTATCACAGTTGCTTGAGCTACCTATCTCGGAGTCAGATCAATGTATGTGATGTTGTGAAATATTTATATTTAAATATTATATTTAGTATGATGAGGATATTTAAGGATAGAAACCGGTAATGGTTTTTCTTGAGTTATGACATGAAAGCACACTAAAAAAACTCTTTGAGACCGTATTGATATTTCGAGATGCGATGTTGGCGTATAATGCTACAGATCCAGCGGAAATTTTATAGTAGGTAATGATTTACAGTTCGACCTTTCAATTTAGCTAATAAAGGTATTTTATAGCAATGTAATACGTGTGTAGCATAGGTAAGCCTTGTAAAACCCACCTACTACTATCCCATTAATCTAGAAAACCGAAAACTACCACACCAAACCTGAATTATGGTCTCTGGAGTGCGTGAATTTGAAAATGTCACAGCCTTGGTCCGACCAGTCCTATGTAATACAAGTACCGGGCAAAAGAGAATCACGGATTTATTTGACATTGTTACAAGTGACAGTGACGCGATGACGTATCCATCTATTACGGAAAAAGGTTCGCCAAAATTCACGACCAAAATAGTCTACAGAATTTGAGTGATCCGATTTTTAAACTCGACACCCACCATTGTTTTTCAGACAACAGATTAGGCAAAAAAAGCACTTCAATTTTGGCGTAAGCTAAATATAGGCTTGTCATTTTATATTTCAACAAAGCCTTTTGTGCGTAGGTAGTAAAAAGCCTATCACGAGTAGAAGATAAACGGCCTGGCTTAAAATTAAATCAAGCTTCAATAAATCGTATATCTATCCATCTCATTACGGGCGGTGCGTTCATATAAAATTCCTATTTGCAATTTTTACGACATTGGACCCTTTGTGGGGTGGTATAACGAGATATGGCACCTTTTGTGCGATAGAGGCAATACTTCAACTTTATAGTTCATAGTTCACACGGCCGGTTCGCAACTTAAAGAAGGGGCTAAGTATTGGATGATTTAGAGTGGTCATATAATGTGGATAATCGGCGGTTAGCACTTAAAGCTTGCTTGAAAACATCCGTCGTTGCGGTGTGGTAGGAGTATGTTATGATGATTATATTTGAAAGAAAGAAAGAAAGAAAATATTTATTATTATAGACATCACAACACAGAACATATAGCAATTGTAAACAGAACACAATTTGGCACAAACAGAAAACAAAACATAAAACAATTAAAAATACAATTTACAATTATTTGGCAGTTTAAAAATATATCAATGCGATTAAGATCTTATTGGTGACTGGAAGAGGATAGTCTGGAATAAAAATTAATGTTCGGCCTGAGGGAAACATACGTCCTGCAGTGGCAATTTATACTCTTATATTTCAAAATTCCATGGGGCATCAACGACCCCTCAGGCGATAACCACTTTCTATTAAGTAGATCGATTGCTGGCGTAATCTCTTAGTTAAACCACCTTATATTTTTGCTATCCATTCTTGGATATGCAATAAAAAAAGAAAAATGCAAACAAAGATCTTTGACATCTTCCAGCTCGATCCATGCTATGAAATTTTGTATCTTTTGCAACTGATCTTATACTCCGTGTGTGTGTATGCGCGCGTTTGTGTGTAAGTGTGTGTTTGATAACATTGTATAGGAACTCTCGTATTAGGTGGATAGACTTTTGATCATGCGGGTTACCACTCAAGAACTTAAAAAGCCTAATGGCTTTACGTGATCTCCACATAATGCTATTTAGCATATATTTTATTAATTTTTAAAACGATTATGTTTTACGCAAAAGTTATCATTATCCTAACCTACATCACCAATTGTTTAACATTTTTGTTTATGTGATAGGTGGCAGACGAGCACTGATCACCTAATGAGAAGCGATTGCCGTCGCCCATGGACACCCGCGACATCAGTGGAGTCACAAGTGCGCTGCCAATCTTTAAACACCCCGGATCGGGCCTCCAGCACCCTCACTCAAGCAGCGAAACACAGCACAGTGCTGCTTCACGGCGGTTTTCTGTCAGGCCGTGATATCACTTCAGTCGAGCTGGTCCATTCATGCCGAAGCATTGCTCTCCCACGTTCAAAAATAATAAGGCGTCTTCTTGATTTTGCCACTTTTTTTGTTCATCCAATATTCATACCAACCAACTTATGTTGGGAGATAAAATGCACAAATCAAAATATTTACCAGCTATTTACCTCCACGCAACCCGTTTCATTCAAGTCAAAGAATATTTATGTCCCAGCAAACTCATCTCCAATGCACCTCCCCGTATATTCACGTCAAAGGTTTTTTTTTTTAGTTTTACTATGTCATCTATGTCTGATTAGTAGGCATTAAGCGATAAAATTGTGTGGAGTTAGTCATGTTTCAAAGGGAGTCCGTAAATCTTATCCTGGGTTTCTGTGGAGGATTTAATTATGGTCTTTCGAAGAAATGAAGTATCCATTCTTGTTTTTAATTAGGCCTTTACGTAGAATTTACTTTGAAGCATAAAATATTTACTGACTGGCAGGAGGTGGCGCAGGATCGACCACGATGGAGGCTCTTATTATCGGAGGCCAAGACTCACTATGGGTCGCTGCGCCAACCTAGTTAGTTAGTTAGTTAGTAAAATATTAAAGGTAGGTGGGTAACCTAGGTAATATTAGATAATGTAAGTTCCATTAATAATAACTAAATGATACCTCAAAATCAGCTGGGCAGTTTAGGCAGGATCGTGGAACATACAAACATTCTTTCTTTTTGGATGTTCTGTAGTCGGGTAAAAAAAACTAAAATAAAGCCTATTTATACATATTCTTAGACGACCCGATTGGAACAGTGTTAGTGAACGCTATCTGATACAAGGTTTGCGGGTTCGATCCCCGCACAGTACAAACATTTGTGTGCATGAACATGTTTGTTTGTATTGATCTGGGTGTTTGCTATGTATTAATAAGTATGTATTTACAAAAAATAAGTATTATATATTTGTAATCCCACTGTTGATTCTGATATCTGTAACACAGGTGCTTGAGCTACCTATCTCCGAGTCATATCAATGTATGTGATGTTGTGAAATATTTATTAATATTTACTATTCTGCAGGACACAGGACTCTATCCATAGAAATCAAGTCATCGCTACTATGATGGGATTAGGCTTAATCGCCACGCTTGTCTAGTGTGGATTGATGATGATCACAAACCTGAGCTTTGTTAAAAAAAAACGATTTATTTTTGCTGTAACAGGAAATTGATCTCAGGACCCCAAGCTAACACTACTTATTAAACGAACAGGGTTGAACTGTATTGAATATTTTTTTTAAATTAAAACCGAGTATTTCGCACAACGAGGTTTTCGTACCAATATGAAGTTTCACAACTTTTGGTATTTTTAATTGATATCAAATGCAAAGAAGAAATAAGAAACACATCATAAAATATAATCAAAATATACCTATATGGTTTTATGATGTTGTTTACGTATTAGTAGAAAAAATAATTAAGATGCTGATTAGAAGATAAAAATGTGCTAATAATTCACCGATTTGCATTAATTTCGTTTTTCTCTTTAACCTTTCAATGGACTTACGACATGTTCCGTTAGGTTATAAAATGGTCTATTAAGTTGAATTAAGCTTGTTTATTGCTAATTGTGTCCAACATCCAGTTAAGATCTAAAAAAAAGTGCCGTCAAAAATTGATGATCAAAGTAAAAGGTCATCGTGATCTTTATTATCGTTTTGGTGTGTTATAATCGCTTCGGAGCTGGGACCCTGGATTCGGTTTTTTTCTTCGCAACCTTTAGACAGGGAGATCCAGATCAAAGGCATCATATTCAGAATCAAGATTGTTAAAGATGGGATATGAGGCGCCTACCTTTTTTTGCTTCGGGGGAATGCGGGGGCCCGTAGTGCAGTGGGCCGACGTGGCCTTACTGCATACCCGTCCACCGGGGGGTGGACGGGTTATGTCGGGCTCTCCTCCGGTGGAGACGGAGGCCTACCGACTAAACCCCCGATGGCGCTCCCTTCTTCGCCAGAGTGGGAAGGAGACATGTGATTATGAACTTTAACTACACATTGCTTCCTAGGCGGTGGCCCGCTTACAGCGCGGGTCCTACTCTACCTCCCCCAGACGGGCTGAGGGGAGGGATAGAGACAGCTGGGAGCGCCAAGCCGTCTACCGAGCTAATATCCTCCAACCGATTACGGCTACGGCGGCCAATCTCAACGATCAGTCACGTACGCAGGATATATTATAGTGCTCAAGTGTGTGCGCAAACACAAGTGCACTCTCTGTTCCCTTACCCTCATATTCCGATGGGACTCCAGGGTGACACGACCGGAGAGGGATCGGGCGCAGGACCAACGGCTTAACGTGCTTTACGAGGCATGGAGGTACAAGACCGTCAACTTCCAGACTCAGGGCTGACACTAAGAATTTCTTACCGAAAAGGTACAAAAGGTACTTAGGTACAAATTTTTGGATCGACCCGGGGATCGAACCCGGGACCTCTTGCGCAGCCGTCGCTTTAAAGTGCGACCCACTAACCACTAAGCCACCGAGGCAGTCTACCAAGCTATGTCCGTGGCAGCGGCACTACTAGGAGGGTAATGGGACTCACCTACGAGGCGGAAGCCAGTGAAACACCAATTCAATTCACAAACTTTTTTATCTTAACTAGGAAACACAACATTAAGTTTTAGCACCTCAATCACACTGACACTAAAACGTAAAAACTGGCCAAGTGCGAGTCGGACTCGCCCATGAAGGGTTCCGTAGCAGCAAGTAAGATATATGGAAGGTAAATTGCGGTTTACGGTATATAACGTAAAAAAAAAACTACTCACTATATCTGGTTCAAACCAATTTTCGTTGTTCGTTTTCATGATTATGTACATCATATATTATATTCATTTATTAGGTTAGAGGGGGGGGCACAATTTAACACTTTGGGAACGTCTCTTGCGCAAAGTATTGTTTAGAAACCTCAACTGATGTTAAAAACCTCAACATCATTTTAAAAGACCTATCCATAGATATCCTACACGTACGTATAGGTTTGATGAAAAAAAAATGAATTTCAGTTTCAATTGTGGAGACCCCCCCAATTTTTAATTTTTTCCAATTTACGGAACCCTAATAAAAAAACGCACATCTCGTAAAAGAAAACCAATTTAAAATTATAGACTTATAAAAATACATAAAAAGGAGGTCCGTTACCAACAACTGTGGAATGATCTATCGCCTGCGGTGTTTCCGGACCGATACAACCTGCAAACTTTCAAGAAAAGAGCGTATGTACTCCCTTTTAAGAAGGCTGCAGCGCTTGTGACCTTTTTGACGTGACAGGTGTCCATGGGCGGCGGTAATCGCTTATTATCAGGTGATACGTTTGCTCGTATGTCCCCCCTATATCATAAAACAACAATGATCCTAACAAATGTGGGTACCTATCCCAATACTGTCTATAGTTTTAGAAATTATCTGAATCGTATGTTTTTTTACGATGTTTTCCCTTGCTAGTAGGAATATCAAGAGTATGCTTGGATACTATGTAACTTCTGTTTTGGCGTACGTTTTTATCCACTGATATAACAATACAAATATATGTCTTACTTATCGACAAATTAAGTTTCATCATTGATATTTCAAAAAAATGCGACGCGAAATATTCCAAAGCATCCAACGATATCTGTCATAGTCAGGAAGGCAATTATTCGTTATAATTTAACAAAAACCAAGTGATAAATTGATGATACAGCCATTATCAGGCTACAACAAAAAGCTGCCTTATTTAACAAACTTCCAAAGCACTTATTAAGGTTCATCATACTGAGTACTTAATAAAATGACTCAGCCACGTCGAACACCACCTAGCACTCTGTCCGCAATATGACGTTTTTATATTGACTAAGTGCCGATCTATGTTAACACCGGTCCCTTGAGATGACGGTGAGATAATAAGCAGCCTTAGGCGAAGCTCAACCTCGTGTGATGGAAATCTGTAAGGTAGCATTGCGAGTACATCCCCTTTATTTAGTGAAGAGGCAAACAACATCAAACAAACTGCAATATTATAACAATATCATATTTAATTTTCGAGTGAATGAGGATACCGGACCGGAAGTTCAATGGGGAAAAGGTTATCAGCGCACTTGTGACGCTTGAGAGAGCCACGCTTCGGCACGAATGAACCGGCAGGGCTGGAGTGATACCACGGTCTCACAGAAAACCGGCGCGAAGCAGTGCTGTGCTGTGTTTCGCTGCGTGAGAGAGGGTACCGGTGGCCTAATCCAGGGGAAAGGGGGTTCTAAAGGCTGGCAGCGCACTTGTGGCGCAGGTGTCCATGGGCGGCGGCAATTGATAACCATCATCTACATTATTTTCTATGTTATTGGTTACAGACGAGCAGACGGTGATCCGTCTGTTCGTCTGTAACCTATAACATAGAAAATAATGTAATAACTACCAAAAAGTCTCTTTCTAAGGTTAAGCAGCATCAGTTCAGTAGATTTTTGCTTATACGTACATACGAGTAGGCACTCAATCTCCTAGTAAAAGATTATCGTATCATCACATAGACGTTTACTCCCACGAGCTTCGACAGGTACACGGTAACATCCTGCTCATTTTCCCAAAATTAACATTACATTGAGTAAATGTTTGAACCAATTTAAAGATCCGTGTCCAAAATTAAGCAACACAAAAACAAAATCTCCGCTCTCGAATTACGTACACAAATTAGTCATCGCTACGAGCGATCTTATTTCCAAGAGCCATCATTATAATGTTGTTAAGGACAATCAACATGGAATATAATAATTTATATTAGCATTTAATTTCATGGACCAATGATCGCCGCTGTCGATTTTGGTTCAGGCGTTCCCACAAACTATGAACTCCAAATAGCAGGTCTTTGTATAAAATAATGTAGAAAAGCAATTATTTCTGTATTAAGACCGCCGGTTTGCTTGTAACTGTTTGAAGAGCCGTTTATAGTTTTTATTGAACGTCTAATAGTAATTGATTTACGTAATGAGAGTATTGATCAGAGCTAAAAAAATAGCTAGCAGTTAATTTTAACCAGATTCCAGTTTAGTATGGTATATGTAAAACATTAGTAAAATTAGATAGTAGAATGTGTATATGCAGACAGTCAAATAGAAGGTTACTACAATGCATCACATTTCTTTAAGTCAATTTCTTTGCTCTAGCCTCTTTTTGCCATTATTAACTTTCATTGTGAACTTATTTTCATCATCATCATCAGCCCATTTAAGTCCCCAATGCTAGGGCACGGGCCTCCCTCAATCACATGAGGGGCAATTGCCATACTCACCACGCTTGGCAGACGGGTTGGCGAGGGATGATATAAATGCAGAATTTTCCTTCTCTGGGTGCTAATGATCATGCCAGCAGCTTTACCTTAGTCGCCTTTTACGACACCGTCGGTAAGAGTGAGGGTGGCCTATTCTACTCTGCCGGGGACCACACGGCTAAGTACTTACTTATTTTACTTTATTATATTCTTACCATAAGATAAGATTCATATTGAAGAACTAATCAAAAACTATCTTGTTTTGCTGATACCTAATTCATGTTTTCAGCACTCACATTTCCCGTACATTCTGAGCCAATAAATGAATTCATCAATACTACCGATAGTAAAAACATCCTTCAGTCTTCTCTCTCCTTGAGTAAAATACCCTATATTTTTTCTCGTGGAATTAATGTTCTCTGCCTAAAACATGGGCAATTTGTTGATTGCTTTTTGCTTAAAGTAAATTCCAATATTTAAGAATCCAAGTGGGAATGGTATTTTGTAGGCATTCAATAGATCCAAAAGAGATTAATCCCAAAAATAGCTATAACTATCTTTGTCTTACAAATATTTAGACAATTATTTCATCAGAACTTTGCAAAACAATCTAGACATGTTTTTATCTTGAAAAGAGGAGCTTTCGGTTTAATTATAGCCAACTTAATTCGTTTTAATATTATTACTTAAACACCTATATTAAAAAAGGTTTAAGCAAAAGGCTAGTAATTCTCAGAAAACGGTTGTGGTTTTAATCATGAGTATGATACTCTTATTATATGACTCAGAGATTTTCTAACATTTTAAGCATGCGAGTGTTCTAAAGTACCAGTGTCACGTTTTTGCATATAAATAAGGAAGAAGGAAAAGAGTAAGAAATCATTATTTTACCATCACACATAATAAAACATGACTATTACACTCAACATTATTGATATCATGATTGTTCATTAGACAATAAGCATACATTACAAATACGAGTAAGTAAGTATTGCAGACACAAAATGTGTGCGAACTGTCAAGACTGATAAGATAACATAATTACTGCTATGGAAACATTCAGAAATAAATAGATGTAAAGCATAAGGTCAATCAGGTAGCCTGCAATAAAGCTAGCTTATCTAGCCAGATCCAGCCAATTTATTCTAACTTCAAAAATATTGAAGATATAGTCACTGGGTAAAACAGACGCAGGAAGGGCGTCCTTGGACTGCCAAGAGATTTTCCACATCCCATGAGATACAAACTGTCGTATCTCATGGGATGTGGAAAATCTCGTTAACCAAGCACACCAAGAAAGGTGATAACCCGCAATTAGTCTGCTTTCTCTATGAAAGAAAGGGAATGGCAAAACGAGCTCATCAGTTCAGAAGCATACTCGCCAAAGTACAAAAATACCGATAAGCAAGCGACTTTGCGTCGAATAAACCAAATGCCAAATAGCAGACCGTCGTCTGCACCCGGACAGTCAAGCCACTTTGTGCGGACTGCCAGAACACAGCTATACATCACAAGAAATCCTTTCTTACTCCTGTCATTACATTTTCATTCATATTATTTAAATACAATTGTGTTAAATACAATGGTAATTTCAATTCTTAAAACTGACTCTCTCTGACTAAATGGTGTCTCTTGGGGTAAGCTGTGGCGATGCTTGCCGCTGGTGCGTAGTACGGAGGTACCAGCATTGCACAGGCTCCCTCTGCTGCCCGATATGAACGGCTAAGTTCTCCCGGCTGTCCCTATCCCCTCTCCCGGCACGTCCGGGGGAGGAACCGCCTATTACATCGTATAGGCTGGCATCCGCCCGGGCAATATTGTGGGGGGAGGCTTCGCCTATATCACCATGATATTCCCCAATAGGGGCGATGAGGAAGAACTGCAGGGAGTTTAGTGGGTATGCCTTTGCCTGGCATCTCTTTAGGAGAAGCTCCCGCCAAAGGAGAGTCCCACATAACCCAGCCGCCCCCTGGTGGCCTGGTATGCATAAGGTAGTCGGCTCATCTCTTGAGCCGGCGGCATTCCCCCTGCGAAACCAAAAGAAAAAGGCTGTGTGTGATGCTTGATTTTATGCTCGTATCTTATACTTAATTTCGAGGTACTGACTATATATACCACTATGGTAGTTGTTAACCAAAGATTGTTAAAATGCTTATTATCACTAATCGCGAGGGTGTAAGCAACCATGACGCTGACCCATTATGGTGAGATACTTAATACGTATAATAAAGAATTTAGATTCATAAAATGTTTGATGACATAATGGGATAGGTAATTTTGGGTTGTAGCAAAAGCCCGATCGCATGTGGGGATCAGCAAGACTCGCCTCATGAATAAATAATATGGAATCACAATTTAGGTCGCCATTAAGCAATTATGCCGTTGTTACCATTATGATGTTTTCGAAATGCTTTTAATTTTTTATTAGATCAAATTATCGTTGGAACTAAGGTGTTTGGGGTCCACTGCCAATATAAACGGCCGGCTATTAAATATCAATCAAGTTTTCGGTCGCGTGTAACTTTTTGATTTCGAACTTGTTCAAGGAACCTTTGAAATTTAAGCTAACGTAAACAAAAAACAGCTAAACGGTTTTTAATGTTAAAAGTTTATTTAACTTTATTAAGATCACAAAAAAGTTTTCCTATTATAAAACATAACGAATAACCTATAACCTGTGAATAAATATAATAAGCAAACAGTAGGTAAAGGTTAAAATCGATTGGCTTCGCTAGTGTGCCCTACCCGTCGCCTTAAAGGAATTTCACCAAGAAAAAATAATCTCATCGTAGCATTGGTTCTGGGCCGTGTGGTCCCCGGCAGAGTAGAATAGGCCACCCTCACTCTTACCGAGGTGTCGTAAAAGGCGACTAAGGTAAAGCTGCTGGCATGATCATCAGCACCCAGAGAAGGAAAACTCTGCATTTATATCAAAACCCTCGCCAACCCGTCTGCCAAGCGTGGTGAGTATGGCAATTGCCCCTCATGATGTGATTGAGGGAGGCCCGTGCCCCAGCAGTGGGGATTTAAATGGGCTGATGATGATGATGATGATTGGTTCTGTAAATATTGAAAAAATATGTATTTTGCTCGTTTTAAGAACTGCAAATTAAAATATTGTTGTATTTTATTAATTTTTGTTCTAAGGTTTGTAGTGCCTATAAAATGTATAAATAGCTTTCAACTTTCATTAGCTATCATAAAAAACTGTTGACATAGTAAACCTACTCGACCCTTAAACTCGAAACTTACCTTAATTAAACAAAATTCGTGACGTTCAACGGATCATAAAGTTAACCATCAACATAATGACAGTGTTTTGTTGTCTAGACGCCGAATTTCGTTACAAACTCGAGTTTTTTTCTTCAAATGGGTATCGAAATAACTACTCCTCGGCTTCGATCAATGAAACGTTCCAAAGCATTTACTTGATCACCATTTATAAGGCACGATCGTTTACGAAAACGCATCGTAAGTGCCGGTAATTTTGGGTTTAAATTAATATGTTTGAGATATTGAATTTCTAAAGCAAAATTTGGTTGTGGTTAAAACAGCTAAATTCCTGGATTTATCTAAGAATTCTAATTAAGTTACAGTGCAATTTTCATAGGGGAGTTTAAAGGTTGGCAGCGCACTTGTGACTCACTGGTTTTGCGGGTTTACATGGGCGGCGGCAATTTTGGGATTAAATTAATATTTTTGAGATATTGAACTTCTAAAGCAAAATTTGGTATGGTTAAAAGAGCTAAACTGGTGTTGCGGGTTTCCATGGGCGGTGGCAATCGCTTACCATCAGCTGATCCGTTGCTCGCCTGCCACCTGTCATAAATTGATTTTATTTAAAAATACTGATTTGAAAATATGGCCGGTAACAAAAAAAATAGATATTAGAAAAATCTTTACATTCATAAGTTTGCCAATTTTTCCGATCTATGTTACTAAATTATAATCGAGAAACGTTACTTCACCTTTCCAGAAAAATAAACTAAACTCGATAAAAACTGATACAAAGACAAACAGGTATCTCATTAACGGCTACAAAGACACAATGTTTGCTACAAACCTTCCCTCCAGAACTATAAAACATGCTGCCACCATAGGGGTGGTTAGGTGGCAAGTGAGAAATCCAGCAAAACTGCGCAAAATAAAAAGATTTTCTGCATTGCCAGTTGCAATCCCCTCTAGGGTGCGTTCGGTAAACAATGCTCACATATTAGCACCTCCCCTGCCCTCACCCATCCGTCGTTAAAGGCTAAAGCTCAGACAAATCTGCACGCCGATCGACTGGTCCGAAGACTCATCACTCTTAATAATGAAGGATCATGATGTAGATTGATAAGCGCACCCTTGGTTTTGGGATGTGGGACTACAACTCTTATAGAGTCGTAAATGTGGCAAAAAGTTTTTTTTTCTTTATGCGAAAGGAAGGCAATCGTGCAAGCGAGTCACCTGATGGTAAGTGATCACCGCCGCCCACGGACATCAGCCACATCAGAGGAAGTGGAGATGCGTTGCCGGCCTTTTAGGAAGGTATAGGCTTGTTTCTTGAAGATGTCAATTTTAATGTCTTACCGGTTCGGAAATACCGCTGCAAAAAGTTGATTCCACAATAAGGAGTATACTTGAGACTGTAAGAAATAGATAGATAGATAGATAAATAAATGACTTATTCAGTGCTTATTACAGGTTACAGACTGTACAATTATACAGCTAATATTAGTAGGTAAAATAAAACAAAATACTGCTATAATGACAAAAATAGAACGAATCATGCACTAAAAAGGCTCCACTCAGCATAATGTCGAGTTGCTCGGAGGAACACCTAACTAGAAAATGACAACCTAGTTATAATTCAAATTAGTTTTTTTTTCTGTCATAGCAGGCAGCATCCTCGTCTGCCTGGTATGACATGGCTTGCCAAGAGGTTATCCATCTCCTGATGGATAGCTTCTTGGCAAGCCATTATCTCCACCAATGGACACCCATGGCAACACCAATGGAGTGAGTCGGCCTTTTAAAAGGAGTAAAGTATTTTCTTATAAAAAATCTTGTAATCGTTAGTAATTATTTCATTGATTTTAAAAAACAACGCTATTTTTAAAAAAATGTAAACCACCACATCGCTGGAGGCCCACACAACCTGTAAAATGTTCTCAATTTATATTGAACCTTTGTTTGAAAATTCGTTGGAAAATGATAAAAATCAAATTTAGAACAATAGATTGTTAGTACCTAACCCAATATATTTATGTTTAAATTGTGACTTTGGTTTTAAAGCTTTTTATAATATTAATCCCAGACCTGTCTGTACTTTTATACATTCTGTGATAGACCTGTCTAGTGTTATTCATTACTAAAAGGATTACAGTTTTATCCCTTGCTCCTCAGTGGTTATCTCCTTGTTTTGCTCAAATATTGCTCACTGGCCAATGATTGATTTTTTTTTTGCTTTTTTAAGTAATAAGTAGTAGTTGAGTTGACATATGTTATAATATAACATGTTCTTTCTAATTGAGTAAAATAATTCAGAACGTACATAAAATACCTGCAATCATTACCTCATATTTGAATGCCGTGGCAGGCTGTAAAAGAATCTGCACTATTTAATTTATAGTTTGTAAACGGTGTTTTTATTTGGCTGTTTTTAGTGACTGATTTGTTTTGTGGCCTATATAAATAAATTAAGCAGTTTTTATTTTCGTTACTTCTTCATCATTACATTTTGCTACATTACCGACTTCGTAATTCCTGTCTGTTTCTCTCTAGGTCTGTGATGTGTAGGTACTCATTACTTAAAAGGATTACAATTTTATCCCGTACAAGACTCGCTGGCTATCTCCGTGTTTAGCTTAATCTGCCCACTGCCCGGGTTTATCAATGATTGATGGCTGCTGTTTCATTAATATAATTAATGTTTTCATTTGGCAACGATAAGATTGAAGACGATGGTCGCAAAGTTTTTTAATTGCAAAATTTGTTTGAGTTGGCTCTGCTGATGTTGTAATTTTGTTCGGGAACCTTTCTTAATGATATTAGGTTCATATTTTATAGAAATGTAATTATTTTTTATTTTTGTGTAAAAGATGATTGAAAAGGACGTGGGTGACGATTAAGGGCTGGCGAGAAAAAAGACAAATAGGTGGCAAAGAAGACATGATGCCATCAAATAAATCAGTAGGTCTGCGAACATTTGTAACTTTACCATACTAAATGGAAGTCAATTAAGGTGACGGGTAAGGCACACTAGCGACGCCAAACGATTTTAATTTTTAGCTACTTAACCGGATCTATTTTAAGCGATTTAGGGGTTACTACCTCTCGGCAAACACTTATACTATTTATTAAATAACCATGCACAAAATTAATTCACGCTAAAAGTGGCCGCCTTTAATCAATTTTTCGCGTACAAAAACGGACCCAACATTTGTGTGTGTGGTTATTTAATTGATCGATTGGCGTCGCTAGTATGCCCTACCCGTCACATTAAACATTGATGCGAAACAAAAGTCTCATTTGTAGACAAAACAAACATAGAAGCATCTCGCACACATAGAAGCGTGCTCAATGTACGGTGAAAAAGTAAAAATTATTTGAGGTAAAGCTAAAGGTATGAAACATATCAATCAATATGTGGATGTTATTTTTAACTTCTAAAATAACAAGAACGCTTATATTACATTGAAGTAAATAGCCTTATGAATCTCAGAGGCACGTGTTTGTACTTAGGGGATGAAATCTGCTCTCTCAATATAATACTTCGTACGGAGGTCGACTAAAAGAGATCTAGCAGGGTTCATTAGGTAATGATGGATGACCTTGTTTTTTTTGTAGTATTTTTATTATAAAGAATCCTTTGAGTGTATGAGGTATCTTATATCATGCAAACTTTTGCTTTACAAAATATGCTCGCATCAATAAAAACATTTATGTCATACATTTAACTCAGGAACTGCAATGACAAAAGATTTTACTTATCTAAAATGTGTATGGTATCTATAATATAATAAATATTTCAATATGTAGAAACGCAAGAAAAAAAAAGGGAATAAAAGCCAGGAATCAGCGGTAAGTCCATACTATTATTACTAATGAGAAAATGTATGTGTGTGTCTGTTTGTTTGTCCGTCTTTTACAGCAAAACGAAACAACGAATGAGGGTTTCCGCGTGTGAAAAATCCGCTAGATGGAGTACTATAGGCGTGAGGTCCATATACAATGTAATTGGCTATTTTTTAAATGTGATCTGTCAAAATTTCAATTTGACAAACTAAACAACCAATGCGGTTGATGTTGGACCTCAGTCCAACAGTACGCCATCTAACGGATTTTAGAAGTATTTGAAAAGATGTAGAGTGACATAGGCTACAATTTGGTAGACCGAATTCCATAAGAGCAAAACTGCGAGCGATTGCTAGTAAAAAAAGAATAAGAGACAACATTAGATATAATAACAATGTCCCCCAAACCGATATTTCAATGAGAGTGGCCGTACTCACAGCGATCAGCTATCGACGCAGGACATATTATAGTGCACAAGTGTTTGCGCAGACTCAAGTGCAGTCTCTATTCCTTACCCTCATGTTTCGATGGGACACCAGTGTGACACGACCGAAGAGAGATCATGCACAGGACCAACGGCTTAACGTGTTTTCCAAGGCACAGGGGTACAAGACTCCGGACTAACACTGAGAACTTCTTACCCGAAAAAACGTCGCTTTAAAGCACGATTCACTAACCACTGCGCCACTGAAGCAGCCATCAGATATAAGTACGGCAGTGTAAGGTCGAGTTACCCTTATTTTATTTTTATGGTATAAGTGGCAGACGAGCCAACGGATCACCTGATGGTAAGTGATTACCGCCGCCCATGGACACCTGCAACACCAGTGGTGTCACAAGTGCGCTGCTTAAATTTTAACCCCCCCCCCCCCTGGATTGGGCCTCCGGTACCATCACTCACTCGGAACACAGCACAGTGCAGCTTCACACCGGTTTTCTGTGATGCCGTGGTATCACTCCGGTCGAGCCGGTTCATTCACGCCAAAGCGTGGCTCTCCTACGGTAACAAATCTTCATATTCTTAATCCGTAACCCAAACAATTTAATAAACACACAAAAACACCATATTTGAAAGACCTCTTACTGTGAGGACAGCTTCCAATTAAAATATCAATTTTATTACAACACCTAACACCAAACAGTTTGATCCATACATTTGGAACTATCCACGTTCAAATCCACACACACAACATAAACAAGGCTCAATTTGTTTCAAAGTCCGCATTTATTTATATGCAGATCCTGTGTCTATGTTGAACCTTATAACTTCCTTTTAGCATTTTACGAGCATCCTAAGCTGCAATCGTACAAGCATTTTAAGTGACAATTTATGTGACAATGTTTCACAATATATTAAGCTCAGTGCAGCGCTTCTAAAATACAAGGCTAAACATGAGACTGGACCGGCTTAAAATAAATAAAAGTTTACAACGTGGACATTCTGTGCAATCATAATCCTCAGTGGTACCTTATGTTCAGCAATGTATGGATACTGTTATTTTATATACTGCTCCATTAACGGAAGATGAATGGGCCAGCTCGAACGGAGTGATACCATGGCCTCACGGAAAACAGCGTGAATCAGCACTCTGCTGTGTTTCGCTGCGTGAATGAGGGTAGTTTTTTATAGATTTTCGCGTTGCATTATAACTATAATGTATCAATACGGGGATTAACACGATATTTATTATGTGAAACAACATTGTGTACTCACATATTATTTGGCTCGACATTTCGGCTACGTTACAGCAGCCGTGGTCACGAGCGGACCGAGAGTCCGCAGTGAGTACACAGTGAATGAGGGTACCGGAAGCTCAAACCAGGGAAAAGGGGGGCTTAAATTTGGCAGCGCACTTGTGTCTTCAGTGGTGTCACGGATGTCCATGGGTAGCGGCAATCGCTTACCAACAAGTGATCCCTCTGCTCTTCTGCCACCTATCACATAAAAAAAATAAAGGTGTAGTTAAACTGCGCTTTGCCGAGTTAATAAGGGTACAGGAGGCCCAATCAGGGGGAAGGAGAGTTAAAAGATTTGCAGTGCACTGGTGATACAACTGATGTCCATGGCTATTGCAATTGTTTACCATCAGTCCGCCATACGAGACTCGTCTGCTACTCTGCCAATTATCACACAAAAAGTTTAGTTCAATATAAAGTAACAGGAGGTTATTTTTCTTTTTTAACGAACTTTCAATAAGCCTATCGCCGTCCACTGCTAAACATAGACCTCCCCCAAAGAGCGCCAACCAACCCGGTCCTGAGCAGTCTGCATCTAGCACACACCAGCCATCTTTCTCAAATCGTCAGTCCATCGCGCCGCAGAGCATCCAACACTGCGTTTCCCCACGTGTTAAACTACTCCACTCCAGTACGAGTCGACTCCATTATCGAACTTTTCCCTTGATCATACCTTTGTTTATGGCTTTGGGGTACGCTTGGGCCATGATCTAGGATTTTTTGAGTGGTAATTTAAATGAAGCGACTACCGTCTTAACTTAGCAACGCTTAAACAGGGAACCAGACTCTGGATCATTTTAGAACCTATCCAAAGCGTGCAGATTTCCTCACGATGTTTTCCCTCAACACCCAGCTAATGGTAGATACATTCACATATCACTACAACCTTCCGGTAAGAAGGCGCACGTCTTATCCATTTTGCTACCATCGCTCTTCTCATTTATCAATGTGAGAATTTCTCACATATAACTCACATTGCAGCTAGAAAACGAGCTGCTGTAATCATTGATAACGCTGCGCAGAGTAGATTATATTACACTTCATCGGAAAGATAACTAAATTAATCACTTAATCCCTATCAACCGCAAACTGGAACATGAACGTTACCGGAAATTAAGTCACTCTTTAATTTTATTCCTTGTATCAACTTCGTTTGAAATGAACTCACCAACTTTTATGAAAATTGAGTATGCAAAAGTCTGCAGAACTCAACGTCGGAAGTGAAGTTTAAGTGAAATAAAAGAAACAAAGAAGCCCTATGTAACTCAAAGAAACATTCTTTAAATGTAAGACAGCAAAGTTATACTCAGCGAAGTGAGCTCAACCACCCTAGAGACCAGGAAACAAATGCGCCTTCCAACAAAACAAATTAAGACAATTTCAAATTAACAGAGACTGCAAAGTCTGAAATATGTGCGCCGAGAATTCAAGCCACATAACGTTCTCGAGCTCAAGCACGAGCAACTCACGACCTAACTGTTTCGGCCACACGTGTTATTGTTGCGTACTTTCACTATATCTTTTTCTTTTTGACCATATATAAAGAAACCACCGCTCCCTTATACTCTCAAAATCGCAGTGCCGAAATTTTTAGTTCCGTAAGATTTTAGACTGTGTGGTAGTTGCGCGAGTGAGCTCACGGATGGCTCTCCAGCGTTGAAGGGTCCCTTTTGCCGGGGTTGAGGCCCCTTAGGCCCCTTCCTTACCGAGCGGGGCCCCTAATGAGTCGCCAGAGCACTAGAGCTGTAGGTCGTGATAAAACTTGCCATCTCCCCTGCACTACAGGGCTAGGCAGCGCGGAAACGCGGCCGGATTTTCTTTGCTTTGTTTTCGGAGGGGTGTTATGCGATGTGGGGCGATTTAAATGGAACGCAGGTATGTATGTACCGGTATTTTTCCATCTGGAACGGTTTTGCTAATGAAATGTTAGGGTGCAGTATTGGATTTTTTTTTAATTAGAAGCACAAGCGTGTGCCTTCGCGCGACAGTGCACCACAAATTAACAGCTCTTTACAATGTTTATATTTTGCTTAACTTTTAAGATAGGATGTTTTTGGATGTTTTTTTTTTATAAATAAATATTTCACAACATCACATACATTGATATGACTACGAGATAGGTAGCTAAAGCACCTGTGTTTCGGATATCAGAATCAACAATGGGATTACAAATATATACATTATAATACTTTTCTTTTGTAAAAACATACTTATATTACAAAGTAAACACCCAGACCAATACAAACAGACATGTACATGCACACAAATGTTTGTACTGTGCGGGGATCGAACCCGCAACCCTTGCACCTGAGGTAGCGCTCACTACCACTGTTCCAAACGGGTCGTCTTATCTTAATATAATATTTAAAAATATAGTTATAGTCATCATCATCATCATCATCAGCCCATTTAAGTCCCCACTGCTGGGGCACGAGCCTCCCTCAATCACATGAGGGGTAATTGCCATACTCACCACGCTTGGCAGACGGGTTGGCGAGGGTTTTGATATAAATGCAGAATTTTCCTTCTCTGGGTGCTGATGATTATGCCAGCAGCTTTACCTTCTACTCTGCCGGGGACCACACGGCACGGAGTTATAGTATATCAAATATACTAACTTAATAATATTTAACACAAATAAAACTCAGTCATTATCACGTCCAGTTAACGAGTTTCTCATGAAGACCAAAAGGTGATTTCCAATATAATATGCAGACAGCCACACAGGTCACATCAGGCTATCATAATCTGTCAAATTTCTTCAATTGATATTAAACTAAGTGGTTTTGACATTAAAGTGAGAATTGAGCGAAGAAATTGGACTGTTTTGCATACTTTGATGTGAGGATAACAAAATAAAGGATTATTAAAAAGATTTGTCTCTGAATCTGTGTTAATCAATTCTGTGACATAAATTCAAATTTCTCCTGGACCATGTCATTATTGACCTCATGTTCAAAGGTTAACAACCTCTGTATGTAACAATGAAGCTATAATCGCCCCCGCATTCTATCTATCTAGATATTAGATATCGACACCTACATCCATATTGTCGTAGAAATGAGATGCATAATCAAGTGCCATCAACGGAACGATCTGATTCGGAACATGCGTACAATTGTGTACACAAAGCATCACGTGGAGTTACCATTTGTTAGACTTTGGACCATCCTTATGTCTGAGACACAAATGATAATTTTGAACTATGGGGGGCAACTTGATCTGTCTTGTCTGTACATTATGTTGTAAGTGAGATACAAATTGTATTTGGTGATGTCACTTATTTTATTGGATTTTATCAAAGCTGTACAGAAACAGGAAAAGGCATGAATAGTTACTAACTACCTATGTTATTAACCATTAGAGCGCTTTGGCATGAATGGGCCGGCTTGACCGGTTCCACTGGATTGGGCCTCCGGTACCCTCATTCACGCAGCAAAATACAGCACAGACTCTGCTTAGCGCCAGTTCGCTGTGATCACTCAGATCGGGCTGATCCATTCATGCTGATGCGTGGCTCTCCCACGGTCACGGACTACTTACTTAATCGCAACTCGGCAAATTATTATATCGCCTAAAAATACTAAAATACTTACTAAGTATCACTTTACAACTTTCGCTATACCGTATTATAATATCTGTGACCGTATTCAGAATAATCTATGAAAGGAGTGTTTCAAGGAATATAATCGTCTGACTAGAACACACGTTCGGAGATGAGTTCATCACAAAACTCGGAAACGATGGTTTTAGTTTTAACTTGTAAGCCATAAATATGCCAAATTTATGATCAAACTGAACAATACAAGCGTGCGTGGGCATTAAGAAGAATAATTTTCCACCCTCGATTTCTATTTTTAAAGTTCCTGCAGGGACTATACCGAAATACAGTTTTATGTTCGCCCATAATCACATCCTTTCGTGTAAAATGTCTCAATTAGGTACGGTAGGATGTGTGGACACGGTTGCATTTAACGACGTTGAATATGAGAAAGCTTTTGATGGAGTCAATGACGGACTGATGACTAAATTAGTGCATTTGTTAGATTCGACACGGGCAACGTTGGCTGTGAGGGTTCGAACCAAATGTTTGAAGGATCAAAAGTTCTTTTTATTTGTAAACTGATTTGTCGTCCAAATTCTTTGCGGTTCTATATAAAAATATATTATTGATATTATGTAATATGGATTAGTGAGAAGCGTGTTATGTTTTGTTTTTACAGATATTAACAAAAACATATGCAATGAAATAATTTGTAAAACTTGTTTCGTAGAATAGATTGGTAAGGACGTTAAATTCATATACGTAGTTAAATTATAATTCTTGCGGTTTTTATTTCGGCTTCAGATTTACTTAGAAGGCTTTTAGGAAAATGCCCCACCAAGCACCATTTACGGGAGGCCACCACAACAAACTGACCCTGGCGACGTACAACGGACGCACTTTGCGGCTTGATTCGCATCTGGCACAACTCGAGGTGGAACTTGGGAAAATAAGGTGGCACATCCTTGGTTTAAGCGAAGTCCGAAGAGAGGGCGAGGACACCGTAACCTTGGAGTCGGGCCACCTAATGTACTTCCGCGAGGGAGACCAACATTCTCAAGGCGGCGTCGGGTTTCTGGTCAATAAGTCCCTCTCTGACAACGTAGTGGAAATGTCTAGCGTGTCGAACAGGGTAGCGTACCTCATCATCAAGCTCACCGAGAGGTACAGCCTCAAGGTGGTGCAAGTGTACGCACCGACTTCGACACACTCAGACGATGAAGTGGAGGAAATGTTCGATGACATATCGAGGGCCCTCCACTTCACCACCAAAACCCACTACAATTTTGTCATGGGGGACTTCAACGCTAAAGTGGGAGTACAGAATTGCAACGAATCGGTAGTAGGATCCCATGGATTTGGAGTTAGGAATCATAGGGGGCGGATGCTTGTCAACTTTCTCGAACGAGAGGGGCTCTTTTTGATGAACTCTTTCTTCAAGAAGCAGCCCCAAAGAAAGTGGACATGGCAGAGCCCCGACACTATGACTAAAAACGAGATCGACTTCATCATGGCGGACAGGCGGCATATATTCAGAGATGTCTCCGTGATCAACAGGTTCAACACCGGTAGCGATCACAGACTTGTCCGAGGCACTCTGAATATCGACTTTAAAGCCGAACGAGTCCGCTTGATGAGGTCAAGACTCCGGCCTACTCTACTGCAATCCATGAAAGGATCTGAAAAGTTTCAGTTAAACCTGGAAAACCGATTCAATGCCGTGGAAACCACAACGGACGTTGACCAGAACCTCGAAAATGTGGTTCGAGTCCTCAGGGAAGAAGGCACGAGATTTTGTTACATGCAGCGCAAAGGTAGGAAGTCGAAACTCTCTGATGAGACCTTGGGGCTAATGAGACAACGACGTGAGCAACCACCGTCCACTTCGTCAGGAAAACGGACTCTAAACCGGGAGATCAGTAAACTTGTGCGACGCGACCTCCGGTGCTCCAATACTCTCTCGATTGAAAGAGCTATCGAGCAGAATCGGGGGTCGAAGGTTTTCGTACAATCTCTCGGAAGAAGCCACCTGACCAAGCTGACCACATCACGTGGAGAAGTTGTTGCTTCAAAGCCGGCGGTCCTTCGAGAAGTGGAAGACTTCTATGGCCGATTATACGCTTCGCATGCATCTCGACCTGATCCCGAAAATGAGGACTCTAGGGCCACATTAACACGCCATTTCACCGAAGACTTGCCAGAAGTCAGCATTGGCGAAATCGAGATTGCTCTTGGACAGCTGAAAAATGGAAAAGCCCCTGGAGAGGATGGCGTTACAACAGAGTTGTTGAAAGCTGGAGGATTACCCGTACTGAGGGAACTCCGAAAGCTCTTTAACGATGTCCTCTTCGAAGGGAGAACTCCGGAGGCGTGGAGTAAGAGTGTGGTCGTCTTGTTTTTCAAAAAAGGGGACAAAACCCTTTTGAAGAACTATCGACCCATTTCCCTTCTAAGCCACGTCTATAAGCTGTTCTCAAGAGTGATCACGAACCGTCTTGCGCGGAGACTCGACGAATTCCAACCACCGGAACAGGCTGGGTTTCGGAGCGGATACGGCACCATAGATCACATCCACACAGTGCGGCAGATTATACAGAAGACAGAAGAGTATAATCAGCCCCTGTGTCTAGCATTTGTGGATTATGAGAAAGCCTTTGACTCGGTTGAAATCTGGTCTGTTCTGGAGTCCCTGCAGCGATGCCAAGTCGATTGGCGATATATCCAGGTGATGAGATGTCTCTATGATGCCGCTACTATGTCCGTCCAAGTACAGAACCAGCAAACAAGTCCTATACCATTGCATCGAGGAGTGAGACAAGGGGACGTCATCTCCCCGAAATTGTTCACAAATGCAATGGAGGATATGTTCAAGACGCTGAACTGGAACAGACGTGGCATCAACATCAATGGCGAATACATCTCTCACCTGCGATTTGCTGACGACATCGTCATAATGGCAGAAACGCTGCAGGACCTACAACAGATGCTGAATGACCTGGCTGACTCTTCTAAATGCATCGGCCTACGGATGAACTTGGACAAAACCAAGGTCATGTTCAATGAACATGTTCTACCGGAACCGATTGCAATTCACGGTGCCGTCCTCGAAGTTGTTCAAAAATACGTATACCTCGGGCAGACTTTGCAATTGGGTAAAAACAACTTCGAGGATGAGGTGAATAGGAGAATCCAGTTGGGTTGGGCAGCATTTGGAAAACTACGTCGTGTCTTCATATCGTCGATACCACAGTGCCTAAAGACGAAAGTCTTCAATCAGTGCGTCCTACCCGTCATGACATACGGAGCCGAAACGTGGACACTTACGGTACGGCTGGTCCACAAGTTAAAGGTCGCTCAGCGGGCTATGGAACGAGCAATGCTCAGCGTCTCTCTCCGAGATCGAATCCGAAATGAGGTGATCCGGCAGAGAACCAAAGTTATCGACATTGCTCACCGGATTAGCAAGCTTAAGTGGCAGTGGGCTGGCCATATTAGCCGCAGAACCGACAACCGATGGGGTAAACGGGTTCTGGAGTGGAGACCGCGTCTTGGCAAACGTAATGTAGGGCGCCCTCTGGCTAGGTGGGGGGACGATCTGCGCAGGATGGCTGGCAAGAGCTGGATGCGAGAAGCCATGGATAGATCACAGTGGCGAACAATTGGAGAGGCCTACGTCCAGCAGTGGACTGCGATAGGCTGATGATGATGATGAAGCACCATTTTATCAGAGCATGTTATTAACACAAATACATTTAAAGCTTTAATAAAAAAAACCTATTATGTATCTTATACTTAGTATTTTCCACAGATTTAATAATAGTAATAGATCGGATGTTCCATACAGATCCGCTGACTTCAAATTCAAACAAACCACACTACACAAAGGTAAAATCTTCTGTCTCACTCTCACAAACGCCGCGGCGTTTAGTAAAAATGTTCATGTGTGCGCATGAACATTTTTACCTGTCTCGACGTGTATGCACTCAGCGAAATCTCTTCCGTGGTGGCTAGGACGACTAATGAGTGTTTCGCGGTCAGTAGTATCAGTTTTTAGCGGAGATGTGCGCGCAATCATATGCAGTGGCCTACTGATAGCGTTGGGAGAGCGTGACCTGACATTTGACCATACTCCGTTCCACCGGTACGCGGTGGCGATAGCCACTCTTTCTTGCTCTGTGGTATTTTCCAATAGTGGATAAAGCCCGTGACACAACTAAATCGTTATTTCAAAGTGATTACAGAATAAGCAATCTTAATATTCATGATGAGCATCAAATACAAAAGATGTGATAAAATAAATCATAATAATAGACATGAAGGACATTGTGAAAATTATCCATCAAAATACCTTCCATTACTATCCGAATACATTAGTAAATAAACAACAAAGAGGGCTTAAGACTAGTGATGTTATCCAATTACAATCTTTTTCCATTCGATTAATTCAAGTCAGTTGGCTCTGGAGTGGAAACTGCATCTTAAGAAATGGTAGTGTCACACTATCTTCTTCCCTCTAGCCAGGTAGAGTGACGATTTAAGCAAGATGGCTGACAGTAGGTATCTGTGGCCGAGGATCGATCAAAATGACCTTTCCAAATGTCACTTGCCACAATCCTTGCATCTGTAGTAGAGTCTGATTTGACGGCATTGAATTGAAATATGTACGTAAGGAAAACAAGAAGGAGTCAAGATCGATGTCGACGCGATTGAAAAACATTGGGCATCGAGTCATAGGGACGGCAGATTTAGAGATTCAGCCCAGAAAATGACTTTCCTGTTCTACTGATGTCTGACGACGGACGTTAAAAAAATTACTTAATGTCGAGTCTCGAATTTGCTCGTTTTTTTTCTTTTATCTCTTAATACGATTGAACTAGTTACATCACTATTCAGGGCTCATTAAGTCCTTCACTGAACCTTCGACGTGGGAGGCAGAGACAAAAGGGACGTTTTATTTATTCATAAATTTATCGCGCGAGTCTGATCTGAGCGGAGATAGGTATGTCCATTCATTGGAGCCTTGTATTCATAATGTATGGACGATATATTGGGCCGGTATTGATAAAGCTATTTGAATATTTACAAGTAAATCGTGTCATTGTTTGAACCTAGAAGCATCCAAATCTCAGTCTTCGTTCAATCACTCGAAAATATTTGCATGATGTCTGCAAAAGAATGAGCTCAATTCACAGCAATCTAAAATGACTTGCACTAAATAAATTATGACTATGGACTTATGATTACTAAAATTTATCTATTTAAAAAACTATTGTTGAAGCTATTTGTAATAATTAATTAAAAACTACTCAAACTTCGTACTTATAAATTACTAAAAACCAACACATTTGTATACCAAAAGCCTAGATTTTATGTCTGTTATATGTTGCGCAACTAAAGTAAATTCTATGACCAGTAGTCGGAATATTTAGTTTCGTAACTTTAATCTAATTTATGACATTTCAAAACTTGCACGGATAAATTGATTCGTCAAGGCAATGTTAGCCCGTCAGACGGAAAATCATACTTTAACTGTTTTAAGAACCATACCTAATCGAAACTAAGGAATAACTGATCACTCAATATTTTTAATTAGCAGGTCAAAAATGAAGAAAGCCGGTTCTTTTGTATGGCAGCTAGACTTGGCCAGTACTTGAGCGATACAACCAGTAGTTGCATGTCACTGAGATGAATATGAAGCGTTTCTTTTTTATATTATTATTTAGCTTTTATTTCAGATAAATAAATCCATACAAATTCGTTAGTAACATTTTGGTGCTTAAAAACTATGTTAGTATATCCAATTATTATTATTGGGGACAGGAGTGTGTAAGGACCTCCAGTGTCCCAAAAATGGACCATCTATCTGGTCCGCTATAACAACGAGGAGGCTGTTTCCGCTGGCCCGTGTCCGTTTTTAAGTGATCTGTGGGCTCTCTGCCAACTATCACATAAAAGAAGATCAATTTTTCATTAACACAGTTAGCAAATGACACACGTATGGATCTGAGTTACCTCACACAGTCGAGGCACTGACTTAAAACACTGTGGTAGATTATAGTCACATTTATACATTGGTTAACTTATTCGCAACTTACGAATGTGTGTTCATAAAATAGATATACATTTTATTAATCTCTTTATAACCATCTTCCTGTATTATCGTTCACTGGATTTTTATTGCGATCAATAAAGTAATAGTGTTTTAATTTTCTCATTAAAATTGGAGCATCTTTGTTGTAAATCAATATAAATATCCAAATAATGTACTGCGGATTTTGCGTACACGCCGATCAAAATATTTTTACGCGTCATTATAATCTTTGACATGTTCCTCCACTGTTTATCTAGGTCAGATTTTGAAGAATAGAAAACATAATTTGATAAACAGGTTTGATGATATTTTCCGAATATTCAAACAACCGCTGAATATGTTGCCAAAGTATCAGCATATAAACTATCCCACTGCAGGGCAAAGGCCTCCATCATAGAATTCAAAGTCATCGCTACTATGATGAGATTAGGCTTAATCACCACGCTTGCCTAATGCGGTTTGATGATCACAAACCCGATCTATGTTCGAATAACTCGAACTCAAGATCATGGCCCCGTACAAAAACCACTAGACCAGCAGGGCGTCCATTGATTGAATATGTTGGTATTTTAACAAAAATCTGTTTTGTGCTTAATGTAAGTTTAGATGTTTGCCCGAACCAGCCATATTAGCGTTCCTCCTTTTTTGATCTGTAAGCGTTCTTTAGGGCTGTTAGAAGTGACAGCTCCCGTGTTTTCTAAAAAAACATTGGACATAAGAAGTACTATTCGGCAACCTTACGTTTCCATTTACAAAGCAATCATCTGAGTTTGTCATAATGTGTTATATAATATGGCTATCTAAGATAATCATGAGCTACCTATTTCGGAATCAGATCAATAATAAATAATAATAATATAATAAATATTTCACAACATCACATACATTGATCTGACTCCGAGTTAGGTAGCTCAAGCACCTGTGTTACGGATATCAGAATCAACAGTGGGATTACAAATATATACATATAATACTTTTCTTTTGTAAATACATACTTATAATACATAGCAAACACCCAGACCAATACAAACAAACATGTTCATGCACACAAATGTTTGTACTGTGCGGGGATCGAACCCGCTGCCCTTGTATCAGAGGCAGCGTGCACTACCACTGTTCCAATCGGGTCGTCTCAATGTATGTGATGTTGTGATATATTATTATAAAATAACCCTTCCTTTTTGGCTTTGCCGTAGTAAGGTCAAAAAGTATAAGTACATTACGAATTATTGACTAGTCAAAAAATCTTCTCAATTTTCTATTGAAAGACATTTCGGTAACTAACCGAGGCAAATAACCGAAAAGATAAGAATTTTATTAACTTTTACAGTAATATAACACCACTTCGACGTAAACCTTATCTTTTCCAGTTAATTATATTTCATTGACCATATTAGAACTGGCGGAGATGTTTATCAGTCACAAAACTTTTCTGTCTTTTAAAGCTATTTTTAATTAGGTGATCAAACGATCTGTGGTGACGGCGTGAAGAGTTAAGTGTTGTTTGAAATGTGACACCTTGTTATAAACCTGATGACAAGCGTGTAGGTAGGTAAGTAGCTGGTAGGTATAGCGGATGGATCACCTGATGGTAAGCAATTGCCGGCATTCATAGATACCCGTAAAAGCAGTGAAGTCAAAAGAGCGGCTGTCAATCTTAAAAGTCCTATTCTCTCTGCCCCTATTAGGCCAATTTATAAAGATAAAGATAAAAAAATCTTTATTCAATTTAGGTTTACACAGAACACTTATGAATGTCAAAATAGGTACATAATATCTACCGCTGGTTCGGAATGTCGATTTCTACTGAGAAGACACCAGCAAGAAACTCAGTAGTTACTCTTTTCTTTTATAAAATTTTCTATTTATTTCACGATATTCCTCTACTTAATTGTTCTGCAATTTTTATTTAAATTTAAATTTAACCGTGGGTGAGCCGCTCTTTAGCACAAATGGGCTGGATTGACCGAAGTGATACCACGGCCTCACAGAAAACCGGCGTGAAGCAGCACTGTGCTGTGTTTCGCTGCGTGAGTGAGGGTACCGGAGGCCCAATCCAGGAGGGGTTTAAAGGCTGGCAGCGCACTTGTTGACTCCACTGGTGTCGCAGGTTTCCATGGGCGGCGGCAATTGCTTACCATCAGGTGATCCATCTGCTCTTCTGTTACCTATTAAATAAACAAAACATTTTTTTTTTCTTTCTTTATAGTGACAGTAAGTTGGCTCTCCTCAGCCTGATGGTAAGCAAATGGAGAGCCCACGTTGCAATTATATGAGCGGATACGCATTCAACAAATCAGAAATAATTATAAAATCAAGTCATCAAAAATAGCAGTTCTTGAGATATTAGGTGTATTTACGCTTCTTTGATTATACAGGGTGTATCTGTGAACATTTACATCCCTTTAACCACGTGTTCTACCAACCATTCTGAACAACATTTGTTCTATGACTTATCGAAATTAGTCGAAAATTTTTTCGACTCCCCATACAAAATGACCAAGTCACGTGACCGACTTTGTATGAAAGTAATTTTTTTTATACGAATTTCCAAAAGTCATAAAACAAATGTTGTTCAGAATGGTTAGTAGACCACATGGTTGGAAGGATGTAAATGTTCACAGATACACCCTGTATCTTAGTTCGCTATTATTTCACTTATTAACAAATTAGGGGTTTTCGTACTTTTACACACATTGTTTCCCTGTTAGTGTTGTAAAATTAAATAAATACCAGAAAAAACATTAGCACTGACCGTAAAAAAAAACTCTTTAGATTTCTACAGTAGAGGCCTTTGCAGTGGGACAATGAACGAGATAATCCGAAAACAGGTTTTATAACCACTGCACCCAGTAAATGTGTTCATAATAATCATCATAATAATTCTTAACACATCAATGAACATTGTTTACTTAAACACTAAAAAAAACTCGAGCCTTCATAACCAGACAGCTGCCTTGAAGCAGGTGTATATTGCGCTTTCCATGCAACTCGTGTAGGTAGAATAAAAATTTCGCATACCGCCTCAGTGCTGGCCGCTTTTAATTAAACGTTTATTGCTGCACTGCTCGTGCGCCGCGCCACGCGTTGCGTTGTAACTGCAGCCAGTGAGGTTCGTCTTCCAGCGGCATAGCTATGCGAAGCGAAAAAATCTAACGATTTGCGTCCACGGGTGCTATTCTCTAGCACTCATTGAAGTCAAGTTAAAGATTTCATACATTTGTCCAATTGTATGTAAAGTCGAGTTAAATATTGCATAAAATTTATATTTTTCATGTATGACGATTTGTAAGTGCTGTATAAAAGCCATGCAAACTAAGTACTTTTGAATTTCGTTTTTTTTTTTAATTTCGTCTATTCAAATCTCTAACTCGATTTCAACGTCGAGTGCTTGAGAATAAGGCCCCAGAAATGAAAATTTCTTGGTCTATACATTTTACTTTGGCACATGACATTTGAATTAGTCGCTTTTTACCCATGGAAGCGTTCCTTTTTCCCTGCAATGTATCGTATTTAGTGCTAGCCACTTTGTTTATCTATTTATATTTGTTCGCAAGCCACGCTTTGCGCAGCATGCCAAGAGTCATAAGAGGATTTTTTCATGAGAAAGGGAATCAAACGAGCAAGCGAGTCACCTGACGGTAAGCGATTACCGCCGCCCATGGACATCAGCCACACCAGAGGGAGTGGATATGTGTTGCCGGCCTTTTAGGCAGGTATAGCCTCGTTTCTTAAAGATCTCAATGTCATACCGGTTCGGAAATACCGCTGCGGGAAGTCGATTCCACAATGAGGAGGTGCGTGTTAAAAAATGACGTGTAAAGCGCATGGTGGTGGATCTCCACCCATCCAGGTACGGGTGGAATACTAGTTAACGGCGTGACAATTTGAGTGCAAAAAGGTGGCAGACGTGCAAATGGATCACCGGATCACGGATGCCAAGCGATTTCCGCCGCCCATGGACACCCGCAACACCAGTGGAGACAGATGTGCGCTGCCAACCTCTAAACCCCCTTTTCCTCGGGCCTCCGATACCCTCACTCACGCACGAAACACAGCACAGTGCTGCATCACGCCGGTTTTCTGTGAGACCGTGGTATCTGCAACTCCGGCCGAGCCCACCCATTCATGCCAAAGCGAGGCTCACCCACGGTTCTCTATCTATGGTAGTAATTGACGGTGTATCGCTATCATACCTTAAAACTCATAACGTGATACCAAAGATTAAAGTTTTTTTTGTATTAAATGTATATATTACATTCCATGTACATAATAATACAATATTCTAAAAATTAAAGAGGAATAATATTAAACAGAGACAGAGATGAATCATGAGATGAAAAATATTTACAAAAGAGTATAGTCTGCCCCGCTACTCATTGTTCCCAGAATGCTGGCGGCGTTACCTCTTTGAATGACCAGCCCTATGCGTTGGCCGAGGTAGCTGCCAGCATTACTGTCACCTAAAATGTCAAGTAACCGGGCAGACAACTCGCGGAAGAGCTTGCGGGCCTCGGGTCTGTTATTTATATAGCTTAGCATTTTAAGTGACTTGACCCTTACCATGCTGCACCGCACCCGCAATTCATATTAGCCACTTTTGACGAAAATCTGGCAGCAGTTGGTTTTTAATAATAAACAAATAAGGTTTTGGGGAACCGTTTTTGTGTATTTAAAAGTATTTAACTTTACAACTTACAACGGCCACGACTTAGGGACCTTCACAAAGAGCGTACCTACTGCAGTTGGTTTTTAATAATAAACTAATAAGGTTTTGGGGAACCGTTTTTGTGTATTTAAAAGTATTTAACTTTACAACTTACAAAGGATACGACTTAGGGACCTTCACGAAGAGCGTACCTACTCCTTTTTAAATGCCGGCAACGAATTAGCGATTTTTCTGATTTTGCAGATGTTCATCGGCGGCGTTGATTACTAACCATCAGGTAACCCGTTGACTCTTTTGTTGCCTTTAGCATTAAACAAATAAGTTAACATTACAAAGAGTAGGGATAGATCTTATTTTCCCTATGAAGCATAATATGACATATAAATAAATAGAAGGCCGAGCTCACAGACCTAGCTTGAAGGTGCGCCCGCGCGAAGCGCGGGGCGTCAAAAAGCTAGTTACAGATATTATAGGTATGACGGATGGGCAAGCGGGATAGAAGGTTGAGAGCCTGGGCCGTCTTCATCCGCCATCTTGGGTATTTTTGAAGGTTTTTCCGAAATAAAGCCACAGTCACCAGAATCCCGAATCATGGTCTAAACAGCTTTGGAAGCATCCGACAACTACGCTGAGATATATAGACTAATAAGTAATTCCTCATAATTACCTTTTATTCTATCTTTCTTCTATACTATTTATAAAGATGTAAATTTTACAGATAGCGGCAACGCTTATAAGTATTCCGAAACACGAAACGCTTGCGCGATGTAATCGACATTTAGCGCCATCTATTGATTCTTTTATTTATTATTATTATCAGCCTATAACTGTCCCACTGTAGGACAAATGCCTCCATCATAGCAATCAAGTCATTGCTACTATGATGGGATTAGGTTTAATCACCACGCTTGCCAAATGCGGATTGGTGATCACAAACCTGAGCTATGTTCGAGAAATTCGAAACATACTTTTTGCTCGACCCGGGAATCGAACCCAGGACCCCAAGATCACGGCCCGATACTTAAACCACTAGACCAACAGGGCGTCTATTGATTTACTCGTTAACTAATGTTCCGAAACGAAGTGAGGGCGGGCTACTAAACTCCATAAATGAATGCCAAATAAAAAGTTGCTTAATAAATAAAACCTTCAATCCTTTGTTGTCGAATTGCGAGATTCAAATGAAATATTCGAACTCAATAAAATCAAATTGCATTTTCGTAGCTGTGTTTTTATTTGTTTTTTGCTACGAACCGTAAACAAAATTGAGCGTTTTAACACAATATTGCGACTCTATTTGATAGTATAAATACGATCGTCGCAAATTTTAAATTCAAAACGATTTATAAATTGTTAGAATCAATTAGATTCTGCGTAAAAATGTGTTTCGCATTTTTGTGCTCATGGCTCACTTTATCGTGGCTCGTGGCTATAATTCATAAATACATACCTAATTACCAGAGTTGAAAGAATTTACCTACTTTAAAACAATATCGAACGTTCTGTAAATGTAGTCAATTTATAAATTTGTGTGGTCTTTTCTGTGATCGCAAAATACAGGCTTTATCTATGAACATTAACATCCCTTTAACTACGTGTTCTACCATTCCGAACAACATTTTTTCTACGACTTTTCGAAATTAGTCGAATTTTTTTTCGACTTTCCATATAAAATGACTTTGTATGAGAAGTTGAAATTTTTTTTATGCGAATTTTCAAAAGTCATAGAACAAATGTTGTTCAGAATGATTGATAGAACACGTGGTTAAAATGATGTTAATGTTCACAGATACACCCTGTAGTGGCCGTGTAGTCCCGGCAGAGTAGAATATGCCACCCTCACTCTTACCGAGGTGTCGTAAAAGGCGACTAAGGTAAAGCTGCTGGCATGATCATCAGCACCAAGAGAAGGAAAACTCTGCATTTATATCAAAACCCTCGCCAACCCGTCTGCCAAGCGTGGTGAGTATGGCAACTACCCCTCATTTGATTGAGGGAGGCCCGTGCCCCAGCAGTGGGGACTAAATGGGCTGACAATGACGATGACATCCTGTATAATGACCAAAAATAACAATTAGAGTAGGTATTTTTAATTAGTCTGGATATTAGAATGTAAAAACTCCACAATGGCCAGTTATTGGAAGTATGTACTAGTAGGTACGTGGTATTTGCAACGAGGTTGTTGCACCTAATAATTATGAATGTTAATTTAATTTGAGTCTATTCAGACAACTTATCATTATTAATAAATCATTTTCTTCTTTGAAACTTCCATCATCAGCAGAGCCACAAAATTAATACAGTCAGGCGTAAATACTGGTGCAGATTTGAAAAAAGATACAAAAGCAAAGTGTGTCCCAATAAAGTTTGATAGTTCCTCTCAATTTTTTTCAGGATCCCATTATTCGATCCTGATATCCTGATCATGGTACCAATTCAGGACTATCTACTTTCCAACTAAGAAATAATCATCTAAATCGGTTCATAAATGGCATATGTATACATGCCGAATTGAGAACCTCATATTTTTAAGTCGGTTAAAAATGAATACCTAATTTACCTAATTTTTTTTTTAGCTCAAATGGTGCCACTGCTGGGCAAATGCCTCCCCTATCAGCCTCCACTGCTTCCTATTTATTGCCAGCGTTTGCCAGTTACGAGAGTATTGGTCTAGGTCGTCCAGGCAAGGTTGGCCATCTCTTTTTCGGTACCTCGTGGGCGACGGCCATTTGCAGGCTGCCATTTCGTGACAACATGGGTCAATCTCTCCGGGTACATTCTCACAGTATGTTCCATTGCAGCTTTGCGGATTTTCCACCCACGTCCATAATGCCGGTTTGTGAGCGGACCTAACTCTAAGATTACTTATTGATACCCGAGCCTTATTAAAAAAACGCGATTAAGAATAGTTTCAGAATAGGACTCGTTCCAGCTCCCTTAACGTTGCTTGTTGGAACGGGATGGCAAGAGATTGAGTATGGTAAAAACTTTATTTGTATGATACCAATCTGGCAGTCGAATACATTAAAGTGACGGGGAGAACATCAAAAATACCGTTGCACTCCGTAAAAGCAGTGCTTTATCAACCAGATGTCGATTGAAGAGTTCCCAATCGAGCACATACAAAACCACCACTATCGACAACTCGGCCCTTTAGCAACGTTATAGAGTTCACAATCGTGCATTTTCGCTTGCATCGCTGAAAAGTGCAACTGAGTGTACAAATCTAGAAACATTGTTAACACATTAACTCCTTAATGGTAGGTTTATTTTTAGATTTATTTCTGAAGATGGCACGCGTCTTCTTAGGCCGCCGTACACACCGTCACCTACTAAAATTATCAACTGTAATCTTATAGAACAGAAAAGAAAGAGATTATCTGTCAAATAAGATGTAAAGGTAAACAGGGGATCCCTTTAATTGGCATAATATGCTTTGTGCTAAAATGAATGGCATAATTTATTTAGCATAATATTAATTTGGCCGAATTTGGTTTTAGCATAATATGTACTGTGGCATAATTATTATTTAGCATAATGCATTTATGCATAATTTTTTTTGGCACAAGTTTTTTGGCATTAATGGTTGTTTGAATCTAAAAAATTAAAAAGTAAGTAAGTAACCAGTATTTCCTATATTATATAGAGTAAAAGTAGGTTTAGGTGCAGCCGATCCGAGCAGACGGATTACCTGGCATGGTAAGCGATTGCCGTCGCCCATGGACCCCCGCGACACCAGTGCAGTCACAAGTGCGCTGAACACCTTTAAACTCCCCTTTCCCCCCGGATTGGCCCTCCGGTACCCTCACTCACGCCGCGAAACACAGAACAGTGCTGCTTCACGCCGATTTCAATAAATTGTTGCTGCTATTGAACGAATACATCGACTAAATATATATCCTAAGCTTTTCTCATCTCGTTACTGCTAACAGCTTCCATAAGTTCAGTAGGTTAGCGTATGACAATGTGTCCCACACAATTGCCTAACCGCCGTGTAACGATTCAAATGTGCTCGCTTTCCATTTGAATAACACGATACAACATTACGAAAACTGTAAAAAGAAAGTGTTGACATGACCCAAAGAGTGGCCAACTGTTTAAAACTCACAATCAATAAAGTGGGAAAATTATTGCCGAGTGTTTAAAGTTTATATATCTGACCATATAACACACACACACACACACATAAATAGTTTTAGCACTTGTGTTATGGTGAGTGCCTAGGTGGTGTAGTGGTTAGTGGGTCGCACTTTAAAGCGACACGGCTGCGCTTGGGGTCCCGGGTTCGATCCCCGGGTCGGGCCAAAATTTGTACCTGAGTGTTTCTGTTAAGAAATTCTCAGTGTCAAGCCCGGAGTCTGGAAGTTGGCGGTTTTGTATCCCCGTGCTTCGGAAAGCACGTTAAAGCCGTTGGTCCTGCAGTCTGATCCTCTTCGGTCATCTCACAGTGGTGTCTAGTGTCGCCTAATCTCTGTTAAATACTTGATCGTTGTATTCAATTACAAGATAGTATTAGGCGCCGACTTCGGTAACACCTTTTCCCGAGTGTACTGTTATAAAATGTTATTTGAAGTGTATAAAGTAATAAAAATATTATTTTACACTTGGTATTTGAAGGCCGTTTTTTTCGCAGATTTTTTTTTCTAATAGGAACGAGCGAGACAGGATTATTATCAAATCCAAGTTCATTTGATAAAAATGACCTGACGAATTCGCAAGGTAATTTTTATGTTTCGTTATGTCGGCACATGATTTGTCATACTTTTTTGCCAGCATCCTGAAGTATTTTTGGTAACCTTAGTTTCTTGCCACATACAATTTCTGCCGCTACAAAATTCAAAGCTCGCCAACTCCGTAGCATTACACTACGGTGTGACTACACCCTCGTTAGGGGATGACGTTTTTGCGTTACTCCGGTAGCACACTGTCTGCCACGCGACCGCCACGTGGCTCCGTATGTCCGGGCTTTATCCGGACCGAAATGCGCATCTATCCCTCAAGTGATGAGTTTGTGATTGGATTAGAGGACCACCCTCTATGAGTATCTGAAGGATTTGAACTTAAAAGGGGGTTGTAAAGAATTATAATAAAAAGAAAAATAAAGAATCTAAGTGGTTACTGTAGCACGGTAAACCGCTCAAGACCGCAATGGAGGGACCTGTAGGAGATCTTTATAATAGCATTGGGACAATTCCAAAGATCTCCCACAGATCTTCCACACTCTATCATTTACTTTATCTAGCCTATTATTGAATAGGCTAGATAAAGTAGATGATAATCCTACAAAGATACCGAGTTTGAGTTTCATAAGTTTTAGGTAAGAGTGTGATTTTTATTTGATTTTCTATGTAATGAAGACCTAATACGATCTAAGCAAGTCCTACGAGCATAGAGTAACGAAAAATGGGCCGGCCCATTCATGCAAATATAACTGTGCTGTGTTTCGCTGCGTGAGTAAGGGTACCGGAGGCCCAATCCGGAGTAAAGGGGGGTTCAAAGGTTGGCAGCGCACTTGTCACTCCACTGGTGTCGCGGATTTCTATGGCCCGTGGCAATTGCTTACCATTAGGCGATCGATAGAAAAATGTTAATTTGATTATAATTAAATGTTTCTTTAATTTTCCAATTTAATTATGGTGACATAATTAAGGTGATTATTGCAATTCAATGGTGAATAAATTTATAAATATATCGAATGTCTCGACTTTCTACAGGTTTCAAGTGAGTTATAAACGGGCGATTTTTCATATACCAGAAAAGAGTATTATAGAGACATCCACGCATTATTTTTATATCAATCAAACACATTTAGTTGATCTTCGATTAAGGAAATTAGAAAATGGTTTGTTTGGATATAAGTAACTTGAAAAAATTCACACGTATTATGGTCTGAAAAGACATGCTTATGTAAACATTGAAAACAAACAGAGGTCAAAGCACATACCTAATTTTGCTTGTATGCGACATATCGAAGATCTTATATCAATAAGCATAAAACGTTTTTTCTTTAAGACTCTACTCGTAGATCAAAATATAAGGAGAAAAAAAATTTTTTTTTCATAATATATGTGTGTCAATATAAAACGACACCTATTAATCGCTCGTCTACAACTTCTACTCATAATTTTATACGAATGTCGTAGGTGTGTGACTCTACAGGAAATTTCCATGAATCTTCAATTACGGTTTACATCCCAGTGTGTTACTTTAAAATGGCTTATATTAGTTATTTATTTCACAGGGTCTCCATGTTATAAATATTCGTAACACAGGTGCTTGAGCTACCTATATCGGAGTCAGATCAATGTATGTGATGGTGTGAAATATTTATTATTTATTAATAAATAGGGAAAACCTTAGAAAACATATTAGTAAGCTCAGCAAGGTAAATTTCGCAATAAATGGTAAAATAGTCCCCATTAAAAAAGACAGCCGCTTCCGTGTGGTTCGATTTAAATCTTGAAAAGTATTGGTGATAAGTGCTGTCTAACACTTATCAGTATATATCAAATACATCACAAATGATATATTATTACCTAAATCCTTCAACGTGTGCAGCATTTTGACAGATATGTCTATCAATCAGAGCTAAATGTTCACGCACTAAGGCCAATCTTTTCCGTGGATAATTTTTGGTATAACGACAGATTTGTATAGAATGACAGCGCTATACCATAGGTATAGGTAGGTAGGTATCGGAATATGATTGGTCGAATCGGCCCTAACTGCCACACTCAGAGTTGTTGATTAACTTAGTTGGCTACTTAAGAAAAAATACTGACACTTATTTTGATACACATAAAGACTACCGATACTAAAGTTATTGAACATTAGCTTAAATGACGTCTGAGTGCGGCCATTAGTGACATAATATTCTTCTTCTTCTTATTTTATTTGTGGCAATCAACTTCTCGACTGAGAATTACTCCTGCCATTATCATAATTTAGATTTTAGGCATTATTATGCGGGACAACCGAAGATAATTCGCCAATGTCAAGTAACTTATTGAGAATAAGTAGGTAGTCAACAGTCGAAGTCAGTCAAAGTCACAGTCACTCAATAAAACGCCGGTGTTTTGCGTTTTATCGACCTACGGATTCAGCGGATATCACTCTAAAAGCAATCGCGGGTTTTAAGACTCTATTAGGTCCAAGCAAGTTGTCACGAGACAACGCACTCGACACATAATAGCAGTGTTAAAAACGATACAATCCAACGATTCTTATTATTAGGATCACTTTGCGGCACTTCACTGCACAAATAAACACCAAACTTGCACACTAAAAACCACTAGACACTAATTTAAAACCTTTGAATTGCATCAGCCCACGCGGCTTCTTTTAGCCCTACCCGCCGAATCGACATAATATTCGTCGCATAATAAAACGACAGTCGCTTGCGTGTAGTAACGATGTAAGATGATCGCTTATATCTTGAAAAGTATTGATGACAACTGCTATTTCCACAGCACATGTCTTGAACACATAACATATTGTATATTACCTAAACCCTTCAACGTGTGGTGCAATCAGTATAACAGCATATCTGTCAATCAGAGCTAGTTGTTCACGCACTAAGTGGCATAATATTCGCCGCGTAGTTAACACAATGGGCGCCGCGTTGCACGATCCATCTCATCGTCCCAACCCAATGTGTAGTCCAGACACGCAATCTATTCTGGTGACCTAAACGGCTGTAACGTCATTTTGCAAGTGTAAATCAATTCATTTAGTTACACACACCACAGAGTAAGTCATTGACTTGGGTGGCCTATTCTACTCTGCCGGGGACCACACGGTCGACATTCATATCTTGTACTGCATTGTATTTAACCGATCCTTTTATTTTGCATGTAAGGCTTGTATCTTTATTGTGCCAAATAAATTATTACTTACTTACTTTACTTACTCTATATGTATACTTCACCTATTTTCTCCCTCGGTATTTTTGCACTGATGCGGCCTCCATACATTCAAGAAAAGAGCGTATTTCACTCAGCAGTTAGCTGGGTGTCCATGGGCGGCGAAATCGCTTATCAATACTTCTCCCTTTTATATAAAATAAGTTTCGGATTGCGGAGACGTATTTACTTCACAATCCACACCTAGATTGTACTACACATATTACAAAGTGTAGGCCTTTTTAGTCAGTTACACACACCACAGTGACATTCAATAATATGACTTTTACTTGAACTCTCAAAAGGTGTGAAGTTGGCACTGTGAATTGACTGACCGGATGGCGCAATTGGTAGTGACCCTGCCTCTTACGCCAAAGGTCGTGGGTTCGATCCCCACCCTGGACAAACACTCGTGCGATGAACACTTGTGTTTGTTCGGTGTCTGGGTGTAATATATGTATTTAAGTATATATTTGTGTTCCTCTGTTGTCTGATATCTGTAACACAAGTGCTTAAGCTACTTAGTACGGAATCAGGTCAACGTATGAGATGTTGTGTGAATTATTAAAAAAAAAATACTAGGCTCTTACATGGTAACCTCGTATAATCATTTAGATAAAAAACAATATTTATGTTCCTTTAATTTGAGTTTAAATTAATTTTGATTACGATATAATTTCAAATTAAGTTACTTACTAACAAAAGTCCTTAAGTTGATTGTTACTAACGTCACTGGTAGCCCTAAAAGGTCAGCAATTCCAACGATTGGCACTTTACTATGCATACTAATCTTTAGTCTCTGAAACCTCATAACCTTCGCTTATAATGTACCAGCACTATGAATAACTATCACCGGAGCGGCAAGACGGCACAGTCGATCGCACGCCAGAGTCAGAGGCTACGGACGCGGCATCACTCATCGCGCCCCTTACCTCTCACGTGTACACCCTTTACGTCATCCACCCTACACTCTACAACCCACCATAAACAAACTGAAATACGACACAAATTTCCTTAACAGGCAAAACTAAATTCAGAACGCTGCTGCAATAGAATCTAAGGTTTATCCTTGTGAGTTTAGGAGCTGTTTTTGATTGCGAGTGGTCACGATAAAGATGGTAACGAGAAGTAAGATCGGCCACGGTAACGTGCCGGTCGGTAATTCAATAAGGACTACCTAAATTGACTCGGATGCGTCGAATTTTGCGGACTGTCTAATTTGTTGGCAAACATTATTGTTTGATGGACTGTTCGGGCTTGCGATAAGGGACCGCTAACTTCGAGGGTTACTACTAATTGGTCGCAAGGTACTATTTGAAACTAGTTTTGAGTTACAGGGTTGTTTCAGATGTAGGTCAGTCTAAATGATTCATGTAATAACTACGCTGGTATTACTACTTTTACTTGCTTGTACTTATGTATGAGTCTATAATTCTTTTCTTGGTTGTCACGCGCTTGACAGCGTGGTCGAGGTCTTCATATCAGTTTTAATGGCCTACTTCACAAACATTCACCATTTGCCCATCATCATCATCATCAGCAACCCACACTCGTCCACTGCTGGACATAGGTCTCCCCTAATGCACGCCACTGCTCCCGATTTTCGGCCACTCTCATCCAGCCCACACCAGCCAGCCTTCGAATGTCATCATCCCATCTTGTCGCAGGGCGTCCTACACTACGCTTACCGAGTCGCGGTCTCCACTCAAGGACTTTACGGCTCCAACGGCTGTCAGTTCTGCGGCTAATATGACCAGCCCACTGCCACTTCAGTTTGCTAATTCGGTTGGCTATGTCGGTGACTCTGGTTCTCTGTCGGATTACATCATTTCTGATGCGGTCCTTCAGAGATTTGCCCATAGATAATGCTTTGTAATGCAAGAATACAGTAGACCGTTTTACAAGGCTAGTAAACCGCATTGGTGACTTGTCGCGCGCTTATGCCTTGCACTACCAGCCATTCTTGGAGATGCAATTTTTTTATGTAATATGTTGCAGACGAGCAGACGGATCACCTGATGGTAAGCGATTGCCGCCGCCCATGAACACCCGTGACACCAGTGGAGTCACGCTGCCAACCTTTAAATCCCTTCTTCCTGGATAGGGCCTAGGTACGGTACCCTCACTCACACAGCGAAACACAGCACAGTGCTGCTACACGCCGGTTTTCTGTGAGGCCGTGGTAATCACTCCGGTCGAGCTTGAACGTTCATACCGAAGCGTGGCTTTCCCACGTGTAAATTAATACTTGCTTATTGCAAAATTTCTGTTCCTGTGATGATTTTTGTACAATTGGCGCATTTTATGATTTAACTACACTTGGTATTTCCGATCCGATGGCACCTTCAAACCTCCGAGCGAAGAACATATTCTTTTAAAAAGGACCGTCAGCGTTTCTGCACTGTTGTTGCGGGTTTCCAGGGGTTGGCTGAAATACCGCCAATTGCTCCGATAATATCAAGTGATCCGCCCAATATCACATAAAAAATCTTAAGGGAAGATAGGTTACACCTTAAGTGGTAAAACGGCCGTATGCACAGTATAAATCGCTTTGCTGAACAATTTCGCACATCGAGAGGTTTACAGCACGATCGTGATTCACTTAACTGTATGACAGGCCGTGGGCCCGATCTAACCTTGCTACGTTGACGTAAATAGCTGCGGGTTAACCAGCTCGTACAGTCGCTGTTAACTGGTGTAATAACTGATATATAATCCTCCAACCGATTTCGGTTAAGGTGGCCATTCTCAACGATCAGCCACTTACGCAGGATATTTTTTTATGTAATACATATGTTTATGTAAACAGACGGATCACCTGAGAGTAAGCAATTGCCGCCGCCCATGGACACCCGCGACACCAGTGGAGTCACAAGTGCGCTGCCAATCTTTAAAACCCCCCTATCCCCCAGATTGGGCCTCCGGTACCCTCACTCACGCAGCGAAACACAGCACAGTGCTACTTCACGTTTTCTGTGGATATATTATAATCGTAATCTGGCATGTAGAGTAGTGGGTCTTAACTTAAGATTACACATTCTACCTAAACTGTTTATAAAGAGATAAATCCTACAGCAGCGGCAACGCTGATAGGCTATCCGAAAACACGAAACGCTTACGAGATATAATCGGCGTCTAGCGCCATCTATTAGCTTAAAGTGGAACGAATGTCCTGAAATGAATGAGTGCTCAAGTGTGTGCGCAAATAAAATTGCACTGTCTATTTCCTTGCCCTCATATTCCGATGGGACACTAGTGTGACACGAGCGGTTAGGGATCGGGCGCAGGACCAACGGCTTAACGTGCTTTCCGAGGCACTGTAAAAGACCGCCACCTTCCAGACTCCGGGTTGTACACTGAAAATTTCTTAACAGAAAAACTTAAGTACAATTTTTTTGCCTGACATGGGGATCGAAACCAGGACCCCAAGCGCAGCCGACGTTTTAAAGTGCGACGCACTACCCACTGCGAGGAGCGGAAACGACAATCGCCCAACTCCACTTATACCGCTTCTATTTTCGCTGATTCGAACATGGACCCGCCAGTTAGCTATTGACCTACAGAACAAACGATGGATGAAAACAATCAAAATTGCACTACCCAAATTAGACCCACGGCTCACAAAATGACTTCTAAAACTCCGTAGAACTTCTAAAAACTGCGTGAGTGAGGGTAGAGTCCCACACGCTTTGCTATGAATAGGCTGATTCTACTAGAGTAATACAACAGTCTCAAAGTAAATCTGCATGAGTGAGGTTAGAGTCTTACAAGGTGGACCTACGTGAAGGTAAGGTAAGGACCTATGGTGAAGGTAGCGGAAATCCCTTGGATACGGGCGATAATTGGGAGAAGTATATTGACTAAAATGATGAATATGGCCCATTTCCAGCATTATTCGGCAAAATAATCGAACGATAATCCTACATAGCGACTATACTGCTCAAACACAAAAACATACTCTCTAAGCATCATAATTATTGCGATTTGACAGCAAAATGACACGATATTGCCAAATGTATATACTAGTACCTAATTACCCGAGTATAAAAGTATTTTTCTAATTTTCAATCTATAACTTTTTGCAGACAACTGTACTTCAGTTTAAGCTTTTGAGCCAAAGTTCACCAAAATCGTGACGAATAAGACCGCTGACACAGAATCTCATACATAACGGTTATTGTTATAAGATGCAATATGCAATAATTTTGTCGTAATATTTTTATCTATGCTTTTTACCAACTATAGTCGTTTTGGCTGCCTCGGTCGCTCAGTCGATCGCACCATAAAAGCGGTCTTAAGCTTTATTTCTGGTCATCATTTTTACGTGGGTTTTTTGATTCAAGAATTCTCTGGCCGTCTTTTTTTAGATCAGAAATATTACGTGTCAACAGCACGGTGTGATCTAAGTTGAAAATCATTTTTGAGGGCACACATTTAGTTACTACATAAGTGTGATTCCCGGCGTTAGTAGTAGGGATGTTTGTGCACTTGTGCTTTTAGCCAATAGACGTCCACTGCTGGACATAGGCCTCCCCCAATATTCTCCACACAGATCGGTCCTGTGCCGCCCGCATCCAATGGATTCCCGCGATCTTCACCAGATCGTCGGTCCACCTTGTGGGGGGGACTGCCACGGCTGCGACTTCCTGTACATGGCCTCCATTCGAGGACCTTTCCGCCCTAACGGCCGTCTGTTCTCCTCGCTATGTGCCCTGCCCATTGCCACTTGAGCACTTGTAAAATAGTTTTAATCTAAAATTGATTTCTGCGCATCCAAGGTCACCGCTTAACTTATTTTTCATGGCCTGTACTACATATCATGCATAGGCAATGTCGGTAAACATTCCTAGATAGCAGTAACTATAATTACTTGTTCGAAAATGTCGTCATTAATACAAGACCTGATATAAGAATACCTAATGAGCTTAAAGTAAAAACCTTAATGTTTTATGCAAGAAAGATCACGAGCGGCAAGTAGAAAAATGAATGCTCTTTTCCTTTTCTTTTTATTTTGTACCTCTGTCCAGGTAATTAAATCGCATCCTTTGTTCCGACGATCAGTTCGCCATACCTCATCTATTCGCTGTAAAACTCCATTAATCACGTTTTAACCCAACAGTTTATGTTAAAAATTTGACACTAATGTTAAATTGGGTTCTGGTTAATTAGAAGCTTCACGCCTAATGATTTATTGTGTGGAAATAAAATGTGCGCTTTGAAATTTTAAATTATGCACATAATAAGTTCGGTAATCTTTGCGAACCTATGGCTTAAATGATTTAACGGCTAAGCTTCATGTTTGGAATGAAACACAACGTTTCATCATCTTTTAATCCCTTATCTAATTCCTTTGTGTGACGCGTGGAGTAAAATTAATTATAGAAATTTTATCATTTTATTTTCAACGGCCCAGTTAGGTGAACTGATAAAATTAATGGTATTTTAAAAAACACTTTTCGAGCATGATTTTTATTTAGATTTTGCGCAGTGGCAGATAATGACTAAAGTACAACATGAGCCACACAAATGACAAATACGTAAATATTGACACCTTATTCAAAAAATCTGTTAAGACGACAAACATTATACTTCTAACGAATAGACAGCTAAAATCATAACCCTTCCTTTTTGTCGTTGCCATAATCGGGCTAGGTATCGGCTTAGCTAATGTTACTTCTTATTATTCTCTCATAATTCTCTGATTCAATTTAGTATGAACTAAAACCAGATTTTTATAATAGCTTTTTAAGCATATCATTAGTTTCACATAAAGAACATATTAGCATAAAAATACGTAATGGTGTGACTATTTTACGACCATCTGATAAATGGCTTGAAAATCCCAAAAAAGTTTATTACTTTTTTATATTTATTTTTAGTAACTTGATTAAAGGGGCATTACAATGTGGATGTATGTAAGTTCGTACGTATGGGAACACTGATTTATATCTAACTTCATGTGACGTGTAAGTGCCAAATTAAAAGCACTGACTGCCGTACTGAGAGACGTTTAATTAACTTTATAATTAAAGTTAATTTACGTGGTAAGAAAAAAATATTGACACTTATTTTAATACGCATGAAGATTATATTTAATTAAGTTAATGACTAATTGCTTAATTGACATCTCTGAGTGCGGTAATAAAGAAATTAATATTTTATTTTAATTAGATTGACAGTAATTTTTACAAATTTTTTCTTAAATTTATAAAATTGCTGTTATGTCAGAAAAGTGTATGATGTGCTAACCAAAAGTGTTCATCTCGCGAATGTTTGTCTAGGATGAAGATCAAATCCACCGCCTTTTGCGTGGCATGAGGCTGGGTCACTCTCAGCCAAATGCACCATTGAACCGGTTAAAAATAAATACTCTGGTGATTTTCACTGCTGTGTTAAATGAACAAATAACAAAAAGTGAAGTAATGTTAGGACTATTTCTTGTAAGTATAATAATTCATCATTTGTAACTTTAAAGGAGCACACACGGCCCCGTACCGTAAAAGTGCCGTAAACATATTGAGCACACAAAAACGCCGTACGTCACATAAAAATTAAACCCTTCTGATTTACTGCTTAAACTTTGAAATATAATAACGGATGAGTCGAGTTACAGGCGAACACGTCGAAATTTATGTTTATAAGCTTTTTGAAGAAACCTTTGAGTGTCAAAAACGATAATTTGATATTTTCCTCACCGTATTTTACGATTCGAACCCCGGCTTATTAAAATAAAAATAATACGCGAAATGATGTAAAAGGAATCCACGAACGGATATTAACAGTAATTCAATTTTGAGTTCGCCAGCTTCTTAGAACGTCGTCGCATGATCTCATTATAAAATTTGGATTCAACGGATTTGAATTTACATGGATTAGAATATTATATTATTCTGATTATTTTCGAATCGCATATTAGATTTCTTTTGTTTAGCAGACAATACAATGTGTTGCTAAACTCTTAATGGAATGCGCGCGAATTGAATGCAGCGCTGCTGACCCATCATACTGCAATACCACGGTAAATCTAGCGGTTGTCACGTAACGGAGGGTTACGGAGCTAAAAGATAGGGGGAAGAAGAAAAGACAAGGATAGAGGGAAGAGGGCTATAATTATAAGCGATATGTACAAAGATGGCTCGTCCTAAAGTCTTAAATCTAACTTAAAACTAACTTAAAACTAGCTATTTACACCGGTACACTACACTAAATATATATACAAGGTAGAAGTTCAAAGTGGGCAACCGTGGTAGGGCGGTAATACAGGGTGAGCACAGGCAGCGCGCCGGTAGGATCCAGCGTCGCAAGAGGCGGGCGGTAGGGCTCCGCCGAGCGCAGGAGGCAGCAAATGGGGCGCGAGACACAGATACGCGCACGCCGCAAGCCGGCCGCGGGTAGGCGCGACGCGGATACGCGCACGAGTGATGGTAGACGCGCGTAGGTGCAGGGAGGCAACACCTTCCGTGCCCCGGCACCGTTACTCTACGGGTAAACGTATACTGGCACTGTTATAGCTTGAGGTTCTGAGCTTCTTCAGAGCTGGTGGTAGACTGGTCGTCCTGCCCATGTGCGTCCTTTTATATTGCCCATGCGCATTCTATTCTACAACATTTAAATTTTAAAATTCGTACAATATAGAATATTCTCGAAACAAAGCTAAACTCCATAGTTAAATTTGAATAGACAATTCGATAGAAAAATAAAAACAGTTAGACAACGTCAGCTGTCGGACAATGTCAGATAGACAATCTAAATATTTACAACAATAACTTTAAATTTATTTACAGATAAAAATGTACAAGGAACATTAAAAACACATAAAGAGTAATGCTAATACAAGACATAATCATAAAAATGATATACAAGCTCTATAGCAAACGGAAAACGAAGCTCTATAGTTAACACCAAAGGTAACTTTCTTTATGAGTAGTTATGTAGTATAACGAAGCCCCTGCAGGCTGCGTTACATTTCTCCCACGACCCCAGAAAAATTTTCGACTCAGAGAAAATTTTGATTATAAGGTTAAGAGAATACTATCCTTACTATCAGTCTAACCAGTCAACCTACACTTAAACATACCATTCCACAATCCAAAAACAATTCAAATCCAGTCACTCTAACAATCACTCTAACATACGAACCAATCACAAAGAGGAGTAGGGTTCACTATCAATGACGCAAACTCCATAGGAAGTACCCTATAAGAATGACTTTAGGCTTATTTAGGGAGTTGTCAGCCGCTCCGTTTCTTAAAACCCATTAGTGTCGATGACCATAGCCGACAATCTAGTCTCTCTCAGGTATTCCCTATCAAAGGACACAAATTTTAAAGGTTGAATTTACCTTTAAAAGAAACGCCTCTGTAGTCAAAGAAGCGCTAAGTAGTAAGTAGATAAGGCAAAAGAGAGCCCTAAAGTTTAGAATTAAAAGGTCAAGAAGCGCCTTTTAAAAGAAAACGTTAAGCAAGTAAGTAGGTACTATAAGAGAGAATCCTATAAGTAAAGAGAGACGAGATTAGTCGCTAAGTATATATAAAAAATATCAGACTGAAGTAGCCAAAAATCAGTCCAATGTGTGTGCAAATAAATACATATAATACTAGTAAAGTCAAACAGTAAGGTAGTCATTTCTTAAAGTCTTTTACATGCCATTTACCGCGGCAACCGTTGCAGTCCTCAAGAATGTATACAAGAGGTGACAATTTCTCAACGACTTTGCATTTAACATATTTAGGTGCTAATTTTGCGCTAAAATATGCACCAGCATTGCTTAAAGAGTAGTCTTTACGCCACACTATATCTCCAACATTGAATTCTTTAAAAGAGTGCCTTTAAATTGTAACGGTTAGAATTCTTTACATGAGATATGCGCAGTGCAACCTGAACTCTATCAAAAATTGACGATAGAAGGCCAATATTTCTAGCATATAAATCACGAGGTAAAAAGGTAATTTCTTCTAAGTCGTAACCCTGAGAATAAATAGAACCACAAGTAATGAGTTCACGACCAAATACTAAAAATGCAGGAGTAAATCCAGTTACTTCATTTACAGAGTTATTCATTGCAAACTGAATCTTAGATAGGTGAAGGTCCCAAGACCTATGGTCTTCACCGACCAGTGAAGCTAGTGCGGTAATAATTGTTTTATTGTAGCGTTCTGTAGTATTGACCTGAGGACAATAGTGAGGAGTGTAAGATATATGCGGAATTCTATAACGTCCAAGGAAATTATGGAATTCATGCGATTGAAATTGTGGACCGTTATCCATAATAATTGTTTGAGGTACTCCATGAACTAAGAACACGGAATTCTCTAAGTAATGTATAATACTAGTAGTTATAGCTCGTTTCAAAGGAAAAATAAGTGTATATTTGGTGAATAGACAATTTACAACGAGAATGTACTGGTTACGTCGCCTAGTCATTGGCAATGGACCTATTAAGTCCAAAGAAATGCATTGAAAAGGTCTAGAACAAATTTTGGGTTTTCCCATAGGACCGTAAGGCGAGTGGTTAGAGTGTTTATAAGCCAAACAAGTTTCGCAATTGGAAATAAATTTAGCTATATCTTAAACATGCCAGACCAGTAATATAACAATGATATTTTTTTGTATGTTTTAAATACGCCCAAATGCGGATCTGTAGCGGAACCATGAGCATTTCTTATCAAAGATTCTCTTTCAGAAGGGATAGGGACTTCTTTCCAGATGAAATCGTCTGTTAAAGAATAAGGAGTATTAGTGCAACGAAATAGTTTATTATCCTTAATCGTATAGTTAGGATGACTTTGAGGATCAGTTAAACAATTACGAAAGATTTTATTATAGCGCTCTAAGTCTAAAGACGTGGCTTCATTCGAAGATAAAGGAGCGATAATATGACTGTCCTCGCTTTTAGAACGAGAAAGTAGATCAGGGACAATATTATCCTTTCCTCTTTTATGTTTCAGCGTGAAATTAAAGCAAGAAAGGCGAAGTGACCAACGAGCGAGTCTACCAGAAGGATTTGTTAATTCAAAAACCACTTTAATGCGGCATGATCAGTGTATACAGTAAACGGTTTGCCATTGTCAAGATAGCACCGCCAATGTTCTAAGGCAATGATAACAGCTAGAGTTTCTCTTTCAGTAGTAGAGTAGTTTCTTTCATTTTTGTTAAGTGATTTGCTCATGTAGGCTATAACAACTTCTTTGTCGTTAACCGTTTGAGTAAGCATGGCTCCAATGCCAGTGTTAGATGCATCACAATGCACAGAAAACGGTTGATCAAAATCAGGGCAAGCAAGAATTGGGGTAGTTACAAGATATTCTTTTAGTTTCAGAAAGGAAGAGTTAGCCTCAGAACTCCAAGAAAATTTCGGAGAAGTTTTAGCAGATGATGTTAATTTATTAAGAGGTGCAGCTATAGTACTGAAATTAGGAATGAACCTACGAAACCAACTACACGTACCCAGAAATTTACGCACTTCTTTGCGTGAAGTAGGTACAGGAAAGTCCATAATAGCTTGAATTTTGCTAGGATCAGCTCGTAAACCATTATCGTCAACAACATATCCAAGGTACTTTAATTCTTTCTTAAAAAAATGACTTTTTTCAAAGTTAATGGTAAGTTTAGCGTAAGTTAATTTTTCAAGCACTTTAATTAGAAGTCCTATGTGTTCTTGGAACGAGGAGCCTATGATAATAATGTCATCAAGATAACAGAACACTTTGTTGTCAAATTCAGGAGTGAATAAGATATCCATTAACCTCTGCTGTGTAGCAGGTGCATTAGTTAAACCAAAGGGCATAACAGTGAATCTGTACATTCCTCTACCGGGGACATAAAAGGCGGTCTTATCCCGATCGTCTACATGTAAAGGAATCTCCCAGAAAGCTTTAGCGATATCGATACTCGATAAAAATTTAGCGTTTTTGAGATGGTCAAGTATTTCATTGATAAAAGGAAGACTATAGGCATCCCTACGAGTAACTGAGTTGAGTTTTCTACTATCGACACAAAATCGCCATTCGCCATTCTTTTTAGGCGTAATAAGAACCGGAGACAACCAAGGGCTTTCACATTTCTCAATGACCTTCCACTCAATCATTTTATCCACCTCAGCAATTAGAGCTTTTTGTTTCTCGGGAGAGAGTCTATAACAACGTTGTTTAATAGGCAGCGTATCTCCAGTATCGATACGATGGCTAACCAGATCAGTACGACCAAGTTCACCCTTAGCTTCAAAGGAAATTTGCTTAAAACGCGAAATAATATCATCAGCGATAACCTTTTCTTCAGAAGTAAGATTTTCGTAAGGTAGGATTTGTTTCTCCACAGAGTTGTTAAAGTGGGATGGTTTATTAAGAGAAAAGGCACACGATAAAAGATTGGGAACCAAATTAAATTCCCTCCAAAAGTCAACACCAAGTATCAAAGACGGGTATATTTCAGGAATAACATATGTTTTAATAAGTCTAGTTTGGTCGTTAAAGGTAAAAGGAAGAATAAAAAATCCTAAAGATTTAACACGATGCTTACTAGCAGTGCTAACCGTAATATAATCAGACTTGGATAACGAAAAGCCCAGTTCCAAAATTTTAAAGTGCGAGTTATTACCTAAAATAGTCATTGAACTACCGCTATCAAGTAACGCCGTAAACTCAACATTTGAAATAGAAACGTTAATAAAAGGACGGTTAAAATCTCTTTCGTTGTCGTAGTAAACTGAAGAAGTTCCATAACTTGCGAAAAAGTTCTTAATTATTTTTAACCAATTATGCCAGTCATCAACATCAAAATTTTCTTTTCGTTTAACCAAGTCATATGTTAGTTTTTTGAGTTAGAGGATGAAGAAGGTTGAGGCTTGTCAGCTTTACATTTCGGGCAATCCGGAGCTCTAAAGTCTTTCAAACCACATTTAAAACAGACTAAGAATCTTGGTTTAGTGCAAGAATTCAAAGAATGACCATTTATTCGACATCGAACGCAAAACAAATGCGCCTGAAACTTGGGAGCATTTTCAGATATCGCATGTGCAGAATTTTTATTCTGCGAAGAAAAGTTCGTACGAAAAGGCTTAAAGTTATTAGATTTATGAGAATCATAATTAGGAGTGAAAGAATGTTTAGAGTGAAAAGTATGTGTAACATTAGGTTTAGTGTTCGGTAAAAGTGTAGAATCGTGTTTAGGTTTAAAGGATAATTCAGGAATAAGAGTATTCATTTCAGGTTCTTTAAAATTATTGTCGCGGTCAATACAGCGCTCAAATTGTTGACATACAGAAATTAAAGAGCCAATAGAATCAACTTTATTAAGAGCAACAAAAGAAGTATAACAAGGACGGATGTTACGTAGAAGTATTTGCAGTTTCTCCCGCTCAGGTAATTTCTCGCTTAGTCTCGAAAACATTTCAAACATTTTCGGAATGTAAACCATAATAGACTCAGATTTACCCTGAGTACGAGATTTTATTGCCTGCAGTAGTTTATGGTCATAATCAGAAATGGCCAAAGTCCTTAATTAACAACTCGAAACGCGATCCCAAGTTAACGAAGGGTCACGACTTAGTTGGAATTTAAACCAATAAGAAGCATCGTCCTTAAAAATGTTGAAGGCCGAGCTTATAAGTATTTGCTTATCAAGTTTGTTCGTAAGTAGAAATTCATCAATTTTCGATAGAAAAGCTCTAGGACAAGTTGTCCCATCAAAAGTAATTTTTTTTAGCTCATTTAGATAATTTGGTAAGAGAAAATTATGAAAAGGTGGCATACAGTTAGGTTGAGAAATCGGCAAAGGTGAGTCCAAAGAGGTTTGTACCTGTGAAGTCTCAGCTGGTTTTGAAAAAGCGTCAAAACGTTCAGTCAAAAGAGTAAACTTCTTTTTTAAGTCGTCATAGAGTTCTATAAGGTTTGAGTCGCTGTCACTTACATCAGTGTCAATTCTGTCAAGTCGATAAAATAAGTGATTTATATAAGTTTCAATTTTCTTAAATAATTTCAGATTACCCGATTCGTATCGGTCCAACATCGAAGATAAATATAAGATTGTAGAAGAAGCTTGTGACAAATCGTCACTCAGAGGAACGGGAGAATCAATAATGTCCTCCGTAGGAAAATTACGAAGCAATAAAACAATTTGTTTTCTAAGCGATACAAGATTATCCGCAGGAGTTTCGTTCCTAATTATAAGTTCGTATTCAAGTTCCGCCTTATTAAGTAAATTAAAGTTTATAAGACGAGCCATTTCTAAGATATTTGTAATTTTAAAGCAATAAAATATTTACAATAGTTTTTATTTTATTTACTTTATTTTAGTGAGAAAAATAGAGGAAGAATAGGGAAAGAAATATCTAAGAAGTAAGAGACGTCTAATAGGGAGCCAAAAGGTATGTTATATACAGAAACTTGTGCAAGTTTATTTTAGAATTTTGAGAACAGGGAGGGATTCTATAGAGTTGGGCGCCAAACTGTCACGTAACGGAGGGTTACGGAGCTAAAAGATAGGGGGAAGAAGAAAAGACAAGGATAGAGGGAAGAGGGCTATAATTATAAGCGATATGTACAAAGATGGCTCGTCCTAAAGTCTTAAATCTAACTTAAAACTAACTTAAAACTAGCTATTTACACCGGTACACTACACTAAATATATATACAAGGTAGAAGTTCAAAGTGGGCAACCGTGGTAGGGCGGTAATACAGGGTGAGCACAGGCAGCGCGCCGGTAGGATCCAGCGTCGCAAGAGGCGGGCGGTAGGGCTCCGCCGAGCGCAGGAGGCAGCAAATGGGGCGCGAGACACAGATACGCGCACGCCGCAAGCCGGCCGCGGGTAGGCGCGACGCGGATACGCGCACGAGTGATGGTAGACGCGCGTAGGTGCAGGGAGGCAACACCTTCCGTGCCCCGGCACCGTTACTCTACGGGTAAACGTATACTGGCACTGTTATAGCTTGAGGTTCTGAGCTTCTTCAGAGCTGGTGGTAGACTGGTCGTCCTGCCCATGTGCGTCCTTTTATATTGCCCATGCGCATTCTATTCTACAACATTTAAATTTTAAAATTCGTACAATATAGAATATTCTCGAAACAAAGCTAAACTCCATAGTTAAATTTGAATAGACAATTCGATAGAAAAATAAAAACAGTTAGACAACGTCAGCTGTCGGACAATGTCAGATAGACAATCTAAATATTTACAACAATAACTTTAAATTTATTTACAGATAAAAATGTACAAGGAACATTAAAAACACATAAAGAGTAATGCTAATACAAGACATAATCATAAAATGATATACAAGCTCTATAGCAAACGGAAAACGAAGCTCTATAGTTAACACCAAAGGTAACTTTCTTTATGAGTAGTTATGTAGTATAACGAAGCCCCTGCAGGCTGCGTTACACGGTATTGTATCTTTATACAACTACCTAGTTATATAATAAATGTATACGAACCGCGTGTCATACGGAAATAAGTATACACAGCCATAGAGAATAGTAAAAAATACTAGAATTGTGTGACAGTGTCACTGACACTAATAACGAGACAGATCGGGATCTGTATTGTGTATGTACAGTTTTTGGTATTTTTTAGAGTATAGTGTTAGTTTGATATACCTGGAAATTCTAGAATAACTACTTACGAATAAAAAGTATAAGTATATGCTTTGAGAGTAGGTATACAAACCGTAACCAAATGAAATGTTTTTTTTTTCAAATATTAAGGGGGAGACTCGACATTGAACTCGAATATAGAAATTTCATACATTTGTCTATAAAAATCTTAAACTTAACCTCACAGTCGAGTGCTCGAGAAAAGGCCTTCAGATTCGAAATTAGAATTAAACAATTTTGTTATGAATTTTATACTCGGCGAAATATTTTAACTATGCGTGGTCCATTTCACTCAATACCAACAGAGAGTTTCCTTTGATTATATATAATCAAAGAGAGTTTCCTATACATGTGTAGTGGCAGTTTAATATTCTGCAACGAAATTGGCCTCCGCTGACAAAATGGATGCGTGGACAACTCAAGAGCTTTCTCCCCGTTGATATATAGGAGCGAATATTTTATGTTTACTCAACAATTTTTACTACGTCCGTCCGCTCATGGACGAAGGGTCAAATTTCGAGTAGACCAAACTCAATTTCACTGCGAAATGAACGAAACGACAAAAAATGGTGAAGTCGAACCGGTGATTTGTGGAACACATTCATTGTAGTGACAAGCTTGTACCGACAGGCGCGGGCCACACTGCCTGAAATCCTGCAGATGGGTAGCTTTGCTTCATTTTAGGGAAAAACCAGTTAAAAGTAAAATCCTTCTTTAAGCATTGGAATAACCTATTTTTAATTTCAATAACACATGCACATTACGTCACAAGCTTTCAATGATAGGCACGTGTCTTTAGAGCACGGGCACTTTGTATCGATACCCTGGATCACAATGGATCGTAATACACTTTATCAATCCGAATATCGATCCAATAGATTTGATACGATTTTTTTGGACCGATCCAGTGCCGTATCAAGTATTTTTAAAAATTTAAACAAGTTGTATTTTTAAACATATCAGTTTATTTAAGAACAAAAAAAATAAACAAAATTATTTACATAGGGCAATCTTTATAAGGAAGTGTAAGTAAAAATATTAATTTGATAGCCTCTCTTTGTAGCTCTCATTCATATTTCAAAGTATGGTTTTTCAGTGAGAATGGTCAGGCGTAGACGTTCCTACGGTCAGATACAAAATCCATTGACACATTTTTATACAAAATTATGAGCTTGATGATACCACTCAAAGAAATCTGCCGCGAAGCAGAGCTTGCTTTGTATTTGGCCGAGTAAGCGACCATTAGGAGGCCTAACCTAGAGGAAATGGGATTTAAAAGGTACCAACCTTTCAATTGCCTGGTAGGCAATTGTTTACCATCGAGTGATCGGTCTGCTCATCTGCCACCTTTCACATTACAAAATGCGCATAACCCGACAGGCACTAGGTTGGTTCTTTTTGTTTTATACTCAGAACCCAATTCTCATGCTTGTGATATTTATCAAAAATCGATATACCTATATCCCAACAACATAGTTGTCTGTATGTATGGTCTTCATGTGGCATCCGCCATGTTTTTTTTTTCAAATCAAAAATCCAAGAATTGGCCTCTAAGGATTAAAATATATAGTCGGACCCACGAAAGAAGTCCCGCGGCGAAACACGGAACTAAAATTAGGTTTCCTTGGTGCTATACAAATAAGGATCAAATTTGAATTTTGACCTTACAGAAGGGGCACCTATCGCGGGACTTATTTGATAGCGCCGACTCTACATGTAATCATCCGAATAAAACTTGTTTATTTTGTTCATAAAAATAACCAGTGAAGTCGCAACAATACGTAGCGGGCAAACGCAAATACAAAACGCTCGGAAACATGGGACCTGTTAAATTCGATTGATGTTGATTGAGTTATGCGTTCGGGCGGGGCCGATTCTGGATTTAATGCAAATACGCGAACTGACACCACTTTCGTTCTGTAATTAGTTGGGGCTTTTCTACGGTGCCGAGAGATTTAATTGGTCCGGTATATAGATAGATAGATACACTTTATTGCACAAAATTTACAGATCTTAGCCTAAGTTATTATTCTAAAACAATGTAGGCGGTCTTATCGCTAATAGCGATCTCTTCAGACAACCTCAGGGTATAGGAAAAGTATAGCGAATTAAGAAAAGGGGTAAGGCAGTGCAAGTCAGAAAAAGAGAAAAAAAAAGACATTGTATAAATACGAGTATGGTATATACATACATACATTATATTAAATAAATATATACTAGCTATAAATACTAATACACACTAGTACATTACAAAACAAATAAACATAAATACTAACAGTTTATTGGATTGATAGATACGTAACCAGGTATAGTAAATATAGGTAAGGTAAGGTAAATATAGGTATATTTTAAGTGATAGATTTATAGAATAATTGCGAAATGTAGAAGATCGCTATAAGCAGCAGTGGGTGAATCATCATCATGATCATTTCAGCCAATATACGTCCACTGCTAGACATAGGCCTCCCTCAACGATCTTCACACAGACCGGTCCTGGTAAAAAATGAGCTTACAACAGCGCCAAAATATCAGATAATCAAAAACAAAGTACAATCTCGTCACAAACTGTTCTAATATATCGAAAAGGTAAACATCATTTACATTCGCAAAAACACCAAATAACGGCCAATCAATAACAACCTTAAAAAGTAAACTCAATTAACTTAAATTATGTTATCTTTTCTTCTTTTTAATAAAATTCCTCTGCAAATATTACACTTGAAAACAGAGCTTGATTTGTTTACAATTAATTTATTTCAATAAAAGAACGAGTGGAGTAAAAACTCACCTAATATGTATACGGCGTACTGAATATATTTGGACCCTCCAGTCGGGAGGTTAGTTAAAAGTATAATTGGTCTGAAGTGCTGACTTAAAGTAGAACATGAAACATGGTTTTTATGGCCACGCTTACCAATGTTGCCATAAAAATTATCTTTGTAGCCTTTTGAATGAATTTTAGTCCCCTAAGAGAACCAATCTCTAATTGATTATGCAGTTATTCTAATGAACATCATCTCAACGTGACATTCCCATTTACACTCAAAACTATTGCTCTAGAGCCTGAGGTGCCGTGTGGTCCCCGGCAGAATAGAATAGGCCACCCTCACTCATACCGAGGTGTCGTAAAAGGCGACTAAGGTAAAGCTGCTGTCATGATCATTAGCACCCAGAGAAGGAAAACTCTGCATTTATATCAAAACCCTCGCCAACCCGTCTGCCAAGCGTGGTGAGTATGGCAATTACCCCTCATGTGATTGAGGGAGGCCCGTGCCCCAGCAGTGGGGACTTAAATGGGCTGATGATGATGATGATGATGATGAGAGCCTGAGGTGGGCACGCTAGAATCATGATCCCAGATTTAGAAAGTCTGGTAATTACAAGAAGAGACTACCGCCTGCCTCACCCTCTTGATTTTGCTATTGTGGCACTGTTAAACCAAGGATATTTTTTTAAGCGAGCAGCTATGCAGGTCATATTCAGACCAGTATCACTGCGACCAGTTCGATGTATTTTTTTTTTATTTAATTTATTTATCACATAAAAAAATACATTAAAACTTATACAAAAGCTTTTAAAAACCACTAAGGTTTACTCTAAAGCTTAAGAGTTCACAAATGATATTACTTTTAAAAATAACGAATACTAAATATACAAATTACTAGTGTAGTGTACTTTTATAAAAATTACCACCCAAGACCACTATAGCAATGAACAATCATCACTACAGTAGCCCAAGGAAGTAATCTTTAAGCTTGTATTTTATATTTTCTGTTGTGATTTCATCCACTAACTTCTGCGGCATATTATTGATAATTGGCAGTAGGTACAGTCAACTCCAAAAATATGTATACACTTTAGGACCTTGTCACAATACTTACCTATAAGAAAGTAGAGGTCTACTTTCTTATATTATATATTGTGACAACGTCCTAAAGTGTATACATATTTTCGGATTTGACTGTACTTCATAGTTCAGTTTGTGATCGCCACTGTGCTACATATCAGTCCCAAATCCTACACTTTTCAGAAAGTATATTAGTTGTTTGGGACTGAAAACCCTTCATTGGGTCTCAAAAAGTGCTTTCCCAGATGTAAGCTACGTCACAGATATTAAACTACTAGTGCTACCTTCACCAGGGATAAAAAAATTAGAAACAACATCACATACATTCTCCTAGTTCTAACCAAACTAATGTTTTCCCTGTACTTTGGAAAACAGAAACAACGAAGTTGCCACAAATACCCAAACCCAAAACAAAAATGTGTTTCATCAACAAACAAACATTTAACAAAACTTGTTTTACTTTTCAGACGCCTGGCAACACTGTTGCTCAACTTCGAACAATGGCGGGCTTGTACAAAAAGCAACGTACGAAAGCTTGCCCCGAAAGGACATCTAATTAGACTTAAATCAAAGGTTTGAATGGAATCCTTAATGACCTTTCGAATAATTTCAAGATGTTGCCTTTGGCTTGCGACAAAATTTGTGTTACATTGTTTCGTGGAGTTGTTGTAATTGCTTTATTAACTTAACTTCAAAGTTTAACCGCGGCTTCACTTGGGTGGAAATTGCTTTTGTTAGTTTTAAGTTTTGACGAATTCATAACTTTTCCTATTTTCTGTAATAGGACAGCACGGCGATTATTTTACTGTTTGATAGACTAGGTATATAATTGTTGTTAACAAAAGACCGTTTAGTTATTTTTTCATACATAGTTATTTTTAATTCGATCCTTTCGGCTACGGTGGTGGCCAATTCCATCGAACAATTACGTATGTAGCAGGATATTTATTGGGTCAAGTGTGTGCGCAAACACAACTCTCTCTTCTCATACACGCAAAAGTTTTTCATTTACAGGTTTCAATATATTATTTACTTTGTACTCCATCATCATTTCAGCCAATAGACGTCCACTGCTGGATATAGGCCACCCCCAATGTTCTCCACACAGGTCGGTCCCGTGCCGCCCGCGTCCAACGGATTCCCGCAACCTTCACCAGATCGTCGGTTCACCTTGTGGGGGGCCTGCCACGGCTGCGACTTTCTGTACGAGGCCTCCACTCGAGGACCTTTCCGCCCCAACGGCCGTCGGTCCTCGTTACTATGTGCCCTGCCCATTGCCTTAGGTGACTCTGAGCCTCCTTAATCGGCACATTGTACTTATTATTTAACAATACAGTTTTAAATAGTAAATAAATATTTCTAAATAGATATCTGTTAATCGTTTACTGTTCCCCACAGGACAGGCTTGCCTAGTGTGGGGAGCAGCAAAAATTTATATGTATGTGCAATTTTTGGTTAATAAATACTTACTTACTTACAAGATATCCGTATGGAATAAAAAAATTTTTTTCGCTATTTATTTCCCTATATATCTCCCCGCTTGCGGTGGTGCCGGCGTACACCGCGCCGGGGGGGGGGGGGACCTCACCGTTCGAGCTGAACTGCCACGAGAACATCGAGGGGACCAGGACCTGGAAGCAAACGTCAGACACATTCTGTGAGAAAACTGAAAGGGTTAACCCTGGACTAAGAGAAGCCTGTATAGTGGGCTGACACGTACTAGAGCAGAGATGTTGAATCGCCACGTAGGTGGGTAGTACGAATCATAGTGTAGAATGCCTTGTGACACGATGGACTGACGATTTGAAAAAGATGGCTGATGTGTGCTGCTCAGAGCGGCAATTCTCGTGCACTCGACATTGAAGGCGAGTTATATGTGACTCGGCTTGAGACTATGATGTAATTAATAAGTGAACTTTGGCATTAAACGGTGTTTCAATAGGAATAAACGTACTTATAAATAGGTATATTGAATAGGTAGGTAGGTATATGAACCCATCTTTATAAGTGCGTTGTAAATCACGTCTAAATAACGGATAATACAGTTTTTATCTGTAGTTAAAGAGTGATGTTTTTCTCACATTTAAAAAAACTAACCAAAACACTTCACGCACAATCTTACACATGTTTTCGTTAAAAGGTGTTTTTGTGTCACAGTTTAGATAAAGGATTTTTTAAACAAAAAACGCTGGTGACATCCGCGCACATTCAATCACGGAGAACCCCTCGAGGGGAATAAAAAAGCTTTTGTGAATTAACAATAAGGTCTGCTCTAGGATTCAAAGATTGCTAAGCTACAACTTGTCCATGGGCGGCGGAAATCGCTTACTATCCTCCAATCATATAAAAAAAACACACACAATGTCATGACATTAAGGTGACGGGTAGCACACTAGCGACGCCAATCGATTTTAATTTAGCTACTAAACCGGATCTATTTAAAACAATTTCGGGGTTACAACCTCTAGGCAAACACTTTTACTATTTATTAAATAACCATGCAGAAAAGTTGGGTCCAACACGTACGCGAAAAATTGATTCACGCCAAAAGCTACTTTTGGAGTGAATCAATATTTTACGTACAAAAATGAAGCCAAAATTTGTGCAGGGCTATTTAATAAATAGTATAAATGTTTGCCTAGAGGTTGTAACCCCGAAATCGAATAGAATAGATCCGGGTGAGTAGCTAAAGCGGTTGAGTGGCCGTGTGGTCCCCGGCAGAGTAGAATAGGCCACCCTCACTCTTACCGAAGTGTCGTAAAGGCGACTAAGGTAAAGCTGCTGGCATGATCATTAGCACCCAGAGAAGGAAAACTCTGCATTTATATCAAAACCCTCGCCAACCCGTCTGCCAAGCGTGGTGAGTATGGCAATTACCCCTCATGTGATTGAGGGAGGCCCGTGCCCCAGCAGTGGGGACTTAAATGGGCTGATGATGATGATGATGATGATGATGATGAGTAGCTAAAAATTAAAATCGATTGACGTCGCTAGTGTGCCCTACCCGTCACCTTAAGTGAAACCTCTAGAGACTTGTTGTCTTAAAACGAACATCAACTGTTAAAACGATTAGTTTTATGGATATGACTTATTCTCATTATACTTTTCTGTCCATCACCCGTCATATTAGAGGACCAGACAATCCCAAACAATTCATAATTTACCTTTCTATTTTCACAGCAAAAATATTCAAAATGTGTTGTAAAACATTTTTAATTTCCATACTCGAAGCTCGTAAAAAATGCACCCTAGTTTGAGCTGTTGGCATTTTACGTACATCCTCTTTTTTATTTGTCATAATCGTTTATCATCGTTTCGTCGCTTTAGTGCATTTTAATGATTGTAAGCAACTTGTGTTTGGGCCTGCTTAAAAGGAAACGGGGAGATTAGATAAAATGGGCACAGGAGGATACGGCTGCATTAATTAGACGAGTGTTATATTTAAGTACTTTATTTTTGTGTTACAACTATACTACCTAATGATGCCAAAGATGTGGACTAGGGTCATTTCACTTAGTATAGAAAAAAATCAGCGGTTTTCGTTAGATGGAGCTTGTAATAAGCAAATGTATCTTTAAAAAGCTAATCAATCAGATGGTTCGGCGTTGTTTCGGTAGATGGCACTATGCATTTTTACATCGCGCTGGTAAAGCGTGTTTCCGAAACTATGACTTCAAGCCGCCTGCCCACATTAGCAATTTAAAAAAGTATGAGAAATTAATCAGAGATTTAGAAGGTATGGGGAAATTTGCTATAAAAATCCAACTTTTTTCTGATATGTTATTTAACTTTCTCCTTGACTGATCCTCGAAGGTGGCCGTACTACATAGCCATTGAGAATTAGTTGTTTTCCTCTAAATTATGCTAGCACTGGCCACTGACTAGCCGACTTATCCCTCTGTCTCAGTATATATAAGTTACTCTATGCTGTGGGCTGCTTCGGTGACGGGCGAAGTGGTTTTTAGTAACGCTTGATCTCAGGTTTCCGAGTTTTTTGGTAAGATATTCTCCGTGCCTACCCCGAGAGGAATTTGGTGGTCATTACATCGTCGGTGGTACCTTAAGCCATTAGTCCTCCGCCAATCCCTCCTCGGTTGTGTCAAACTGAACGTTGTACTATCCTAATATAATAGTTAAGGATCATTTGCTAAATATACTTTTGCGTTATAATGTAGGTACTTATCTTGCGTAAGTGGCTGATCGTTGAGATTGGCCGCTGTCTCTAAATCGGTAGGACGATATTACAGTAAAAGAGCCAAGTTCGACTGGCCCAATGGCACATTTGGTGGTGACCCTGACTCACCCTCTAAGGGTGAAGAGTAAGATTTCAATTTATACCCTGGACAAACATTAGTGTTTGTTCGTTGTCTGGGATTTAAGTATATATTCTTGAAATCTTCGTTGATTTTGGTTCTTGCTATACAAATGCTAGAATTATTTACTTTGGCATAAAATACTAAAATAAATGGATTTGATATATTGCTTGGCTATTTTGTTACTGCAAGAACTAATGTACAGCTGAAAATTATTAAATCTGTGACTGAAAAGTAATGTCCAAAATGCCCTTGTGAGTGAAATTAGCAAAGTGGCTAAACTACATATATTTACTTAATTATAATTTTGACTAAGTTATAGAGTATGAGAAACTAGGTCTTGTAGAGTTCGGGCGTGTAAAGTTAACAACTTGGCTCAACATGAGATCTGATTACTTTTTGAATCATGTTAAAGTTAGCTCGTCTTGGCAACATTTTACATGAATATGTTTTTACTGGGATGAAATAAGACTAAAATAATCTTAATTCAGAGAACAAAATTAGTTCAGTACAGCTCAATAGAAAAATACCGGCAGTAAATTTAGCTCATTTGTACTCAAATAATGAATTTGAGGGCCATATTCATATTCTCGAGCTGACGACATTAGTCGAGTTAGAGGTTTGTATAGACGAATGTATCAAATCTCTAAATTCGACTTCAATATCGAGTGCACGAGAATTGACCCTCTGTTCCCTAAATCAGATCATAATATAACAAATAATAGTGATTAAAGATAGGCATACTTTACTATTTTAATATTAATTGTATTTTTTATTCTCCATTGATGTTTGCATTTTGATTAGATTTGATGCAATTTTTGCACTGCGGGTGAATAAATTAACCTGACACCGTCTCTACTCAATCAAATAAAAGTTTATAGTTATGAAAACGTATGAGAATGAAATAGGAACAGTATTGTTTTCATCTGTGACTTGTAAAATTAAAGCGCAGATTCCAAAAATTTAAACTATAATCTATTTAAGTCACCAGTTGGATGCTTTATCTTCTAAACAGGTGGTCGCGTTTAAGCTAATCCCCGCTTACTCCGCACATGGTTGATGGATTGCCCTTAAATAGTTGCCATCGGTGCAGTTTTAATAGGAAATTCTGCCTCCAGAGATGCATTTTAGAGATCAGTAGCCAAAATACTGGAGAAACTGCTTGTGTCAGGTAAAGTTGACGGGAAAAGACCGAGAGTGAGAAGCTCAATGCTATGGTCAGACCAGATTAGTACCACGCCATGTTTAGCGCCTCAGTGTGCGATGCCATTCACGCCGCTGAATACAGGTCAAGCTGGCGAAAGAAAATCCTGGAAATATATAGTAATAAATAGTATAAGTGTTTGCCGAGAGATTGTAACCCCGAAATTATTTAAAACAGATCCGGTTTAGTAGCTAAAAATTAAAATCGATTGACGTCGCTAGTGTGCCCTCTCCGTCACCTTAATTGTTGGCAGCGCACTTGTGACTCCACTGGTGTCAATGGGTGGCAGCCGTCGCTGACTATCAGGCGATCCATCTGCTCGTCTGCCACCTATCTCATAAAATTACATATAAACATCACAACATGGAGCTTACAATGTTGCAGACGGATCACCTGATGGGAAGCAATTGCCGTTGCCCATTGACACCCGCGACACCAGTGGAGTTACAAGTGCGCTACCAACCTTTAAACCCCCTTTTCTCTCGGGATTGGGCTTCCGGTACCCTCACTCACGCAGCGAAACACAGCACAGTGCTGCTTCACGCCGGTTTTCTGTGAGGTTTTAAGGCGACGGGTAGCCCTAACTAGCGACACCATTCGTTTTTAATTGTTAGCTACTAAACCAGAACTATTTTGAACAATTTCGGGGTTACAACCTCTTGGCAACACTTATACTATTTATTGAATAACCATGCATAAATGTTGGCTCTGTTTTTGTACGCGAAAAATTGATTACCGCCAAAAGTGGCCACTTTTGTGCTATTGATTCACCCGTGAATATAAGTGTTGCCAAGAGGTTATAACCACGAAATTGTTCAAAATAGTTCTGATTTAGTAGCTAACAATTAAAAATAAATTTTTCGCATTCAAATGTTGGGTCCGCATTTTTGCATGGTTATTTAATAAATAAGTGTTTGCCGAGAGGTTGTAACCCCGAAATTGTTTTAAATAGATCTGGTTTAATAGCTAAAAATTAAAATCGATTGGAGTCGCTAGTCTGTCCTACCCGTCACCCTAAGTTTAGTACTGTAATTACTGATCTTTAGCAATGAATATGAGGTGCCCTTTACAAAGAAAATATAAAACACATTACGATGAATCAATGTGAACCCTCACAACAAATATTTAACGCTCTTCACCAGTTTTTGACACATGTTAGGGATCCCAGTTACAGGAGGTGACGACCCGCAACATATTTCGTCTGCGACGTCACATTTGTATGGAGAATTACGAGTAGGCCCGGATAAAAGCTTAGCCGAATGGTGTTCTGTGGTAAAGAATACCACAAACATATGAGAAGACAGGATACAATGGTGGCGGTTGATTTGTGGAAACCGCGGCGTAAAAAATAATTTGAAAACAGTTCTGTGAATGATTTTACGACTCGGTTCGTCATCTCTTTAAAAGGAAAAGTCCAGTGTTTAAAAAGTCACTGACCACGAAAACTTGATCGCTGTTTTCGTGGTCGGTGATGTTATAAACACTGGACAGTCGCTGTATTCTGATCGTGGGAGAGCCACGTTTTGACTTAAATGGGCCGGCTCGACCGGAGAGATACCACGGCCTCACAGAAGACCGGTGTGAACAGCACTGTGTTGTGTTTCACTGCGTGAGTGAGCGAACCGGAAGTTCAATCCGAAGGAAAGGGGGTTTTAAAGTTTGGCAGCGCACTTGTGACTCTACTGGTGTCGCGGGTCTTATGGGCGGCGGCAATCGCTTACCATCAAGCGATCCGTCTGCTCGTCAGCCACCTGTCACATAAAAACAAATCGCATTTTTGTGCTGCTTGGTAAAACAAAAACCATGTTTTTAGTATGTAGTTCTTAAACTGCTAATAGCCCGATAAGTTCAGTAAAACGTGTGACAGGCTCCTTTAACGCTTGCCAAACTGCTATCTGACGAGATAAGTTTCATCATCATCATTAGCTTGTTACAATTCACTGCAGCACATAAGTGTCTCTATTTGGAGGAGTCCATCACTCCTATTGATTAAATAATGCACTTAAAGACAAGGATAAATGAATGAATGAATGAATTTATTGACATAATAAAGCATACAATTTCTTAGTGACTATAAATATTTCTTTATTGGCCACAGAATACAAATTCAAACAAGATTGACATAAATATACAAATAGAACAAGTTCTGTAGCCAACAAGGCCCAGCCTCAGCATTTGCTACAAATGCACTTAAAAAAATTTCGTCTTCGGGTTATTTAAGCTGTTTTATCTTAACTGGTGGCACAGATTAAATGGGGGTAAAATATTTGTAACTATATTTCCCCTGGATATTTGTAGGTACGGTCTGCATCAAAAGTTACACTTTAGTAACATGTCAAAATAATCGTTCTGCCTATTATAGTCACTTTCTAAGGGGTACGTACAAAATGTTACTTCGACATGGTACTAATGTGTTAAGCTAATTTTGATGCTGACCGTACATACAAATATTGATGAAACTTTAATGTATCAAAACGGGAATTAACACGATATTTATTTTGTGAAACAACATTGTTTAAAATATCATCGACATGGAATCCAGTAATTTACAGATGCAAACACCGTGTTAGGCCGTTACTAACTCAAAAAAACACCGAATACTGTTAGTGTAGTGTGTCGGAGTAGCTTCACTGACAATTCATCTAGTGGCAAATTAATATAAAAAAATGTGAGGGTGTCCGAAGATTCACAGCCCAGCCCCAGCAGACGACACCGTGCTCCGCCAGTCCGCTCGTGACGTAGCCGAAACGTCGAGCCAAATATGTGAGTACAAGTGAGCCGAAACGTCGAGCCAAATATATGAGTACACAGCGAAGCAAAAAGCACTTTCAAAATTCGTCAACAAGCCAAGGTCTCCGGTAGCTTAGTCGGTAAAGCAGTTGATTAGTTAGCAAAAGATCGAAGACTGTCGAAAAATTTTTAAGTGCGTTACTTAAGTTTACTTAAGAAAGAAGATTGCTATACCCAATAAGTTCATACTCCTATCTGATGTTTGGGTCATACACATTTTTTTGCACTTCGTGTGTCTCTTCTGTGGCTCAGAAATATCAAAAAATTAAACCATTGATAGGAATTTTATCACATAGGTAAGTACTTCAATAAGACTGACCAAACTAATATAAAGAAAATTCATTTTGGTAGGTGAATTCTTTCACATATTTTTGTAGGCCACAGTAGAGACACAGGAACTTAAAAAAATGTGTTTGACCCGTTTGGTTTCTCCTAACCAGCTTCTGCCGGCCATCTGCGTATATGTCACTCCATCTTGCTTGAAAGTGACGCATTCTCCGCTCAAGATCCCAGTTTACCACAATGATTGTCGGTTCTGCTGAGACGATTCTGCTCCGCTGAACTTTTTTGTACCTAATTTATATTAACACCTTTATTTCTTATACGAGTAATTACCTTCGTAAAAGAATAATTTCAAAAACCCACATATCTCGCGATCGCACGAGTTTGTAACCACATTAAGCATCGCATAGCATTTATTTATTTCACGGCTGTCGCTCAAAGATTTAAATCTCACCTGTACCTTTGTCCTTCTGAGAAAAATTTGCGTCTCCCAAATAAGGATTAAACATAAGAGTCATATACGTCAAGTGTCATTTAAACCTGCGCGTCATATTTAGGTAGCAGTCAGGGGGATACTATGGCCATACCATGAGGGAATCCTTTTAACCGACTTTAGGAAAAAGAGGGTTCCCAGATCGTTTGATTGTTTTATTTTGTTGAAAAGTATGACTGTGGTGTACATAATTGCTGATTTTGAAATGTTCTTTTAACGTCACACGTGGTGCGTGGTTGTGTGCTTTATAAATATGTACATAGTATATTTTTGACATGTGGATAACGTTTTATTTTGAAAATAAAAGTGCAAATAAATTATAAATAAAAATCTATAAAAAGCTACACTAATATCTCTGACTCATAACTAACTGATCGTGTCTTCTTTAGACACAGTTATCATACCAGTCAGTTTAAAAAATAAATAAATAAATGGCAATTCTAATTGTGCCCCCAGAAAAAGAGGTCTTAAAACTCTTAAAGCTAATCTATTGAGTTTTTGAGAAGAACCATCTACCTCTCCTTAAGAAATCTGAACATAAGGAGTTCTCAAAAGGTGCTAGAGCGTCTTACACACACCTAAAGCCGACGTAGTTACCCCGTGACATATGGCTGTCAAAATTAGTCGGATTAGTGATTTCACGGAGCCCAACCGGCTCGCATCGTATCCAATTACACGGCCGGAACTTTAACGTTAACGGAAAAAACAAACACGACAATTGACTTTTAAAAATGGAACGGATTCCGTCTTACGGAGATATAATTTGAGACACGTTGCGGATGTGAATTTGGAATTAATACCAGATGGAAGAGCTAGTGGTTTCGTGGCGTCAGTTTGGCGGCAGATTGGTTATGCTCAAGAATTGAGATTTTTTAGGAAAAGTGTTAAATTTTGTAGTCTAAGGGTAAAGTGCAGAAAAAAATATAATAAAGATCTAAGAAAGGTTGCATTCGGTAATTAGGAACTTATTTTTATATTTACTAAAAATTTACTAAAACAAATATAAACATCGATGGTTTCTTTTGTATTTTGTCGAAATAATGTAATATGTACCTACGCTATAAATTTTGTTTAATAATTCCTTTTTTAAAAATATAATATCTAAAACAATAAAATACGAAGCTTTCGTGTGTTCTCGTCAGATTGGTTATGCTCAAGAATTGAGATTTTTTAGGAAAAGTGTTAAATTGTCTAGTCTAAAGGGTAAAGTGCAGAAAAAAATATAATAAAGATCTAAAAACGATTGCATTCGGTAACTTAGAACTTATTTTTATATTTACTAAAAATTTACTAAAAAAATTTATACATCGATGGTTTCTTTTTTATTTTGTCGTAAGATATGAAATATGTGCCTACGCTATAAATTTGGTTTATTAATTCCTTTTTTTAAAACAACAAAAAACGAAGCTTTCGTGTGTTATCGGTAAACTTGTTTTATTACAGTTGATGCGCCTGCGCTGATACAAGTAACACCATCTAGCAGCTAGTAGTCATACTACGATAGTTTTGCTACTTGCTGCTAGAGGGCGCTGTTTCAGTATCATATATAATTTTACTGATATTATTTAAATAACAAAATTATTGCTACAATTAAAATATTTTCCGTTTCCGCCGACTTAATTTTTATGTTTCTATATAGGTTCATAATAAACTTTTAATAAACGTTTTAATTAAACAAGATAAACAAGTAGGTAGCTACAAAAAAAAAACAAAGATTGAATTATTTATCTGTGCAATTTAGATTGCCAATTTATTATTGATTTGTTTATTATTAAACTTCCAAATTTAGCTTACAAATTGAACTTGTCCTGCAAAACTGTTTACACAGTTTGTTTGCAGGATCAGTTGACTCTTAAGGTGACGGGTAGGGCACACTAGCCACGCCAATTTATTTAAATTGTTAACAACTTAAACCGGATATCTTTTTAACGATTTCGAAGTTGCAGCTTCCCGGAAAACAATTATACTCTTTATTTAATACTTATACTTAACTTTTGGGTCTGTTTTTGTACTCGAATTTAGAATTGCCGTCGAAAACGGCCACATATGGCGTTAATCCAAATTCCAAGTGCAAAAATAGATCAAAAAGTAGTACACAATTATTAAATAAATAGTATAAATGTTTGCTTAGAGACTCCCGCTCCGAAATGGTTTAAAATAGATCCGGTTTAGCAGCTAACAATTTAAATCGATTGGTGTCGCTAGTTAGTTCTACCCGTCGCCTTAACATAAAATAATTATCAATGCAAACTGTTTAAGGTGACGAGTAGGGCACACTACTGACGCAAATCGATTTTAATTTGTAGCTACTAAACCGGATCTATTTTAAACAATTTCGGGGTTACAATCTCGCGGCAAACACCTATACTATTTATTTAATTCTTATAGTTACTCGTAACTGTTTGGTCTGCTTTTACATACGAATTCTGAATTACCGCCAAAAGTAGGCCGATTATGGCGTGAATCAATTTTTCGCGTACAAAAACGGATCCCAACATTTGTGCTTGATTATCTAATAAATATTATAAGTGTTTGCCGAGAGGTTGTAATCCCGAAAGTGTTTAAAATAGATCCGGTTTAGTAGCTAAAAATTAAAATCGATTGGCGTCGCTAAGTGTGCCCTACCCGTCACCTTAACATAATAAGTTACATAATTCTAAACTGAATCAAGAAAATACTTTCTCAGTTTGTTTTAAAATATACCAATTTTTTACTATTTCTCGTCGAAAGTCCCCAGGCAAACTATTTAATAGGTATTATGGAAGTATTTTTTCAACGTTCTATATCCAAAGTATTTAGTTATTTACTATGGGCTCATAAAGATTGCCATCGAGTATTGAACGATACAAAGACTATGTTTAAATAACGTTAGCTCCTGAGTGTATAAATGATTTAGGTATACCTAATAATGTCCATACCCTATCCCTCTTATTACAAAAAACTGCTCTGATACCGCTTTTAATCCTAAACCAGCAAGTTCATGATTATTACGGAATAATGTTAGTCTTAAATTTTTATTACAAATTCTCGACTAACCATAGACAACTTAGTACCGCAGGATAGTGTCAAAATTGATCGAATCATTCAATCATTCGTTCAGTGACATTTTAATTTTATTGTATGAAGTAAACATTCTAAAGAATGGTTTTAAAGCAATAATAAATTTAAATATTTACCTAAGTAAGCTTTTCAAGTAATATGCGTAGGAATTGCTTATATTTTTGGGATTAAGTCCCAAAAATAAGTTAGACACCTACTCGTACTCATTTTAAATTAGGGGTCCGGGGGATTTAACTTAAGTACTAAAGTTGATATACTAAATAACGTTAAACTTAGTTTTGTAATAATGTTTATTCTAGTTCTTAAGTTAATCCCAGACTTAATCACACTACTTGTTTTAAGCCACGTTTTCGAATAAGAGGGCTCAAATAAAGGCCATATACGACATGTTAAATGTGTCTATACAACATGAGAGTGTTATCCTTACACAAAATTTAATAGCCATCCATCTTATACAAATCCCTTGTCAACGAAAAGCATTAACGACCCCTATTTAATATTTCACAAGTTTAATTAAAACAATTGGGAATTATAACTGGAAAATTATAAAATTATTTCGCCCTTAAGCTCGCTGTCAACTGAACAATTCTGTACAGTCCATCAAAATTAATCTAACCTAATCCAGAGGCTGTCTCAAGTTTAAACAAAGATATTGCAAACTGAATATCAAGTATAGGGTAAGGAATATACGGAGTGGTTTGTCATGCTGAGCCGTTTTTCTTTTTGTGTTGGGTACTTCATAAATGATTGTTGAACCTTTACCCCCTTATTTCAAAACGCGGTCTAAGAAAAGTTCGGGAACTAAACTCGTGCCTGCCCTTTTTAACATTGCGAATTCGGAGCGGGACGGCTTGAGCTTTATTGGCGTAATAACTTAAGACCACGATTTATAATAAAGTGGTTAGCAGCTAAAACAGTGTTTTATAGCAGTTTTCATTATTTTTTCGAATTTTTTTTCGCACGTCGAAACTGCTCCATAACACCGTTTTAGCCTGCAAAGGTTTATTGAACCAAAATTGTATCTGAATATTTGTTATTTACCACCAATGTACATCTAATCCCCTGGTAGACCACTTTTCGACTTTTATCCAATACTTTAAGGTCGAAAAGTGGTCTACCGGGAACTTTGTCGATGTCGTATGTACATTTTAGAATGCAATATTTTATTGAGTATTGAACTATTATGAATCTATATACGAATTCAATACAGGTAAGATAAAGATGCGGTTAGGATAGGCTTCTAACTGAGTTGAGTCCTGAGTGACTACGAATATTCGTTCTGCGATAGGCCTCCTTCCTATAGTGGAGTGAACGCAACGATCAGCCCTTGTTCCACTCCTAACCTCAACGTTGGCTCTTCCTTACACGTTCACTCTTTAACCGAGTGGTTGTGAATGACGATGCTGCATTTTCGTTTGCTGTTGCGGCTCGCGCGATGTATCTCTTCTAGTTGCGGTTTACAGCGTCTCGGGAGTTTTGAACATTAGATGCTTGTGTTGCAGCGCTAATGAGGTCTATCCAACGCATAGGTGAGGTCCTATCCACCTATCCCTGAACAATGAATCCCTCCATAGAGTGTTCATTCAAGCTCATTTTCCTAAAGAATACAAAATTGGACCTTATCCTGTACAAACATCAAATGTATAAAATCGCACGGCTGCGATCGAAACGGCTACCCGTGTATTTCTCTCCTCGGACTATGCCACTGTATCGGGCGGTCCCCGCACTTTATCGTCATTTATTATTAAACTCACCCTCCGCTAATACAGTTTATGGGAGCAACGATCCACTTCCAAGAAGTAAACAATTAATTCCAAACTTTCCACTTTGTTAGGAACAAAATGATGATAGACGGAAAACTCACGATAGAAATAGATTTAAATGGGGTTAGATTATATTTTATTAAGCCGGTTATTAGGAAAAGAAAAGTGTACGTAAATACATAAGTTCAGCTCTCATTAACTAATATTACAGATGATTAATTCTATTTTAGTCTAATTCGTCAAATGAAATTACTATTAATTAGAGTTTTACTAGTTTAAAATATAATTAGTTAAACAGTAAGTATAGTTCCGGACCAAAAATTATAAATATTTCTGTCTTCTATATTTTACTAATGTCTTTCAATTCATTGGTCTATTTTAGAGTGACCCTACACAACGGATCATCGGTAACCGAATTTTGTAGGAGAGAAATAGAAAGTGTTTCTCAGTTTGTTTTAAAATATACCAATTTTTTACTATTTCTCGTCGAAAGTCCCCAGGCAAACTATTTAATAGATATTATGGTAGTATTTTTTCAACGTTATATATCCAAAGTATTTAGTTATTTACTATGAGCTCATAAAGATTGCCATCGAGTATTGAACGAGTACAAAGACTAGGTTTATAACGTTAGATTATACTCCTGAGTGTTTAAATGATTTAGGTATAACTAATTATGTCCATACGTATAGGCTTCTCGTTAAACCCTATCCCTCTTATTACAAAAAAACTGCTCTGATACCGCTTTTAATCCTAAACCAGCAAGTTCATAATTATTACGGAATAATGTTAGTCTTAAATTTTTATTACAAATCCTCGTCTATCCGTAGACAACTTAATACCGCAGGATAGTGTCAAAATTGATCGAATCATTCAATCATTCGTTCAGTGACATTTTAATTTTACATAACCTTATTTTGTTGTATTAAGTAAAAATTCTAAAGAATGGTTTTAATGCAATAATAAATTTAAATATTTACCTAAGTAAGGGTCCCAAAAATAAATTAGCCACTTTCTCACAAATAACTTTAGTGTAAGACGGAATGAACTGTCACAGTTATTGTTTTAGTACTCATTTTAAATTAGGGGTCCGGGGGACCTTTAACTTAAGTACTAAAGTTGATATACTAAATAACGTTAAATTTAGTTTTGTAATAATGTTTATTCTAGTTCTTCAGTTAATCCCAGACTTAATCACCCTACTTGTTTTAAACCACGTTTTCGAATAAGAGGGCTCAAACAAAGGCCATATACGACATGTTAAATGTGTCTAAGTGTTGATTTTAATAACTACTCTGGGGCTTGGATAATAACTTTATAAGAAAAAAAATGCGAAAAAACCGCCTTCTAAAACCACGAACTTAGAAGTGTAAAATAATATTTTTAACACTTTATACACTTCAAGTATCATTTTATAACAGTACACTCGAGAAAAGGTTTTACCGAAGACGGCGCCCAATACTATCTTGTACTTCGGTAAAACCTTTTCTCGAGTGTACTGTTGAGGAGTTGACCTTCCATCAACAGTAGAGCCACAAAACTAATACAGTCAGGCGTAAATACTGGTGCAGTTTTGAAAAAACATACAAAAAATTACGTATTCCTATAAAATTTGAGAGTACCCCATCAATTTTTCCAGGATCCCATCATCAGATCCTGATATCATGGTACTAATCCGGTACTATCTACTTTCCAATCAAAAAAGATTCATCTAAATCGGTTCATAAATGGCAAAGTTATCTACGAACAAACATAAAAATATATATACATGTCTAATTGAGAACCTCCTTTTTTTAAAGTCGGTTAAAAAGCAGAAACACCTCGTGGCAGAAAGAAAAATACTACGCAAAATTCTGTGTCCCAAAAAATCACAAGACGATGGCTGGAGAGTTCGCACGAATACCGAAATAGAGAAGATTGTGGACACACCTAACATCATCGGCGAGACCAAGGCGCACCGCCTTCGCTGGGTTGGCCACCTCAAAAGAAGATCGTCTCGTGAAGAAAGCAAACCAGGGCCGACCGGTGGGCTGACGCCCAGTTGGGCGACCTAGGCATCGCTGGAAAGACGTCGTCGAGACCGATCTGCGAGAACTTCAGGTCAAGGACTGGCATGAAGTAGAGCAAGATCGACCAAAATGGCGCTCTCTTGTTTCAGAGGCCAAGACTCGGTTCGGGTCGTCGAGCCAGCTGAGTAAGTGATTTTAATAGCGCAGCGCAGACGTCCTACATAAAGTCGGCTAGTAATAGTATGAAAAATCGACTGACTTTTTGTAAGACCAGTCGGTCCGACAAAAAGTCAGCCGTATGCGGTCAGTTTAAGGATAAACTTTTGCATTCTAAAGATTTTACCAAACAACAACAAAGATCCTAATAATAAAAAAATAATCGATTTTTTTTTGAGAAAGGGAGGCAAACGACCAAGAGAGTCACCTGATGGTAAGTGATCACCGCCGCCCATGGACATCAGCCTCACCAGAGGGAGTGAAGATGTGTTGCCGGCCTTTTACGAAAGTATAGGGTCGTTTCTTGAAGATCGCAATGTCGTACCGGTTCGGAAATACCACTGCGGGAAATTCATTCCACAATGAGGAGGTGCGAGGCAAAAAATGACGTGTAAAGCGCACGGTGGTGGGCTATCCAGATGTGCTGGTGGAATCTTAGTTTACGGCGTGTAGTACGGTGGCGAAATTCAGCAGCGGGTATTAACTCAAAGAACTCATCGGAACACTCACTCAGAATATTATAAAAAATATATAATTTATATTTATTCATTTAATGAATATAACTGTTTACCAATATACCCGTGTAATATACCATGTTATAAGAAAAAATAGTACATGCCAAACAGGTAACACGAACCTTAACGAGAATTCAGTTTGCATGCTTGCAAATTGATCACGTGAACATTTGAAACAACGCTGTTTTGACTTTAACGTAAATTGCTAACAAAATGAAATTACCTACTGTGTAAAATCAGTTAAAGCTTGTATAAACTACCCGAGCCAAAAATTACAGTACTAATAGTATACTACGAATAATGGAATTACATAGATCTAAGTAATTTCCCTCTTATTCATAGTAGCTTCATTCATTGATAAAACCCTCTTTCACATTTCCTAGATCTCATTGTCTTTCTTCATCTAGAGAGAGTGTGGCCAAGCGTTAGCAGATTGTGAACAAATTTAATTCAATCTTTATTTGCATAGGTTTGTATACATACAGCACTTTCAAATCGTCGTACATTAAAAATATTAAAGCTATATGCATATTTGTAGGTATGTATAATATACATATAATTACATAGCAGTATATGTCGATACATATAATATACTGAAATGAATAAACATAATGTGATTCTACCACCGGAATCGGAAAGTTGACTTCGACGAGATGAAACAAAAATTAAAATAACGCTTAATCTCTTTTTACTGACTTAGGAGGAGGTTCTCAATTCGACATGGTTTTTTAAACACTGTATACTCTTGGACTTATAATGATGTAAGTACTGCCATCTGACTTTTGCAATTGTCATACAAAAAACCAATCCATGATCTGAACTTTATCAATTTTAAACGTTTACAATAATTATCTCAACAATAGGCTTGTTTCCACTAAGAATGAATCGGATGGCATAGAGTTTATAATGATTAATCTAGATATGTAGTAAACAAAAATATTATAAGACTACTAATATATTTTGGAACATAAAATCGACAAAATTACTTATTTAATCACGTGACATTAAACACCAATCAAAGAAGCGTGACGTCACGCCTCGCAAAACACTGGTTGTAGCTGTACATCATCTATCTAATCTGTGCTGTCAGTGTACTGGTTATTCTGATACACTTCGTTTTCAGAGACTATTGTTAAATTAATACAGTTTGTTTTAAGTTTAATCTTAAAAGACACGGACATTTGCCATGAAATCAGGATTTACCAAAGCAAACAGCAATAATTAGCCCAAAATTGACGTCGTTATGCTTGGGAAATTTTTCGCAACAAACACAGATTTTTGCTCATCGGAATTTCGCAATGTTACAACTTCTATGTAAGTATAATGTGAAAAACAAACTTAATGTCTTATTTAGTTAGCAGTTATCAGTCAGAGAGTCGCATTTACCTACCCTGTAATGTAAATAGCTGTTTTGAAGTTAGAGAATGCAAAGTTTTATATACCTAATTGATAAACTTTTAATTTCAGATCATCACTTTTCTTTATATTTTCATAATTCATAACTTTTACTTTATATTTACAAATAGACACATCAAGTTGTATTTAAGATGACGGGTAGGGCACACTAGCGAAGCCACTCGATATTAATTTTTAGCTGCTAAACCGGATCTATTTTAAACAATTTCGGGGATACAACCTCTCGGAAAATATTTATACTATTAATTAAAAAACCATACACAAATATTGGGTCCAACGCGTACGCGAAAAATTGATTCACGCCAAAAGGTGCCACTTTTGGAGTGAATCAATTTTTCGCGTACAAAAACGGACCCAACATTTGTGCATGGTTATTTAATAAATAGTTAAATGTTTGCCGAGAGGTTGCAACCCCGAAATTGTTTAAAATAGATCCTGTTTAGTAGCTAAAAATTAAAATCGTATGGCGTCTCTAGTGTACCCTTCCCGTCACCTTAATAGGTACTTACATCAAAATGACCTTCACAAAATTAAATTGTCAAATTAGTTGATAAACTATGAGCATCTTGCCTCTTTGCAATTTCTAACCACTTTCTTCGTATTTGTTTATTGTTTGGAACGTATATAAGTAATTTGTTTGGCGTTTGTACCGTTGTGCTTTTACATTGGGGCACTATACAGTATTTATAATAAGAGAGATTAAAATTATCTCGTCAACTGACATAAACAAACTCGATTGTTTCGCGAGGAGTGACGTCATTCAGGACGCCATGACAGTCTTGGCCTTTTTCGAAGTCAATTATAATTAATTTCTAAAAAAGCAAAATACTTATGAAAAAGGCCTTTTTTTCTATAAATAATATATATTTGGGGTAAAATATGTACTAAGCTATAGTTGTCAATGAATTTCCAAATTTTGTCGTACTAGCTTATTGTCCGGAAAATGCAAGTTTCACCATGTTTCTCTAACCACCAAGGTAGTAGTAGAAATGCGTACATAGATTTAAAAAGTTCAGAGGTTTATGCATGGCAAAAGCAAATGGTCGTATTGTTTGAAACGATTCCTTCCAGACAACCTTAGGTAGAGGAAATAAAGAGCATATTGGGCTACCATCGCTCAATCTGTTCCATATACCTTCTTTCCAAATAACACCAAAAATAACTGTTTGTTTTTTCTAAAAGGAAAATTCCCAATACACAATTCACTTTCGACGCTGTCAATCTTTATAAGTTTTATATATTTGACCATCTTTGGAGCCTTGGCAAAGAATAACGAAGTTACCAAAGGTCTGTTCTATTCAACATGGTAAATCGCCTTCCATTTGAAAAAAGTTTAAGGATAGGTATGGCTTGCTGAAAGTTCATGAAAAATTGTACACCTAGTATCTACAATCGCTTAGGCCTGTTCTCACTGAAAACCAGCGTCCATGGCCTTTGTCTGGGCCGTGCCTTAAGCTGAGTGAGGGCCATTTATACTAGACGTCACAACACACTATTGGCACTGTCTGGAAATGATTGTGGACATGACTGTCGTGACATGTGTTAAGACACGATAGATACGAGTTGTTGCAACTTATTATGATGGGGAAAGTAGCTGGTAAGAGTCGTGTGGGTCGGAGGAAAAAATCATGGCTGCGTAACATCCGGGATTGGACGGGGATCGCGAGCGTCCGTTGAGCTGTTTCGCCTCGCTAGACACCGAGAAGAATATGCCTAGATTGACGGCCAACCTTCGCTAGTCGGAGAGACACTTAAAAAAAAGAAAGAAACTTTGTTTTTTTTTTCATTTAATTTATATGCATCCTTTTATTGTGCCAATTAAATATTTACAACTGCTGTATGCCCTGTGTTGTGATGTCTATAATAATTAATGTTTTCTTTCTTTCTTTTTTTTATGTAATACTATACCTAATATTTAGTCTCGGATTAAAATTGGTTGAATCGGGCCCAAGGGTATACAAACTGTCATATTTTTCATCCGAATATACGGTAATGGTTTCTTCATATGTTTAAATTATTAAGTAACTGGTTCTTTGCTTGGTTTTTATTTTTGACCCGTTATGTTTTTTTTTAATTCATTAGGACGTTTTCTAAACACAAACAAACGTTTTCTAAACACACAAATAATGTGCGTGAATACGCACATTATTTTTATAGACTAATACATTATTATTATTTTGTCACTGACTAATTCATTACCGAAATACCGTTTTGTTTTTTGATAAGACTACCTTATTAATGCCATCTGGTTCAACCCTTTGCTTTTTATTTTTATTTAGCACTTTAGGACCGATTCCGTGGAAGGGCTAAGACCGAGAAGCCGTAGCCTCAGCAATGGTCAGACCAGATAGCGAAACAGCCCGAGATCCCGATAAGCATTGCCCTGCACCGAGCGGCGGAGCGCAGCGGATGGCGACAGCTGGTCGCCAAAATCGGAAGGAGTCACGATTCTCGGCAGTGAGGGAATCGACCGTAGAGAGAGAGACAGTTAGTAAAACTGAAAAAGGCACACCGTAGTAGCAAACCGTAACACTTGCGCGACGCATTCGGCACCCAGCGTCATCTGTTGGCACAATTGAGAACTAATACAGAAAATGAAACGGGATAAAGCGAAAATTAAATCCTAAGTGAAAACGAGCCACTAGTCTGTAATAAAAATTAGGAAACCAAGCTACCGCACACAAATGCCCGACCTTCTATCCCTTTCTACTCTGTCCCTTTATTTCCCGATGGCTCGATGGGTCTTTCCGACCCCCTTTGAACTTCCCTAAAGGGCAACGAAACATGCGCGTTAACTTCGATGAAATTGCTTTCGCGTGATCGTAAATAGTTGGAGCAAATTATTTGTAAATCCATACCCGCTATTGTGGGGTTGTTTGTGTAACTGTCCAGTTAGCTGCTTTCCAATATTAAACTTGTTTTGAGACTACTTTTTGTAGTCGGGTCTTTGTGAAAGGAGTATACACGCAATGTTAAATAGATGCATTTAAAATCATGATATATAAAAATATATAGGTACTCATTATACACCGTTCTTTTTATCGTTTACATTCCAAAAAACCTTATAAAAGGTATCGTGAATAAAGTCCATTTCGCATATTAGATCAACAGTATAAGCGAAAGAAAAATCAACTGTTCCATACAAAATAGAATACCCGCCCGGCAATAATATCTGGAACAGATGATTCTTTTTTTTTTATATGAGAGGTGGCAGACGGATCACCTAATTGTAAGCAATTCCGCCGCCCATGGACACCCGCAACACCAGATGAGTCACAAGTGCCAATCTTTTCCCCTTCCCCCCCATTGGGCCTCCGGTAACCTCACTCACACTAAAAAAATAACGGTGTATATGCACTAAACTTTTTGGTTGCACTTGCGACTCCATTGGTGTTGCGGATCTCCATGGGCAGCGGCAAACATTTTTCATCTGGTGATCCGTCTGCTCATCTGCTACCTGTCCCATATAAAAATATTATTTGAGGAAGTCATGGACGTTAGCAACCTAATAAAGAATGATAAAATTAACCTTAAAATTAATTTAACTAAAATTCATAAAGACACAAAATAAAATTTATTAATCCTCGGTACCATGGATGAGTGTGTCTGGAAGCTTAGCTAAGGCAAACGGACACACATCCCTTTTTTATGGATTAATGTTAGAGCTTCAAAGATACTTTACTTTTATACTTTTAAGATTAAAGAACTCACAGGTAATCATACCACGCGGATAATTTTAATACCAAAATTAAATATGTTTGACAATGCACCATAAAACAATTAACATTCATAAAAATACTCAACATCTACAATAACAATCAAAATCTAATAGAACAAGCAATTTAACTGAGGTTTGCAAGCCCTAATCTTGATCCTCGAAAAACGCCACCCTATCGAGAAATCGCGTGGAAAAAGCCATGGAAGTCATAAACCAGCATAATTACATCGAGGAAAATGCGACACAACTATTATTTATCACTGAGACCGTTCTCATTATTTTTAACGAGCCGCCAGGCCGTTTCACGTGCCAAAATCTGGCCAATTTACCGGAAAAAATAAAATAGCTAAGTGATTACCCAGCTTTGTCTGTGCCGGGCGAAAAACGCCCCTACGGCTGGACAGAAAATGTTTTATGGCTCGCCCATTATTTTACAATAACCAATCAGTGCCATACATGTCACTTGCTTGACGCACCCCAGCGACTGTCACTGGTCGAATGCCGGTTATGGATTGCGTGTTCGATGTTGACGAGTGGAAAAAAATACTTTTCGCTCTGAGACGTGGAGCACAAAAACATTATAAAAAAAAGAGCAAAATGCGGATCACCTGATGGTAAGTGATCTGCGCTGTTCATACACACCCGCTACAAAATTGATTACAGAGCATTGCCCGAAAGATTAAAACTTTATTATAAGTCTTTTGGTTTGGTTTTGGTAACGTTCTGTTGGTCTACTAGGTTTGAGTACCGGGCCGTGATCTAGGTTAGTCCTGGGTTCGATTTTCATTTCGAGCAAAAAGTATGTTTCTAATTTTTCGAACATAGCTCGGGTTTGTGATCACCAATCCGCATTGGCGTGCTGATTATGCCTAAGTCCCATCATAGTAGCGATAACTTTATTTCTATGATGGAGGCCTTTGCCCTGCAGTGGGACAGTATATAGGCTTATACTGATACTATAGATAGATAGATAGATATACTTTATTGCACAAAATACACAATCTTAAGTACTAGGCATTACAGAAAATTTTGTGTACTAATTTCGGCGGTCTTATTGCTGAAAGCGATTTCTACCAGACAACGTTCGTCCTATATCCTATAGTACTGTAAATTAGGAGGATGTTTACACAAATAAACCTAACTAGTTCTTTATTCTAAAAGAAAACTACAAGTACAGATGCAGATGTCAATGGTTGTGAGAAATGGCATATTATTAGGAAGCTTACACCGGTTGGTTGAAAAAAGTGCAGACAGTCATACTGACTTATCATCATTATTTCCACCAATAGACGCCCACTACTTGAAATAGAATCGAACCTGTGCCGCCCAGAAAGATTGCATGCCTCAAATGGAAGCCACGTACAAGAAGTCGCAGTCGTGGTAGGCCCCTCACAAGGTGGACCGACGATCGGATGAAAGTCGCGGAAATTCCTTAGATGAGGTTACTACAATCTTCCAAATCTTATCTTCAGGTGATGTTAATCCATAAGTGTGATGAGCAAGTAGAGCTATAATTGGGGGGATAAAAAATGCGGGAGGTCGTAGGTTCAAATTCAAGCATGCACCTCTAGATTTTTTTAAATAAGACAATTTTTCCCGGTTTATAACTTGTATCCTTAATCAATTCTTGGGTATTAAGGTGACTCGTCTCAACCGCGTGGACAGCTTAAACAGTAGCTTTAGGCGAAAGCTACTTTTACACATGCTCAAAAGTAGCATGCTTAAAAAGTATGCCAACTATGAGCATGCTTAATGAACTGTCCACTTTTGCTACTATCAATAAGCATGCTATTAGCCATATATTAGCGTGCTTAAAAATAAGTAAACCTGTTTACACATGCTAAAGTACTCCACCACACTCCCCCGTCCACCCGCACTGCAGGTAGCATGCTTAAATAGCAACCATTGTGCGATTATTGAGCATGTTCATATTTAGCATGCTTATTATTAGCACGTCCGTTCACACAAGCTACTAAGTAGCACGTGGTCAAAAATAGCATACTTAAATCATGAAAATTTAACAGTACCCTAATTGCACGCAGTCGCAAATTGGCGAGTCTGACAAGCAGTCGTGTCACACAAAAATATTCTTTTATTATTTCAAGTGGGATAAAGGTGACCAAAATGCCTTCGTACGCTTTTGCGCGTTGTACAAATTATTCAAAAAGAAATAATCAATCTCATGGAATCACATTACACTCATAAGTACAAGAAACATTTTAATTTCTCATGATATTTAAAAATTCATTACGGTTTTGGTCACCAGTTTGCAGAGCGAGATAGAGATAAACAGTATATTAATGTGTGACGAGTTAAGTCGTTTTGACAGGACTCAACTCTGAAGCGTAGCTGCACGTAGTACGCTTGACTCATTCACGCTTAATTAAAAAAATAAGTTTGTCTCTGTCTTCCAATATCGTACAACTTTAAACCAATGTGTTATAGAGCTGTGAGTACGTATGATTTTATTTCAGTTCTCTAATTGAAGGGACGTGCCGTACCTTCCGCTATTTTGTATTAATTCAAGGTATTTAGTTAGTTGTCTTAGTTGTAACATAGTGTCTAATTCTATGGTTTATGCTAACTTGGCACTACACAAGAACATTTAAGCAAGAATTTATTGTTTTGTTTAGACGCAAATGTTAGTGCAATATCTCAGGTTGGAGGTTCATTTCGCGGCCCGATGGTTTCATTCTTAGCGGAGCTGTGCTCAAATTAATGTATACCACTTACGTTTCTGTTATAGGAATAAACCAAGCGTTTGCGAATCTTGGTTTGTAAACTAAGGGTTAAAGTTTGAAATTACCGATTTCTATAGAGATTTTTTTGAAAATCTGTGATTTCCGGGGGAAAGGGGGGCTTAAGGGTGTCAAGGGTTTCCATGGGCGGCGGCAATCGCTTACCATCAGGTGATCCGTCTGCTCGTCTGCCACCTATCACTTAAAAAAACCATACTAACATTTTTTGACTTTTGTCTTGATCCAGCGGGGTAATGGATTCAGCATTTTGGGGTCACTGCCACAGGGACCTACTTTGTTTTAAGATTTCTTTTTCTTTACTTTTAGCTTAGTTTAGTTTCTCAATTATTGTCTTGATTTTTTTGTGTTTTTGTTCTATAAATTTTCAAAGCAAATATTGATGGTACTGTTTCATGTTTAACTGTGCTTTAATGGACAACGTTTTGGTTCATTTAGATTTTAAGAAAAAAATCGGTAGAACGTTCTTTTTTAGCCGTCTTAAACTTCTCGAGGTTGCGGCAAGACACAGAGCCATTATTAAAAAAAAAAAACTTCTCGAGGGTAATACATGGTGTATCGGTAAACATTTACATCCTTTTAACCACACGTTCCATCCACTGTTCTGGACAACATTTGTTTAATCACTTTTGGAAATTTGCATAGCAAAATTTCGTCACCTGACTTTGTATACAAAGTAAAAAAAAATTCAACGAATTTCCATTCGTCGTAGTTGAAATATTGTTCAGAATGGTTGGTAGAAGAAGTGGTTTAAGGGATGTAAATGTCTACCGATACACCCTGTATGTTACTGTTCAAGCTCGAACTACGGTAAATACGGTAAGAGTTCTTCTCTCACGGTAGACAGCGTCATGACTGTGCTCCGGCATTGTTGATGTCTATGAGCGGCGGTTACCGTTTACCATCTGATGGGCCGCAAGCTCGTCTACCGTCTACTATAAGCAATAAAAAAAAAATCTCGAGATTTTCTAGTATAACCTACGATTTGCCGATACGGGTTGGTAAATGTAAGTGTTTCTTATAACAGACCGAGTTTTGGGTTTCTACTATTTAAATTCAGTGTTAATTAGGTTTTTTTTACATTATAGCGGACAAACGAGCAGATGGCACACCTGCTGGAAAGTGATCACCATCGCCCATGGACATCTGCAGTACCAAGGTATCACATATGCGTTGCTTGAGGTTTTACCAATGTCGGCTACTAGATCTTGGTTTTATTTATAAATGAAATATGTTTTTTCAATTCTTTAACAATCATATCTTTTGCCGTCATATCTTTGTTCCTTATCCGGAGTCCTTTAAATGTAGTCCGGCTTACATGAAACATACTCCTACTACTCCGATGGCTCAGCGACTCAAAATGTGTCTTGGCTTTCGATTTAAACATTTTTTTATTGGCCACAGAACACAAATTTTAACACGAATGACATAAATTCCCATATATGTCATTCGTGTTAAAATTTGTGTTGTGGTCATGTCGCTCGAAAACACGGCTCGTGGTGCAAGGCAGTATTAGAGTGGAGGCCGTGGGGCGAGAGACGCCCAAGAGACATCAAAAGTCTGGCAGGAACAAAGTGGATAGAAACCGCCCAAGATCGAAAAAAAATACATTAACTACATCAACTCTTTTTTTTTATAAATATTTCACAACATCACATACATTGATCTGACTCCGAGATAGGTAGCTCAAGCACCTGTGTTATATCAGAATCAACAGTGGGATTACAAATGTATACATGTAATACTTTTCTTTTGTAAATACATACTCATAATACATAGATTACGCCCAGACCAATACAAACAGATATGTTCATGCACACAAATGTTTGTACTGTGCGGGGATCGAACCCGCAACCCTTGCACCAGAGGCAGCGTTCACTACCACTGTTCCAAACGGGTCGTCAGTGAAGGAGGCCTACACTTTAGATGTTGAAAAGGGCTAAAGAAGAAGCAACAGAAGAAGACATAAATACCTAGGGCACATTCTGTAGCCAACAAAGCCCAAACTCAGCATTTAAGAATTTCATAAGAGTCTTCTGATCATTCAATGTTTAACGCCAGTCTCATGACTAACATGAAATATTTCTCCGTAGTCTTATTTGTTGTCTTACATGGATAATTTGCTACTCTGGTGAAAATATATTCTAATGTCAATTCGAGTACCAAAAAATAAGAATTAGCAAAAAGTAGTCATATTCGAAAAACATTAAAGCGAGTAACTTCGTAGACAGTTGGGCGTGAACGATATAAAAAATATGACTTTCAGCCACAGCCGAGAGAAAACCATTATATATTACTCTTTGAATGGTTTATATTTAAAATGTGTTTCCTATGCTTTTAAAAGAGCATGTACAATAAAAATATCCAGCCTTGTAATAGGACCCTAAATGTGGCTGACTCGACATAATAATAAACATTATCTAGAGTAATAGATATATTTAATTTTTTTATGTCATAGTTTTCAGACGAGCAGACGAATCACCTGATCGTAAGCGATTACCGCCGCCCATGGATACCCGCGATACCAGTGGAGTCACAAGTGCACTGCCAACCTTTAAACCTCCTTCCCCGGGATTGAGCCTCCGGTACCCTCACTCAATAACACAGCATAGTGCTGCTTGACGCCGGTTTTCTATGAGGGCGTGGTATCATCCTGTCGAGCCAGCCCATTCATGCCGAAGCGTGGCTAGCGTGATTAATTTCGAGCCACGCATTGGGTTTCCTGATGACTATACTTAGAACTATTTAATTAGGTAATTTCAATAGAAAATAATCCACCTAGGGCCTAGAGTGACTTATCCTCTTACCACTCGTAACAAATAACCAAAGGATCAGTAGAAAACGATATAACAAGCCTAGGCCCTCCTGGAGGGAGGAGGGAACTCCTCCATAGCAGTACAACGAGCCGCCAGGGGTCACCCCTCGTAGCAGATGAGCCGCTGGGGGCTCCTCCGTAGCAGCACGACGCCGAGTCACCGGGGATTCCTCCGTAGCAGCAAGAAGAGGAGCCGTCGGAGGCTCCGTCGCAGCACGATGCCGTGTCACCGGGGACTCCTGCGTAGCCGCACGAAGAATAGCCGTCGGCGGCTCCGTAGCAGCACGACGCCGAGTCACCGGGGATTCCTCCGTAGCAGCAAGAAGAGTAGCCGTCGGAGGCTTCGTAGCAGCACGACGCCGAGTCACCGAGGATTCCTGCGTAGCTGCACGAAGAGGAGCCGTCGGAGGCTCCGTAGCAGCACGACGCCGAGTCACCGGGGACTCCTGCGTAGCCGCACGAAGAATAGCCGTCGGCGGCTCCGTAGCAGCACGACGCCGAGTCACCGAGGACTCCTGCGTAGCCGCACAAAGAATAGCCGTCGGAGGCTCCGTAGCAGCACGACGCCGAGTCACCGGGGATTCGCGTAGCATGAAGAATAGCCGTCGGAGGCTCCGTAGCAGCACGACGCCGAGTCACCGAGGACTCCTGCGTAGCCGCACGAAGAGGAGCAGTCGGAGGCTCCGTAGCAGCACGACGCCGAGTCACCGGGGACTCCTCCGTAGCAGCACGAAGAGTAGCCGTCGGAGGCTCCGTAGCAGCACGACGCCGAGACACCGAGGACTCCTGCGTAGCCGCACGAAGAGGAGCCGTCGGAGGCTCCGTAGCAGCACGACGCCGAGACACCGAGGACTCCTGCCTAGCCGCACGAAGAGGAGCCGTCGGAGGCTCCGTAGCAGCACGACGCCGAGACACCGAGGACTCCTGCGTAGCCGCACGAAGAGGAGCCGTCGGAGGCTCCGTAGCATCACGACGCCGAGTCACCGGGGACTCCTCCGTAGCAGCACGAAGAGTAGCCGTCGGAGGCTCCGTAGCAGCACGACGCCGAGACACCGAGGACTCCTGCGTAGCCGCACGAAGAGGAGCCGTCGGAGGCTCCGTAGCAGCACGACGCCGAGACACCGAGGACTCCTGCCTAGCCGCACGAAGAGGAGCCGTCGGAGGCTCCGTAGCAGCACGACGCCGAGACACCGAGGACTCCTGCGTAGCCGCACGAAGAGGAGCCGTCGGAGGCTCCGTAGCATCACGACGCCGAGTCACCGGGGACTCCTGCGTAGCAGCTCGAAGAACCGCCGGGGGACCCCCAGTAGCAAATCATACCCTGGCCTTCTTTAAAAAAATCCTACGCTATGCCAATACTGAACTTCAATTACCAATTTTCTTTTTGAACTAATAGCTCGTCCACTAGTTTAAAATGGAATTCAAAAATCCTTTTCACATATTGCTTGTTGTTTCATTAATATAATAACAGATATTCAACACACATAATGAATGAATGCAACAGAAAATAGACCACCAGCTCGCAGGTTTAATTCAGTAACATGTGCAAACAGCATGCGAAATTAGTTGAATTATTTATACAAACACTGCCAAAAATATTAGGTGATCCTGAAGTCATATAAATAAACATCTCATGTGCGATGTACCACGAAATGATCGAATGAAACGAATCAACTCGGCTGTCATCTTTTTTTTTTATAATGTGATAGGTGGCAGACGAGCTGGCGAACCCTGATGGTAAGCAACACCAGTGAAGTGAATTCACGCCGAAGGGTAGCACTCCCGCTGTGTGGTCCCCGGCAGAATAGAATAGGCCACCCTCACTCTTACCGAGGTGTCGTAAAAGGCGACTAAGGTAGAGCTGCAGGCATGATCATCAGCACCCAGAGAAGGAAAACTCTTCAAATTAATCTGAAAAACTACTAAGTGAAGACCATAGAACTACGATAATGGTTAGATGATTGCTTACTAAGGTAAAAGCACAAAATAAATAGAGTAAAAGGCGATTATGGGATGTCACTGGAAATTATGTAATTGAAAAAAAGAACAAGGAAGGATTTTTGAATTAATCGGGTACTTAAACCTCCATAACGTAAAATGTCGCATAAAGTACACACACACATCAAATTACACAAATCTGTCACCTTATTTGATTATTATACCCTAATGTTATCCTGGTTTGGTTTAATATTAATTCAGGAAATTTGGTAGATTGTAGTAGTACCTGATGATGAGATCCGCAAAACTAAGATCACTAACATAGCTCAAAGGATTGCACGCCTCAGTGCCAATGGGCAGGGCACATAGCGAGGAGAACAGACAAGTCGGCTGTAGCAGAACATCTGCTGGAAGGCGGTGTTAATCATTGGATGGAGTTCCACGCCCCTAAAATCCTCTCCACTGATCGTCATTACCACACGAGAGTAGTACGTAAAGCGATTGAGATAAAGAAGTATCAGAATTTCAATCGGTAGGAGGGACGGATATAAATTATCATCGGCGTGGAATCCAGTGATTGACAAATGTAAACCTCGCAATTTGGCGCTTCAAATTACTTCCAAACCGGATACTGTGAGTGTAGTGTGTCGAGGTGGACTCGACTACCTCACTGACATTTTATTCAGTGGCAGTGTAAATAACAAAAATGAGAGGGTATCCGAAGATTCACAAGCCGGGCGTAGCAGACGACGCCGTGCACCTCCAGTCCGCTTGCGACCACGATTGTAACGCGGTCGAAACGACAAGCTGTGAGTATATGCTACTTACATATAATAATAACCGCGTTTTGTCCCGTGTACATTAATTCTTTGCACCTACAAGAAGTGGCAAGCCCGATGGACAAGATGGACCGACGATCTGGTGAAGGTCGTGGGAATTCCATGGCTGCGGCACAGGACCCATCTATGTGGAGAATATTGGGGGAGGCCTATGTTCAGCACTGGGCGGTTATTGGCTGAAATGATGATGATTAGTACCTGATATGTGGCTCTGTACTAACTCAGTTGTCACGGACAGTAACTAGTATTACCACAAGCTACTCTTATTACACTTTGTTAGTACTATCATTATAACTCTTGTTACAAGTTAATCAATTCCACAGTAATTTCTTCATAAAAACAGAAAACAAATTGTTTCGTTTTTACGAGCAAGTCCCAATTTTATGTCCTATTGTACGGCTACAAATGAAATTCTCTTTCATAAATATTAAAATTGAATTCTTTGATCAACCATCGCTACTGGCAATAACTCGTGGATAGTGTTGTATGGTTATTCAATATGAGTAACATTGTTCCATCACTAATTCAGTAAAAATAGCTTGACCTTTATTTAAATGAACATAAGGTTTATCATTTAACCAAGTTTACATAGATTTTTAATCGTAAATATTTAAAGATCATTTTTCTGTGACACCATTTAGCTATCATTCTAATCAAGCTACATACATGTTACATACGCTTAGATCATTATTCAGGATTTGGGTGGACTAGTTATTACAATGTAGCGACTGCCGTCTGACCTTCGCAACCCTTTAATAGGGGAATCATACCATTTGAACCATGGTTACACGTTTCAAAAACACCGGTTTCCTCATGCTGTTTTCCAACGCCGCCGAGTTTATGGTAAAAGTACGCACATAGCATTAATGGTATTTCCAGACCTATTCGACCTGCAAACCTTTAAGAAAAGGGCGTATTCTTTTTTTAAAAGGCCGGCAGCGTACTTGTGACTCCTTTGACGTGGCAGGTATCAATGGGCGGCGGTAATCGCTTACCATCATGTGATCTGTCTGCTCGTCTGCCCCTTATCTCATAAAAAAACATAGATTTAAAATATTCACCGGTGCATGTTAGGATTCGAACCCAGATCTCCCGTATGAAAGGCGCGTTCTAATCCACTGAGCTACCATCGCTTAGTTTGAGTAGCTTTGCTATTTATGCTTATTCTAAACAATAACAAAGACTCGTGTCAGTCGGTATCATAGCTACGTCATTCATTAATAATGAATGATTTTAAACGCTCAAGTCTTGACCATGACAATAATGATTTGTCGAATCGGGTCTAAATAATTAAGGTTTATTTTATCGATACCTATCGATGAATCATACATATTTCACGACACATCCCTCTTTAGAGCGACAGAGCCTCCAGCCTTTTATTTTACACCCTGTCTGAGTTTAACTAGAAAAAATGCTAACTAGGTAAATATCAAAGAGGCAATTTCTTCGGAAAAAATGTATTTAAAAAAATTCAGACTTCCAAACATTGTTCGATTTTTTACGCGTATACGGGTAATATAGCTGACTTTGCATTATTTTTTACCATTATCACTGTTACTTTAGGTACAATAAAATTTTCGCCTGAGAATCGATAATGATATCAGTGATTTATTGGTCTGTAGGACTACGTAATTTTTACAATGTTTGACTTTTCTGCCGAACAAGTTTATAATAAAGTATAAGCTTATACACTGACCCACTATAGGGCAGACAAGAAGTCCTATTCTCGAGCACTCGACATTAAAATCGAGTTAGAGATTTGTATGGACGAATGTATGAAATCTTTAAAGATGTCTAATTTAGATTCTACTACAATGTCGAATTCTGGTGAATTGGCCCTCAGGCAAGCCTCCATTATAGAAATTAAGTTTTCACTACTTATCACAAATCACGAATTATGTCAAAAAAAAAAAATCAAAACATACTTTTCACTCGGCCCGGGAATCGAACCCAAGACCCTGAGATCACGGTCCGGTACTTAAACTACTATACCAAGCAGGGCGTTTATAATGTTTTTTTTAATGTTATGTTTATTAAAGACCGCGGGAGAGCCACGCACATGAATGGGCTTGGTCGACGGCCCCATAGAAAACCGGTGAGGTTGTTTCGCCGAATGAGTGAGGGCACCAAAGGCCCGATCCGTGGGGAAAGGGAGCTAGAGGGCTGGCAGTGCACTTGTGACTCTATTGGTGTTGCGGATGTGCATGTGCGGCGGAAATCACTTACCATCGGATGGTCAGTCAGTTCTATCAAATAATAAAATAAAAGCCATAACGGATACCACATTAAGTTGCGTATGGTGAAACCAAAATAAAAGTCTATCTTACTGGAGGGTAAAGACACTGCGAACTTGCGTACGACTGCCTCGGTGGCGCAGTGGTTAGTGGGTCGCATTTTAAAGTGATGGCTGCGCAAGAGGTCCCAATCCCCGGGTCGGGCCAAAAAATTTTACCTAAGTTTTAAAATCTATCTAAGATGGCCGCTGTCACAAAGATATGGGTTGTATATTTTAACACAACTCCCACAATATGGGTATCATATAAAAGGGCTAGAGTAGCAGAATATATTTGTTGAGACTAATTTTCAATCCAAGATGACTGCCGTCGGTTATCGTCGGGGGTTTTTTAAATTTTGAATTTAATTTTTCTAGTTCCATGGCTAGGAAAGAGCTTTGACAAGCCAATTAATTGTATGCTGGCTAGGCAAGTAGCACGTATGTTCAAAACAATACATATTGTTATCTGTAAATACCTACCTAGTCGTCTAAAATATTATGTAATCGAAAAAGCTATTAAAACGGGAATATCTTCCAAGTTTGTTTTAGTTTGATATTTTTTCACTTTAACAGTGTAACTTTTTTAATAAGTTTGTTAAATCGTACTTTACTGTTTTGATCGAAATTATTAGGTACATTTCCACGATAGCGCCTAAAGTTAAAAACTTTTCAAAACACACTGGTCTGCGAGGAGAATGTATAACTAGCTACTTGAGTAAAACAGGTTCCGTTTGTAAAGTTTCTAGAAACCTTTTTACTTTGCAGCAGAGAACTTTATCAAACGAACTTAGTTCTGAACTGAAGATAAAAAAATGCTTTATTGCTTACCGAATTACTTAGATTAACAAAGAATTAGAAGAAGAAGACTAAGAAGATGTCGAAATAATTCACAACATCATGACAATATTTTTAACATAATGTTACTGAAACTCAAACATTGCATATCTAAAACGTGCTAAAGGACATCCCCTTTTTGGTCCAAGTGCCGGCCATTATTTTTTTTTTGCAGTTTTGTAGTAGTTGCCCCCTTAATATTAATTAATATGGCACCAAAGCTATAGGGTCATTATCCTTGATTTTATTTGATATCAAAAATCAACATCTTCATACATTTTCAGTGAATCAACTAACAAAAAATATTTTTCGTTATAAATAAATAAAATAAATATTTCACAACATCACGTACATTGATCCGACTCCGAGATAGGTAGCTCAAGCACCTGTGTAACGGATATCAGAATCAACAGTGGGATTACAAATATATACATATAATACTTTTACTTTTGTAAATACATACTTATAATACATAGCAAACACCCAGACTAATACAAACAGACATGTTCATGCACACAAATGTTTGTACTGTGCGGGGATCGAACCCGCAACCCTTGTATCAGAGGTAGCGTTCACTACCACTGTTCCAATCGGGTCGTCTCTCCGTGACAATATCCGTGCCAGCCTCTTTTAACATTGCGTTTAGTACGGTATTCAACTTTATATCGCGATTTATAATAAGGTGGGCAATGTTAAAAAGGGCTGGCCTAATGGACAACATTTCATATTTTTAACAAGTCCATTTTGTTATTTTATATGAAAATAGACATAAAATGAACAGACCCATATTTTTTCTTTTTTCAAAATTTGTCCATTTTCATGCATAAAATAATTATTGAAATTCTTTATATTCTAAATAGACGTAAGCGCCAAATGACGTCATCGGACGGCTGAATACAGCGATATTCCTTTGCTTATCATTGTTTTAATAAAAAAAAGGTACTACTGTCAAAATAATACTAGTGTCAACATTGTCAACGTCATTCATTCATTCAACGTTGACAAGTTGTCTTTTTTTTGAACAGTTGCATGTCATGGGTTTGGCATTTCGTAAACTTAAAACTATAATGTGCTAAGCAAAGAAATATTTTACATTCTGCCGTCCGATGACGTCATCTTACGTTTTTTAGCTTTTAATTTTTTTCTAAGTAAATAAGCAATATAAAAAATGAATAAATATATATTCGAGCAGCGGAAAAGTAAATAAAGAATTGGTATTTTTTGTTTCAGAGCTTAGCAATTTTGAAATGTTGTCCATTTTTGTTCCGGGACTATTCTTAGTTCGGCAGAATAGTCCCGGACGGCAATTTCATACTTTAACCCCTATTACATGAAAATACCTTTGATGTCGCTTATTCAGTAACAACAGTCAAGTTTACAACTGTTCAACCAATCATAGCATCTTAGGCGGCTGTTGCAACATTTCATTTTCCCACAGCCCTTAAAATACAAAAACATTTTGTAAATAAATCAGAACATCAAAGAGTACCTGAAACTCGATAAAAGTATTCATCCGCCGTGAAAGCGGGAGAAAACGATAACCTCGCCGAGTATCCGGTAACGCACTCCAATCAAAGATGGTGGGCAAATTGCACGAAGCTGAGAAAGATCAGTCGTATAAAGGGTGACAAATTCCAATTTTCCGTAACGTTCGGGATGGGAACCGAGATGATTGAGTTGTCTGTCCGTAGCCACAGAGTAGGATGAAGCAGTTTAACCGCTGCGATTACTCGGCTACGAATTCCCTCCGCCTGAGATTTAGCTTAATTAACTCTAACTAGTCATGAGTAGAAAAGTAGGTATATCATAAATAAATAAATAAATATTTCACAACATCACATACATTGATCTGATTCCGAGATAGGTAGCTCAAGCACCTGTGTTACGGATATCAAAATCAACAGTGGGATTACAAATATATACATATAACACTTTTCTTTTGTAAATACATACTTATAATACATAGATAACACCCAGACCAATACAAACAGACATGTTCATGCACACAAATGTTTGTACTGTGCGGGGATCGAACCCATCATCACGATCATATTTTTGATAATTTTTAGGAACTAGACTTTCCAACTCCTGGGTAATGGTCCAAACGTGTCTTAGGCTGCGAAGACTTTAATGCGTTAAGTTGGTAGATCAATTATTATATCTGACCTATTATTATTGTTGTGTTGTTAATGACCTACCGAAAGGCCACAAATGCGATGGAAGAACGACATAGGTAACAAATATCGGGGAGCACAACTGGACTTCAACTGACGAAAAGAGAACAGAGTGGAGAAGATTGAAGGAGGCCTATATCAAATATTTGTGGTAAATTTAAGCCGTTATGACGAATTAATGATTATGATGAATATTTTATTAGTATTACGTTTCCTACCCGTAGATTAATCCCGTGTTAAACGAGAACTCTAACTCGAATCATTTCCACAAACTTTTATGGTGTGAAGAAAGTTCATTTCTAAACACACCTAGTCTAGTTTTTTTTTTAAATCTAACCTATAGAGTCATTCGGATTCATAGGCAGATTCAATTTATAAGTGTTCTATATGGACTCAAATTGAATTAAGAATACGTATAACATTTATTTTTCCAAAGAAGTTCATGATAAAAAAAAACAATCCTCGAGACCATAACCCTGTACGTTGAAGAAAAACTTCGCAAGCAGGTGTCTTTTAAACTTTGTCGTGCTACAAATTTTTGCTCTGTCACTGAAACTCATATACTGTGCTGGGAGTCGGGTTTCTGTTCTGCTTCATCCACTGACCTTTTTTTCAACCCTTCTATATTCTGCCTCTTTAGTACAGCTGTATCTACACTTATTCTAACATTACGGTTGCGTTTTTACGGAACTATATTGTATTCTGTTCTATGTGAAACTTGTCGTCTTTTTAGTATAGTTACAGGGCGCCATTTTCATAGGCTTCGCTCGTGTTAGAAATAGACAAAAAGTTACTCTCCATCCCTTCAATTATCTACACTTAAATAAGCAGACGGATCGCCTGATGGTAAGCGATTGCCGCCGCCCATGGACACCCGCGACACCAGTGGAGTCACAAGTGCGCTGCCGACCTTTTAACCCCCATTTTCGCAGGGTTGGTTCTCCGGTACCCTCACTCACGCAGTCATACTCACTAAACAGTCCTAGTTCCGAACAAAAGGTTTCACTTGTACTATGGAAATCAGAAAGAACGGAGGATTATGAAACTAAAAGAGTATATACGACAAAAACTTATGAGTGTAAAAAATTGATTACTGTTTGGCTTAAAACTAAAAATTATATGGAGACGGAGGAGCTAATAAAGTAGAAAAAAAAATTACCTACAACATATACGTAGACTAGCACACACGCTCACTTGCACGCACAAACACACATACATACACACACATACACACACACGCACACACACTTACATACAATCATATATTAGCATTACCATCGTCACATTTACAGACATTACTATAATTTCGTTTAAATGTTAAAATACTAGCTTATATGGAAGTGCGGAGACTTCTAACACAGGCTCTTGCTTAAAAGAAGTCTCCAATCACAAATCATTGTATCCAAGTTTTTTGATGAATAAAAACTATTTTGTTTTTATTATTTTTTATTTCTTAAAAGACGAAACATTTTTTTACGAAACCGACACAAAGCGAGATAGAGTAGTAAACCAGTATGAAGCAGCTAAAATGCTCTATAATGGTTGTGATAGATAACAATACATGTTCGTTTACATCAGAAATAGAAAAATATTTTTTTCTTATTAACTTTCCTTGCAGCAAAGGTGTTCACCGCTAACAGCATCCAGCCGCAATCAGCCCCCACCATTACTTCCGCACACGGCCGTTCATTACCGGAAACCTGTCCGGGACTATGGTGACCACACTGACGGTTATAGGTAATGATTTCATAATCTATTGGTCTAGTGGTTTAAGTACCGGGCCGTGATCTTTGAGATCCCGGGTCAAGCAGATAGTATGATTCGTTTTTGTCGAACATAGCTAGGGTTTTTTATCACCAATCCGCATTAGGCAAGCGTAGTGGTTAAACCTAATCCCATCATAGTAGCGATGACTTGATTTCTATGATGGAGGCCTTTGCCCTGCAGTGGGATAGAATATAAGCTGATACACTATTTATATCCCATCCTCGTCGCTAATATAATACGAGTATTCTGGGGTTCTACAACACCCAGTCTCGGTATCTACAGGAGCCAGGGAAAAGACTCTGCCATCTTACGATATTTGTTTAAGAAGGAAGTACCCTACAGTATAATTATTAATAATGGCATCTCACTAGCCTCCATCTGACAATACAATATAGTAAAATAAAGTAAGCCCTATGACAAGATGGGATGATGACATTCGAAGGCTGGCTGGTGTGGGCTAGATGAGAGTGGCTCGGGTGCAGTGGCGTGCATTAGGGGAGACCTATGTCCAGCAGTGGACGAGTGTGGATTGATGATGATGATGAAAATAAAGTGGTTAACTCTTTATACCTACAAAGGCAAGGTAAACGAAAATGCGTAACATTTGCAGGATGTAATCGACGTCCAACGCCATCTATTGGTACAAGAGGGCCGGCCACTATTTATCAATAAAGCATAGAGTAAATTTAAACTGAAATAGAGCCATCAGTTGACTAGATAGTGCTAGCGCCATCTAGAGGAAAACGACTAATACTGAACGGCTATGTAATACGACTACCTTCGAGAAACAGTCAGGGAGACGATTACATAAAATATCAGAAATAATTTTATTTGCTATAGAACAAAATTCTCAATACCTTCTAGTTCTCTGGTTTAATTCCTATACTTTTTAAGATTGCTAAAGTGGGCAATCAGCTTGAGGGCATTGTTTCAGAAACACTCTTTACAAGCGTGATGTAAAATTGCATAGTGTCATCTACCATCTGCTTGATTGCTTTTTAAAGTTACATCTGCTTTTTACAAGCTCCATCTAACGAAAACCGCTAACTATTTTTCTCATACTAAGCGAAATGACCCTGCAATAAAGTCGTGAAAATAATAATGTTGGCACTACTGCCGCTTTCTTCATAATAAGGGATGGCACGGAATAAATCATGAATCTGTATAAACGCCACTCAGCAAATGTTTATTTTTTTGTTTTTTTTTTGTTCATCATTTCAGCCATTAGACGTCCACTGCTGGACATAGGCCTCCCCCAATGTTCTCCACACAGATCCACGCATCCAATGGATTCCCGCGATCTTCACCAGATCGTCGGTCCACCTTGTGGGGGGCCTGCCACGAGCAAAAATTACATTTGAGCAAATGTACATTTTTTGGTTTTTTTTTATACCAGCTTTTAAAATAAACTAATGTCAAAATAAAAATACATGTGCCGAAAATCGGAAACATCCTTTGTCAATATGTTTTTTTTGATATTGCAGTTTTATTACAATTAATTCTTAAGTAATGCACTTACAAATTTACCAAGTTCTCCGGTACCTTAATTGGAAAAGCATTGCCCGGTTAGCAAAATATCGTGGCTTTGACTTCCACTTATAAGTGCATTATTTGTCCTATGTCAATCTTGGTTTCTGGGCACCCCATCCGGCTCCCAACTGCTCCCTTGTATACCGAATATTTTGCACAATTCCCTGGAAAATACTGGGCATTGTGACCACTCCCCGCTGTTTACGCGCCCTCTGCCCGTGAAAGCTTAATGAAATCGATTATCATCCGATTGTGGGCAATAAATCGAGTAAAACAAATCGTGGGTAAAACTGGCGATGAAACGCATTGATACACAAGAATAACGAAATAATTATATATGTCGTATAATTATTTCGTTATCGATTAATTGAATGTCAAAATACTAATAAAGATTTATTTCTGAATTGCTTGTGTCATTCAACGGTCTGGATTGTCCATTGAGAATTAAGCGTGTTTGCAAGAGCCATAATGGAATCGTTATTAGTTATTACAGAAGTAGTAGTGACTAACGGAAAGGAACTGTTTCTTGATTTTACTTTCTATACAACATTTCTCAGATCTTTTCGCAGAACATAAAAAATAAAACCTTTTTAAATTAAAACGCATGTTCCACTCTCAAACTCATTAGAATTCCAATCAACAGCAGCTATATTTCATAGATTACTCAGAAACAGATTAGTCATTTCTGCAAAGAATATTTATTACGACAGCCACCGTAGAGACCAAATGAAATGCCTAACTATCAAATTAGTCATTTAAGAAATGAACTTATCGCTGGAAAAATCATTATCAAAGATTTACGAGGATCCACAAAGCATTTCTATAAATTTAAAACATCTTGCGGTCTGTGATGAGTTATCATCCAATCTTTTTCGATTTTTGGAGGCCATTCAATTTCCGAATTTATTTGACATTCGCCTTAGACTTAGCCGCAACATCAACCTTTTTATTCAATTTACATACCTTGAAATTAGAACCGTGAATCTTGTTACTGTTTAGACTTAAATTAGAGTGATTTTATAGGTATTTTTAAGTAACTTTTAAATAAAACAACAAATTCTCATTGTGTCTTCTCATTCTACTTTGAAATATTAGTTTACCTATTCTTATTGAACGTCCAGAAATGCCGTAGGTAGTATTTTCTTATCAAGGTGATGTTATAATAACTAATAAAAATAACTCAAAGAGATACTATTGTTACCGGTCAATGTCGCAAACGTGTCTCTTCATTAATTTGACATTGGCAGAACTTGTCTGTGTCTGTACGATGCATAGCAGCCATAGAAATATTCAACTCTTTGCGTCCTTATTTCAATCTCCAGGGCAAATCTCAAATACCTCCAGGGCAGCTCAACATTAAATTTGTACCAGTTTTTAGGTTCCAAAATTTCAAGTCTGGTTGACATCAATATACTGCCGTACCTCAAAAAGCACATTATGTTATGGGTCTTGCATTCGATTCATCTTCAGTCAAGTTACATTAATTTTCCATGATAAAATGAGGGAATAGAGAATATTTGCACAACAATAATTTCTTCATAGGTACTTGGCGAATCGAAACATCAGCTATAAGAAATAAAACATATTCTTTAAGGCTTAGTAGTTCTCCATCATGTAGGTATATGTTAAATATAAATAGGTACCTAACGTAACCAAATTCCGTTGACCTTTCATTCATTATGACCAATGATTCAGTCGAAAACATTTAATAGTCCGCCTAATTTACGACTCTGATTAAAGTATCAACATTTGTGGCTGTTTTTACGAGCAACAGCCTTTTAGGCTTATCTAGATACCGATTTGGGTAATTAATTTTAAGTATCAATTTCATAGATCGTACTGATCTGATTGGAACGTTTGTACCTATGTGATTTTGAGGTTATTTGCGTCTGTTTTCATTAGTAGGTATCTGTTTTTTGGATTTCAATTTAAGGCGATACCTCGTCGAAACTAGTTGCACCAATCGATTTTAATTTAAACAACAGTGCTCTTGAGAATGATTGAAAGAAAGTATTTACAGTTGTTTGCGACATATTTGTATAATTATTATCTTCGTTTTAGTGCCGTGTGGTCCCCGGCAGAATAGAATAGGCCACCCTCACTCTTACCGAACGTAAAAGGCGACTAAGGTAAAGCTGCAGGCATGATCATCAGCACCCAGAGAAGGAAAACTCTGCATTTATATCAAAACCCTCGCCAACCCGTCTGCCAAGCGTGGTGAGTATGGCAATTACCCCTCATGTGATTGAGGGAGGCCCGTGCCCCAGCAGTGGGGACTTAAATGGGCTGAAGATGACAATGATGATGATAAATATCATTAATTTGTATAATAATAAATCCAATCAACTGAGAATTATAATTACTTAAAAGAAGATTATATTGCACAAATACGTTTCAAACAACTGTAAATCTCAAATTAAATCTCAAGAGTGGGTTTTTTTTAAATGGCATATATTTGCCGTAGTACATAAAAATCAGCTGGGGCGCTAGTTACGACGAGATAACACCTTAAATTAAAATTCAAAACACACATACTAAACATAAAAACAGACGCAAATACTTTATTGCACTTAACACACAACTTAAGTACTATGGAATTACAGATTTTTTGTGTATAAAGGCGGTCGTATGAAAGCGGTTTCTTCCAGACAACCTTCGGGCAAGGGACATTTTATCCTAGAGATGGGGTAGGTGGTGCAATATTTAATATATAAATAAAAATAATTATATAGCGATATACCTAAGCAAATAAAAAGCGATGATGTATCGCATTAAGGCTTAATTATATTTTCTTCGCTATCCGTTAAAAATATTTTAAAATACTAATGGAGTTTAAAATCATAATGTCATCATCATCTGACTTTATACGTCCTTTTCTGGACGTAGTACAATCCCAAATATTTTCTAATAGTTATCCAAAAGCCTCGGAAAATATGGACAAATCGTCCTATTCGAAATTATTTTTCATACTGACTAGACACTATTCTAAAATCACACTCCACGAGCCGTCATAACAGCTCCTATTTCTGTGCACAAAAAGTTAATGAAAGGGGCAAAAGGACATTGAGAGACGAGCGGTCACGCCTTTCGCTTATCGCCAATCCATACGGGTCTCGGCAACCAGCCCTTTGCATGCTAGCCCATTTGCATCGAGCACCCTTTATTGTAATTAATGCTAAGCTGATACAATGAGGTCGGCATGTTGGACTTTGGAATAGTAATCCCATGAAGAACATAAATGTGAGAGCCAAGTGCAATATTAATACCTACATGTCTTGGTTGTTGACTGCATCGAAAAAAAACATTATTATAATTTCAGACAATAGAGGCCCACAGTTGGACATAGGTCTGGCCCAATGTTCTCTATACAGATCGGTCCTGTGCCACTCGCCTAACCTAACCTTTTTTGATCTCGGAGGGAAAATGCGTTACGCCCCGTCTTATCAGGTCGGGGGACCTGACTGGGTGTGCAGGAACTTCCTCTGGGAGGTAAACCCAGAGGTTTACTCACTAAAGACCCTCCGACGCCCGCTGCTGTTGATATGAGTAGACGAGGCCCACGGTGACTCATCAGTCCGTTAAACCCTCACCCTTCGGCCAACGTCCACCCATGTATAAAAGGAAGACCGCCTCAAAGATGTGCAATATTTGCACACAATCCTACCCTTAAAAGGCGCACTGGACCTCATCTAACCTAACCTTCACCAGATTGTCGGCCCACCCACACGTCGGTGTGGGGGGCTGCCACGGTTTTGAATTCCTGTACGTGGCCTTCACTCGAGGACTTTTCCGCCCCAAGGGCCATCGACAGAAATAGTGAGATCTAAATGAGATGCCAAGTTTAATGGTCAGACAATATCGCAAGATCTTAGGAATACGAGTGTAGGAATTATAATAAAGCGCTTCTATGACTGATTGAGTAGGTGCTTTATAATAATTTGGTATATTTAGAATTCAGAAGAGAGAATTTAACTTCTCTTCTACTCTCTTGATAGAGTGGTCGTGATCGTCATGTACTCATAATGTGGGTAGGGGCAGTTGTGATGCGCTTTCCCTATATACGATGTACGATGAGGGAGACTACTTCACTATGTACGATGGGATAGTACTTCACTATGTACGATGAGAGAGAGTCCCAGGAGTTTTAGTCGGTATGACTGGCCGGTTTCTCGTTAGGAAAAGCCGTCGCCAGAGGAGAGTCCGACATAACGCATTTTTCCTGGGTCAACAAAAAAAAGTTGTGGTGCGCTTCACCAGGTACCACCGCCACAGACTGCTCGAGGTCATCCTGCTGCACTCGTTGACTGAGTTTCCAATGGCAGACTTGATTTAGTCAGTCCAACGCGTGGGTGACATCCCACGCGGATAAGTATACCTTCTATTTTTCGTTTGATGATAATGCGCTGTATGGACTGATCGCGACGACGAGAAATATGACGGAAAAACATTAGGATGCGAGACTGTACTATAGAAAACAGACGCTGCTTGATACAGAGAGAGAGAAAAAAAAATACACGTTTATGTAAAGTTTTTGAGTTATGAGAGGATCAAAAGTGTCTCCAAATGGTTACGGGTACTTCTCGCTAGTTCACCCTGCTTGAACTTACCTTTGATGCGATAGCCGCTGATGTTTCCTAGGTACTGAAAAAATAATTGTTAATAACACAAACGTTTATTTTGTGAGAATCTGTTCGAATCCTACCGAACATTAACTATTTTTCACGTATGATAACCCTGGCAATGGATCCGTTTCCTTTTCAGTATTAGTATGATGGCACTCAAAGACTTAGAAAAATTACCGTTTTATCTCTGCACAAGAAAGGGCCGGGTGATAGAGTTGCTATGAGCATTTAACGTTTTATACAATATTATGTGCCTATCATGGCCGTAATAATTATTAATTTAAATACATAAACAACACAACACTTCGCGTCTATAATCACGAATGTAGTAGTGTGCTTTATACAATTGCATTTAAAATGTCCCTATAAATAAATGGACGAAGCACGCGGTGCCCATACGTGGATACATAATAATTATATAGAACATGCTTCACACCAATATTTCTTAGCTGCAAATAAATGTGAAGAATGATAACAATATTGTGATAACTAAGAATTTACGCTGTGACATTGAAAAGTGTATACTAAAGTGTGTGTGTATGTGTGTATAATAGATCAAACCCTTTCGCGTATAGAATCTATACCAAATTCGCTACCGAGGTAGCCAAACGTTTAGATTTGGTTTAAAAGTGATCCAATTTCCATGTTACCCGTGGGAAAACCGAAGATTACCATCAATCTCTAGGTGACATTTGAGAAGCGTTTCCGAACATCCCATTACCGAATTGTGGAGTTACGCGTGGGCGGTCGCTTCACACCTACACTGGTCTTTAAAGCTTTTATTATTACTAATTTACCTCTACCTGTTATTATACCTACAAAGGTATCGATTACGAGATAAACCGTGTTTGGCATTGTATAAGGAGTTTGGTCGTGTTGCATTATGGGAAATTAAAATCTTCAATCAAGCTAATTGCAAAACGCTGCGTTAACACTGAGGGGGTCGATTCTTTTAATTATCAATAGTCAGAACTTGGGCAAGCATGGCCCACGTTACACCTCAACATCACATATCATCATCATCATTTGACTGCCTCACTGGCCCAGTGGCTAGTGCGTCGCACTTTAAGGCGACGTGTAGGGCACACTAGCGACGCCAAATGATTTGAATTGTTAGCTACCAAAACAAATATATTTTAAATAATGACGGGACTTCAGTCTCTCGGGAAACACTTATACTATTTACCTATTTAATAACCATGCTCAGGTGTTGGGTCTGTTTCTATACTTAAAAAATTGGCCAAAAGTGGCCGCTTTTGGCGGTAATTCGAAATTCGAGTGCCAAAGCAGATCATACAGCTAACTATAAGTATTAAATATATAGTATAGGTATTTAACAAGATACTGAAGCCGCCGCCGATTAACACCGCTTTGGGTTCCGAGCAACTCATAGCCAACGAACTGTTGGCGTACATTCAACACGCCATCGACATAAGTGACGAGATCAGAGAATGTGCTCATAGATTAAGTTAAGCTAAGTTTGTGTAATATGTATCATGTGTCTGTACTTTTTAATAAATAAATAGATCAGCATCATACAGATCTGCAAATAAAACTTCACAAGAGAGGAGATTTGTAGTGGCAAGTATCTGCTTTACACGATGCTCGACATGGCCGACCGAATGCCGTCTCGCAGGAGAGATGAAAAGGGTGAATGAAGTCTCCAAGATATCATTACGCTGTTGAAGGAGACCGACCCAGATGACGTGCCAGCATTTGTTGCGAAGCAACTGCATAGGCTAATGGGGACTCTGTCTGCATTATTAAGGAGATACAACCAAAGTGGGCACCCGCCAGATGCAAGGACTAGGAGGTGAGACTGCAGGACGCCAGATCCCTCTGTGCTAAACACCGGTCAGTAGGCCCCCGGCGTTATGATATTTTTACACTTCCAACTGGAGCATAGGTTCCAACTACTTTCCTGGCCGGTTGGTTAAGGCAAACCAAGCGGCGAGGGTCAAAGAAGTAATACGGACCCTCTGGAGTATCGGGGTCCTTGATGTCACCACACACCAACAGCTCGCCACAAGCTGCCCCTGCTGAGACTGGTTGCACTGATGAGAGTTATTGTTCTTCATTAGCGAAGATCATCAACTCACACCAGCGGGCGTTCATGGGGTCGTAACATTGTTATTATCTGAATTGCCTTAGTTTGAGACTAAGTTGATCTCTTTTATGGCGATTCACATTCAAATTGTTTCATTTTTGGCTTTGTCATTTCCTTACTGCTGTAAGTATATTGATAATGTATTATTGTGATTTTTTTACGCGGGTCAGTATTTTTTTATGTAACTGCATAATTTCATCATGGGTAGTCGGCTTCTTGTTCGAAGGTCGAGAGCCGGATTTCAACACTTTATTTATATAAAAGCTAAAAGCGCAAGAAAAAAATGTGTTAAGTATTTCTTATTTTTACATGCCATAAACGACGAGCCATAAAGTAGTTACTAAGGTTTCATTAAGTTCTACATCCATCGAGATTGTGCGTCCAGTAACGACCAGAACCAACGGAACCACAAAATGTTATGTCATTTTTTTCTTTACCTTTTATTTGTATTAATTTTAAATATAATTTTTAAACCGTATTTTTTTCATCATTACAATTTATTTAATTTATCAAGTATAACTTTAATTCCTTTTTTTCTGGACTTTTAAATATCCTAATTGTAGTTAAGTAACGTAAGTTAATACACGCAACAACCGATATTAATTTATTAGCTGCTTCCACTACTCCAATTAATTCAGAATTGTATTAAGCTAACTTCCTTCAAACTTCACAAACTATTACATTATACTTCAAAATCAATATCTTAATTGGTTTGGAGATGGTTTTCTTTGAGCCTCGCAAACTTGACTAATTATGTTCAATTTAATTAAATTACTTATCGAATTTTGGCAGCAAGCTAATTTACTCTACTTGTAGGCACATGGTATAATTTGAAAAGCTCTTAAATTTTATGTAGACTGTTTTCACTGATTTGATTGATTAATCAATTCAAATTTCGTCTAATAAAACTTTATTAATTTAAATGTAATTTTGAATGCATTTCTTATTCTCATAAAAAATAACGAATGTTTTCTCCAAGTCAAATAAACTGGATTATAGAGCAGTACCCGTTTATTCCTTACGCCAGTACCGGTTTATGTCTTGGCATTATGGGTGAATTGAAACAAATGCCTGGCTTAAAGCCCAGTTCTATCCAGGGCTCATTTTTAGAGGTCCAAACCTCAAAGGAACAAACGGAACCCTTAAAAGATTGCTTTGTTATCCGTCTATCCGTTGGTATATTTTTTTTATCTGATAGGTGGCAGACGAGCAGACGGATCACCTGATGGTAAGCAATTGACGCCGTCTATGGACACCCGCGACAACAGTGGAGTCACAAGTGCGCTACCAACCTTTTTACCCCGTTTTCCCCCGGATTGGGCCTCTGGTACCCTCACTCATGCAGCGAAACACAGCACAGTACTGCTTCACGCTGTTTATATCATTGGAAATTATCGAGTTGAAATTTATACCGACCGAAGAACTGATGGTGAAAAAAATTAACGACCTTAGTTTAGACGACCATGAAGTTTTGCATAGTGAGAATTGAACTCACAATCCTAGGGGTGAGAGACTATGTCTCTACCATATTTGCCATCGGGCTAGTTCAAAGAGTCGGCAATCAAACAAAAGATGAAAGGATAACAACATCAAACTACCGACACAATTACAATTTTTTCAAAGACTTCATAGAGATGGGAGCCAATAAATTCATAGCATTCTCGGAACAATTTTTCAATATCATCAAATCAAGCAACAGAGCTGGGAAACTCGGGGGAGCGAGCACTGTCAGTGTAGCGTTCTGCTATTTAATATTCCCTCATTTCTGAACCTTAGGGATCGGGTGAAAAATTTAATAATACGCGAAGCTTTCTTCCTTAAGGCAAACTGTTGCAGGCTCGATTTGATTCTTTTTCACTGCGTGTCTATGGACGAAATGAGTTTAGGTCAGTTTTTTTTTTTTCAGATTTGCACGAGATTACCCAATAGAGAGGTGACTGACGATTTGAGAAAGATGGCTGGTAGGTAAATTGGATGCAGACTGCGCAAGAGTGGAATTGTAGGCGCTCTTTCTTTTTATTATTCTCACAACATCTCGTACGTTGACCTAATTCCGTACTAAGTAGCTTAAGCACTTGTGTTACAGATATCAGACAACAGAGGAACACAAATATATACTTAAATACATATATTACACTCAGACACTAAACAAACACAAGTGTTCATCGCACGAATATTTGTCCAGGGTGGGGATCGAACCCACGACCTTTGGCGTAAGAGGCAGGGTCACTACCAATTGCGCCATCCGGTCAGTCATACTGGTCTTTGGGCATACTATAATTACATAGCGTTAAAAAAAGGTTCCCGCTGAATGTGGCCCCAACCAATATTATCCTAAAATGTCATTTTTTCTCTCACAGAAGCGTGATACTCGTTTTTGTCGTTAATAAGGATTCCATAGGTTAGGGGTACATTTTGACTAGTAACACATACCTACCAGTTACCTCTAGTAAAATTGAAACGATGCGTTTGATCTATTTAATCAGTTTATTTTATAGATTATGACGACTAACCGTGTGGTCCCTGGCAGAGTAAAATAGCCCACCCTCACTCTTACCGAGGTGTCGTAAAAGGCGACTAAGGTAAAGCTGCTGGCATGATCATCAGCACCTAGAGAAGGAAAACTCTGCATTTATATCTAAACCCTCGCCAACCCGTCTGCCAAGCGTGGTGAGTATGGCAATTACCCCTCATGTGATTGAGGGTGGCCCGTGCCCGTGCCCAGTGGGGACTTAAATGGGCTGATGATGATGATGATGATGATGACTAACTCGTAACCATAATTGTACCTGATACAAAGCGACGACAATACACGATCTAGGATAATATATGATTTATCCAGTTCCATTCTTTAAGGGTGGTAAAATCCCTAGCGTAGGATACCAAATTAAGTAAGGAGATTGTAGTCAATAATCGATTTTGGCTTTATGATTTGAACATTATCAAAAACAACACGTGCTGGACAGCGTTGCCATCCGCATACCATCCAGACAATGGCGGCGCGCACCAAGAGGTTTGGCTCCTCGTTCCTGCCCCGAGCCATCAAGACATGGAATGCCCTCCCAGCTCAAGCGTTTCCTCCTTCATACAATCCGGGATATTTTAGGCGGGGCGTGAAACGGCATCTCAGCAAGCCATTGGGGTGAGGATGGCAGACACAATGGGTACTTTGTTAGTTCTTTTGCTTTCTATAAAAAAAAATGCTTAAATTACAGAGACAAGTTACTAGTTATATGCAGCGAAGTTGTATTTGTCGTTTGCAAGTATGACGTCATTAATTACGCCGGCAGAGTTACAAAGGTTTAACTAAGCGTGACGCGGACAAAGTTCCGGTTCTGAACCAAACTTGGAGCTGGCTACTGCGCACCCGATGCACCCAGCTTAGTGGAGGAAGTTTTGCACACTCTGAAACTCAAACTGGTAAAAATTCTTTTGATACAATTTATACTTATTAATAAGATATTAAAAGCCTACCATTATCTACCTAGTACCTAATTTAGGGCTGATTCAAAAATCTTTATTTACCGTGAGAGAGCCACGCTTCGGCATGAATGTGACGGCTCGACCGGAGAGATACCACGGCCTCACAGAAAACCGGCGTGAAGCAGCACTGTGCTGTGTTTTGCTGCGTGAGTGAGGGTACCGGAGGCCTAATCCGGGGGAAAGGGAGGTTTAAAGGTTGGCAGCGCACTTGTGACTCCAATGGTGTCACGGGTGCTCATGGGCGGCGGCACACCCTGAAACTCAAACTAGTAAAAATTCTCATGATACAATTTATATTTATTTCCATTGCCATATGAGATATCAAAAGCCTACCATTATCTAGCTAGTACCTAATTTAGGGCTGATTCAAAAATCTTTATTAACTGTGAGAGAGCCACGCTTCGGCATGAATGAGCCGGCTCGACCGGAGAGATACCACGGCCTCACAGAAAGCCGGCGTGAAGCAGCACTGTGCTGTGTTTTGCTGCGTGAGTGAGGGTACCGGAGGCCCAATGCGGGGGAAAGAGAGGTTTAAAAGTTGGCAGCGCACTTGTGACTCCAATGGTGTCACGGGTGCTCATGGGCGGCGGCACACTCTGAAACTCAAAATGGTAAAAATTCTCATGATACAATTTACATTTATTTCCATCGCCAAATGAGATATTAAAAGCCTACCATTATCTAGCTAGTACCTAATTTAGGGCTGATTCAAAAGTTATTTGTTTACCGTGAGAGAGTTACGCTACGGCATGAATGGCTGGTTTGAGCGGAGAAATACCACGGCCTCACATAAAAGCCGGCGTGAAGCAGCACTGTGCCTGTGTTTTGCACTGCGTGAGTGAGGGAACCGGAGGCCAATGCGGGAAAAGAGAGGTTTTTAAAAGTTGGCAGGCGACACTTGTGACTCCAATGGTGTCACGGGTGCTCATGGGCGGCGGCACACGCCTGAAACTCCAAAATGGTAAAAATTCTCATGATAGCAATTTACATTTATTTCCATCTCCAATAGATATTTAAAAGCTACCATTTATCCTAGCTAGTACCTAATCTTAGGGCTGATTCAAAAGTTATTTGTTTTACCGTGAGAAGAGTTTACGCTACGGCATTGACTGGTGAGGGTACCGGAAGCCAATCTGGGGGAAAGGGAGGTTTAAGGCTGGCAGCGCACTTGTGACTCCAAAGGTGTCATGTGTGTCCCTGGGCAATCGCTTACCATCAGGTGATCCGTCTGCTAGTCAGCCACCTGTAACAAAAAAAAACTTTATTATTAAATCAAAGAAACAGCGCTATCATTCTATACAAATCTGACGTTATACCATAGATTTATCCACGAATAAAGATTGGTTGAATCGGCCGGTTGAAATCAAGAGAGATCTACTGCAAAAATACAGGCCTCTTAAATATTAAAAAGTTAAAAGCATCCAGCATCTAATGTGATTTTCAAGTGAAGAATATTCCCTGTATTATGAAATAAAAAACAGATTCAAACTTAAGTTTTTGCTTAAACAAAAATTACATTACCCAGTTACATTTCGATTCAAAAAGAACAAAATGATATTCGCATTTTGAGAGTGGATTCCACAATATAGTGATACCAATCGGTAGTCGGTTATCGATAATATGGTATCGTATCGAAACTATCTTGATTGCCTAAAGCTATAATAAGCCATTTTAAGTAACAGTTCATAGGTCCGTCAAAATTGTGGATGATTTGAAATGGATTTTTTTCAACTCAACTCGAACTTTGCAAAATGCATCAGTGGTCACACATTCCTAAGAAACGACAATCTATCAGAAGCACTTGTGTCGTATTGAAAGTGCAATGTTTTATGTTTTTGCAACAAAATAATGGATACTAAAGATATTCTATTAACATTAAGTATATATATTAATTTTATAAATAAAATAGGTACTAATCAAAATGATTTCTGATGAGTCAATTCATTTGGCTCAAAATATAATTGAAAAAAAAAATGGCAGTGCGACATTCATCAGGAGCCGGTAGCTGAGTCTGAGCCAAAGGGTATATCGAAAGTATGCCTTTCTCATATAATAACATCGATTGTTTAGCATCACTATTCTGGTACAATTTACAGCCAATTTTATTAACCCAAAAACTGAATGGGCATAAAGCAACCGATCACGAATTGGTCTTTTAATGAAAACATCGATTTATTGAAATGTTAACATCGATTTGAGAATGACCGATTTAAAGTTGCGTAATACCAATTAAGATTTCGGCGTTTAAGAGATAACAGACGTAAGTATGCATACTTGAGATAACTTGAAGCGGTATTTTGATTGCTGTTGAATTTTGGATATGGTTGTTTTTTTTATTTTCAAATTGAATTCGATCAACATTTTTTTTGGGATCAGTCAACGTAAAAACGATCTTGGTGTTCAAATCTAGTAAAAACATCTCATCATCATCATCATCAGCCCATTTAAGTCCCCACTGCTAGGGCACGGGCCTCCCTCAATCATATGAGGGGTAATTGCCATACTCACCACGCTTTGCAGACGGGTTGGTAAGAGTAAGGGTGGCCTATTCTACTCTGCCGGGACCACACGGCCAGTATTAAAGTAGCAGGTAGAAAACGGACTAGGCTAGCCAGTGACAGAGTAAAGTGGAGGCAATTGTAGAAGGCTTTTGCCAAAGGGCAAAAAGAAAACAAAGATGAGAGTAATAAAATAAATCAAATTATAATAGCGACCTCACGATAAATGACGACCTGTTTGGAACAGTGGTAGTGAACGCTGCCTCTGGCGCTAGGGATGCGGGTTTGATCCCCTCATAGTACAAACATTTGTGAGCATGAACATATCTGTTTGTATTGGTCTAGATGTTATCTATGTATTATAAGTATGCATTTACAAAAGAAAAGTATTATATGTATATATTTGTAAGCCCACTGATGATTCTGATATCCGTAACACAGGTGCTTGAGCTACCTATCTCGGAGTCAGATCAATGTATGTGATGTTGTGAAATAAGGCTATTGAATTTAATTAAATAATAGTCTGCCTCCATAGTAACTCTTTGCCTTTGCCGGGAACATACTACCTCTTCACTGTATAACGGACCGATAAAGGACAGAGGGTGAGCCCGCTTCGGCATGAATGAGCCGGCCGGACCGGAGAGATACAGGCCACAGGAAATGCGGCGTGAAGCAGCACTGTGCTGTGTTTTGCTGCTGAGATGAGGGTTACGGAGGCCCAATGCGGGGGAAAGAGAGGTTGATTAAAGTTGGCCCCGCGCACTTTGGACTCCAATGGTCGTCACGGGTGCTCATTGGGCGGCGCCACACTCTGAAACTCCAAAATGGTTAAAAATTCTCATGATTTAAAATTTACATTTATTTCCATCGCCAAATGAGATATATAAAGCCTTACCATTATCTTAGCTCGACCTAATTATAGGGCTGATTTCCAAAAGTTATGTTTACAGTGAGGAGGATTTAGCTAGGCATGAATGAGGCTAGTTTGAGCCGGAGAGCGGAGAGATACCACGGCCTCACAGAAAACCGGCGTGAAGCAGCATTGTGCTGTTTTTGGCTGCGTGAGTGAGGGTACCGGAAGCCCAATCTGGGGGAAAGGGAGGTTTAAGGCTGGCAGCGCACTTGTGACCCCAAAGGAGTCACGTGTGTCCCTGGGCAATCGCTTACCATCAGGTGATCCGTCTGCTAGTCAGCATCCTGTAACAAAAAAAAACTTTATTATTAAATCAAAGAAACAGTGCTATCATTCTATACAAATCTGACGTTATACCATAGATTTATCCACGAATAAAGATTGGTTGAATCGGCCGGTTGAAATCAAGAGACATCTACTGCAAAAATACAGGCCTCTTAAATATTAAAAAGTTAAAAGCATCCAGCAATCTAATGTGATTTTCAAGTGAAGAATATTCCCTGTATTATGAAATAAAAACAGATTCAAACTTAAGTTTTTGCTTAAACAAAATTACATTACCCAGTTACATTTCGATCAAAAGAACAAAATGATATTCGCATTTCTGAGAGTGGATTCCACAATATAGTGATACCAATCGGTAGTCGGTTATCGATAATATGGTATCGTATCGAAACTATCTTGATTGCCTAAAGCTATAATAAGCCATTTTAAGTAACAGTTCATAGGTCCGCAAAATTGTGGATGATTTGAAATGGATTTTTTCAACTCAACTCGAACTTTGCAAAATGCATCAGTGGTCACACATTCCTAAGAAACGACAATCTATCAGAAGCACTTGTGTCGTAATGAAAGTGCAATGTTTTATGTTTTTGCAACAAAACAATGGATACTAAAGATATTCTATTAACATTAAGTATATATATTAATTTTATAAATAAAATAGGTACTAATCAAAATGATTTCTGATGAGTCGATTCATTTGGCCCAAAATATAATTTAAAAAAATGGCAGTGCGACATTTATCAGGAGCCGGTAGCTGAGTCTGAGCCAAAGGGTATATCGAAAGTATGCCTTTCTCATATAAAAACATCGATTGTTTGGCATCACTATTCTGGTACAATTTACAGCCCATTTTATTAACCCCAAAAACTGAATGGGCATAAAGCTACCGATCACGAATTGGTCTTTTAATGAAAACATCGATTTATTGAAATGTTAACATCGATTTGAGAATGACCGATTTAAAGTTGCGTAATACCAATTAAGATTTCGGCGTTTAAGAGTAACAGACGTAAGTATGCATACTTGAGATAACTTGAAGCGGTATTTTGATTGCTGTTGAATTTTGGATATTGTTGTTTTTTTTATTTTCAAATTGAATTCGATCAACATTTTTTTTGGGATCAGTCAACGTAAAAACGATCTTGGTGTTCAAATCTAGTAAAAACATCCTCATCATCATCATCATCAGCCCATTTAAGTCCCCACTGCTAGGGCACGGGCCTCCCTCAATCATATGAGGGTAATTGCCATACTCACCACGCTTTGCAGACGGGTTGGTAAGAGTAAGGGTGGCCTATTCTACTCTGCCGGGACCACACGGCCAGTATTAAAGTAGCAGGTAGAAAACGGACTAGGCTAGCCAGTGACAGAGTAAAGTGGAGGCAATTGCTAGAAGGCTTTTTGCCAAAGGGCAAAAAGAAAACAAAGATGAGAGTAATAAAATAAATCAAATTATAATAGCGACCTCACGATAAATGACGACCTGTTTGGAAACAGTGGTAGTGAACGCTGCCTCTGGCGCAAGGGATGCGGGTTTGATCCCCTCATAGTACAAACATTTGTGAGCATGAACATATCTGTTTGTATTGGTCTAGATGTTATCTATGTATTATAAGTATGCATTTACAAAAGAAAAGTATTATATGTATATATTTGTAAGCCCACTGATGATTCTGATATCCGTAACACAGGTGCTTGAGCTACCTATCTCGGAGTCAGATCAATGTATGTGATGTTGTGAAATAAGGCTATTGAATTTAATTAAATAATAGTCTGCTCATAGTAACTACTTTTGCCTTTGGCCGGGAACATACTACCTATTCACTGTATAACGGACCGATAAAGGACAGAGGGTGAGCCACGCTTCGGCATGAATGGGCCGGCTCGACCGGAGTGATACCACGGCCTCACAGAAAGCTGGCGTGTAGCAGCCCTATTGTTGTTATGACTACACTGGTGTATGTGGGTGGCGGCAATCGCTAACCAACAGGCGATCCGTCTGCTCAGTTGCCACCTATCACATAAAAAAAATGATCAAAATTTGATTTCGATCACAGAGAGATCTTTTTATTTTCGCATAATTGCGAATATTTCGTGACATAGCGCGACTAATTTATTCATTGCACTAGCTACATCTGGCCCTCGTAAACATAGCCAGTCAACGCAGATGCATAGACATAGGCAGTAATCAATAAAAAAAAATTGGACAAGATTGCTTCACGCGGTTGGGTTGGGTTCCGTGCGAAGTTTAGTGAGAAACTTGGAGAAGCAGTAGCGTAGCGAAGTGGGATAGGTAACTCTCTTTTCAAAGGTAATAATAGTAGTCGACTAAAATGTAAAACTAACAGTTCAAACGCTATGGATCGCGAATTCCGAGGCTCCCAATCATACGCCGAGATAGCTTATCTCAGCGTTGATTAAAGAGGGCTCTGATGTATTTTGTAGGCGCGATGACTTTGAGCCACTGCGACTATTAAAATTTTTGACGACCAAATGTTTGTACTAAATAGATAACTCTCTTTGCAAAGGTAGGTAGTAATACTAGTAGTCTAAAATGTTAACACAAAGGTTCAAACGCTGTGGATCCCTGATTCCACAGCTCCCAATCATACGCCGAGATAGCTTATCTCAGCGTTGATTAAAGCGAGCTCTGATGTAGTTTATAGGCGCGGTGACTTTGAGCCACTGCGATTATTTAATTTTTACAGCGACAAATATTACTAAATAGGTAACTCTCTTTGCAAAGGTAGGTAGTAGACTAAAATATTAACATAAAGGTTCAAACGCTACAGATCCCTAACTCCACAGCTCCCAATCATACGCCGAGATAGCTTATCTCAGCGTTGATTAAAGCGGGCTCTGATGTAGTTTATAGGCGCGGTGACTTTGAGTCACTGTGATTATAAAATTTTTGACAGCCACATGTTTGTACTAAATAGTTAACTCTCTTTGCAATGGTAGGTAGTAGACTAAAATGTTAACATAAGGGTTCAAACGCTACGGATCCCTAATTCCACAGCTCCCAATCATACGCCGAGATAGCTTATCTCAGCGTTGATTAAAGCGGGCTCTGATGTAGTTTATAGGCGCGGTGACTTTGAGCGACCGCGCTTATTAAAGTTATCGGCGGGATTTACACTGATGAGACGCATGCCCGTGCATACTGATGCGAGGTGCGCGGGCGCAGTTCCGCCGCGAATTACCTACGTGTAAAATTACCTTAATTGTTTTGGAATTTGTTTGAATAAACATTTTGGTAGGTACGGTTAGACGATCGTATTTATTCTTCTTACAGCTCAGAAGACTACGTTATCTAGGGACAGGTCGTTGACTTCGATTTGGTGTAAATTATTAATAGTTATAAGTCTTTAAGAAAACTTATAAAAGGGATTTGAATTTTTTTTATTATCCGTCATCTTGTTATTTTCCCAAAATGACACTCTCGATTCTTCGTCCACATAACTTAGTTTTATCTCTTTAGAATCTCTTTAAGGTACTATAAGTGGCCATAAGTTGGGCGTTATCTTTATCCTTGTCACCCATCAGTATATGGGTGAAATGCTCTTAATTAGCCGTAAATTTCATATTGACCGTATTAATGACTTCACTAACGTTTATGGCAGCGGGACCATACTAGTAAATGTTGGGGAAATCGACGGTGCAGCTGAATTTTATGCCTTCATCATTAAAATGCTGTTACTGAAATGATATAGCTGTAATAATGTTTGATATCAATGTAGAGATACCTAGATAACAATTTCATTCGTCTCTATCACATAACTGTGGCACAATAAAATGCTTAGTTTTATGAAAAAAGTATCTATTGACTTTAAAGATAGTAAATATAACGTTATGTACTCACATTGTAATATATTCACCTACCTCATGAATAGGTAGGTTGATAGACAATTGTTAATTATATCAAAATATAAATATGAATATTAAAAAAACATACCTACGATAAATTGACCTGATTCCGTACCAAGTAGATACTAGACAGCAGAGGTATTACAAACAAAATGTCATCATCATCATCATCATCAGCCCATTTAAGTCCCCACTGCTAGGGCAAGGGCCTCCCTCAATCACATGAGAGGTTATTGCCATACTCACCACGCTTGGCAGACGGGTTGGCGAGGGTTTTGATATAAATGCAGAGTTTTCCTTCTCTGGGTGCTGATGATCATGCCAGCAGCTTTACCTTAGTCGCCTTTTACGACACCTAGGTAAGAGTGAGGGCGGCCTATTCTACTCTGCCGGGGTTCACGCGGCGGCACACGGCACACGGCACGGCACGGCAAACAAAATGTGACAGACACTAAAAAAAGAGTGTTGACTGATCCATAGAGGAAAGTAATCAGACGATCTTTTTTTTTATAATATTTCACAACATCACATACATTGATCTGACTCTGAGATAGATAGCTCAAGCACCTGTGTTACAGATATCAGAATCAACAGTTAGATTACAAATATATACGTTGGAGCGCCAGCATAGTGGCGGGCGACTCTATCATGTTTGGAAACGTCAAGTTGCTAACTTGGGGAGAGTCGAAAGAGCGATGATGTTGACCTTTTATTTATTTTCCATTGCCATGTATTTTGATTTTAGCGAGCTGTCAGTTTGACGTTTGACTAGAGACACGCGGGAATCGCTAGATGGATACTCAGCTCAGACCTAACTATATTCGTCTGTGTAGTGTCCTAGCAGCTATGTGTAGGTGTTATCCCTATGTATACCTACCTATTCGAAATATATTTGTACCTATAGTGTTAAATAACGAGGCAGATAAACTTATAACTATAATCAAACTTATAACTATAACTTATATCTAAACTATACTATATTTACAAATTGTTTTTTATCATTTGTCCGATGCAACGAGTCGGTCCGTCCTGCACAGATTCGGTGTGTGTTTTTGTGATAAGATTCGATGGTGGGGATACCAGAACGGACTGTGAGATCGCGCAGTGAACAATTATAGACGAATCATCGCTATGTCGAACCTTCCGCGTTTCGTTGTGTATATTGATATTTGTTCAACAGACCCTTGAGATTTGACTTCGTTTATTTGTGGACTCTAATTTCAATATTGCCATCTTGCACAACCCTCCTGATAATGAGAGCTCGGATAAGCCTCCGTTATATACATATAATACTTTTATTTTGTAAATACATACTTACAATACATAGAAAACACCCAGCACTACACGAGCACAAACAGACATGTTCATGCACACAAATGTTTGTACTGTGGGATTGAACCCGCAATGATTGTACCAAAGGCAGCGTTCACTACCACTGTTCCAAACGGGTCATCTTTGGCGTATGAGGCAGATTTACTAGGTGTACCTATTGCGCCATTGGGCTAATCTAAAGTGAGAGTCAAACTTAATGTTGAAAGCGGATTATTTCCTACAGAGAAGTGTCTAAAGCCACATTATTATCAGAAGAGTCCGCGGAAGATATCCCGTGGCAAAACACTGAACCAAAAGTTTAGATTCCTTGTGTCTATAGTCGTAAAGCTCTGAATGTTGATGGTGATTGGCGACTGAAGCGCGCTTTTCACGGGACTTCTTTCCTGGGGTAGCCTGTATGTGTTGTTTCGTAGAGAGCATACAGAGTAAGTCGAAGATGTAGCAGTAAAAATAAAGCGCTTGAAATGGAAATGGACTGGACATTTAATGAGAGGATTAGACAAGTGGAATAAAATGTCTCTATCTGGTATTCCAGATGTCAAAAAAGAAAGAAAAGGAGACCATACACCAAATAGGAGGATGAAATAATTAAAGTCATCATGATCATCAGCCATTTAAGTCCCCACTGCTGGGGCACGGGCCTCTCTCAATCACATTAGGGGCAATTGCCATACCTCAACCACCGCTTGGCAGACGGGTTGGCGAGGGTTTTGATATAAATACGAGTTTTCCTCTCTGGGTGCTGAATGATCCCTGCCAGCAGCTTACCTTAGTCGCCTTTTACGACTCCTCGTAGAGTAAGGGTTGGCCTAATTCTACTCTGCCGGGTTCCAGCTGCTGGTGGCACGAAAAGAAAAACGGTCGAACACGTCCACGGCACTGTCAACAAAATGTGACAGACACTAAAAAAAGAGTGTTACTGATTTTCCATGTAGATGAAAGTAATCATACTATCTTTTTTTTTATAACATATTTCACAACATCAATTCACAAACACATATACAAATAAAACAATTGATCTGACTCTGAGATAGATAGCTCAAGCACCGTGTTAACAGATATCAGAATCAACAGTTAGATTACAAATATATACGTTGGAGCGCCAGCATAGTGGCGGGCGACTCTATCATGTTTGGAAACGTCAAGTTGCTAACTTGGGGAGAGTCGAAAGAGCGATGATGTTGACCCTTTTATTTATTTTCCATTGCCATGTATTTTGATTTTAGCGAGCTGTCAGTTTGACGTTTGACTAGAGACACGCGGGAATCGCTAGATGGATACTCAGCTCAGACCTAACTATATTCGTCTGTGTAGTGTCCTAGCAGCTATGTGTAGGTGTTATCCCTATGTATACCTACCTATTCGAAATATATTTGTACCTATAGTGTTAAATAACGAGGCAGATAAACTTATAACTATAATCAAACTTATAACTATAACTTATATCTAAACTATACTATATTTACAAATTGTTTTTATCATTTGTCCGATGCAACGAGTCGGTCCGTCCTGCACAGATTCGGTGTGTGTTTTTGTGATAAGATTCGATGGTGGGGATACCAGAACGGACTGTGAGATCGCGCAGTGAACAATTATAGACGAATCATCGCTATGTCGAACCTTCCGCGTTTCGTTGTGTATATTGATATTTGTTCAACAGACCCTTGAGATTTGACTTCGTTTATTTGTGGACTCTAATTTCAATATTGCCATCTTGCACAACCCTCCTGATAATGAGAGCTCGGATAAGCCTCCGTTATATACATATAATACTTTTATTTTGTAAATACATACTTACAATACATAGAAAACACCCAGCACTACACGAGCACAAACAGACATGTTCATGCACACAAATGTTTGTACTGTGGGATTGAACCCGCAATGATTGTACCAAAGGCAGCGTTCACTACCACTGTTCCAAACGGGTCATCTTTGGCGTATGAGGCAGATTTACTAGGTGTACCTATTGCGCCATTGGGCTAATCTAAAGTGAGAGTCAAACTTAATGTTGAAAGCGGATTAATTCCTACAGAGAAGTGTCTAAAGCCACATTATTATCAGAAGAGTCCGCGGAAGATATCCCGTGGCAAAACACTGAACCAAAAGTTTAGATTCCTTGTGTCTATAGTCGTAAAGCTCTGAATGTTGATGGTGATTGGCGACTGAAGCGCGCTTTTCACGGGACTTCTTTCCTGGGGTAGCCTGTATGTGTTGTTTCGTAGAGAGCATACAGAGTAAGTCGAAGATGTAGCAGTAAAAATAAAGCGCTTGAAATGGAAATGGACTGGACATTTAATGAGAGGATTAGACAAGTGGAATAAAATGTCTCTATCTGGTATTCCAGATGTCAAAAAAGAAAGAAAAGGAGACCATACACCAAATAGGAGGATGAAATAATTAAAGTCATCATGATCATCAGCCCATTTAAGTCCCCACTGCTGGGGCACGGGCCTCTCTCAATCACATGAGGGGCAATTGCCATACTCACCACGCTTGGCAGACGGGTTGGCGAGGGTTTTGATATAAATACAGAGTTTTCCTTCTCTGGGTGCTGATGATCATGCCAGCAGCTTTACCTTAGTCGCCTTTTACGACTCCTCGGTAAGAGTAAGGGTGGCCTATTCTACTCTGCCGGGACCACACGGCCAGTATTAAAGTAGCAGGTAGAAAATGGACTAGGCTAGCCAGTGCCAGAGTAAAGTGGAGGCAATTGTAGAAGGCCTTTGCCAAAGGGCAAACAGAAAACAAAGATGAGAGTAATAAAATAAATTAAATTATAATAGCGACCTGACAACCTGACAATAAATGACGACCAGTTTCGAACAGTGGTAGTGAACGCTGCCTCTGGCGCAAGGGTTGCGGGTTTGATCCCCTCACAGTACAAACATTTGTGAGCATGAACATATCTGTTTGTATTGGTCTGGGTGTTATCTATGTATTATAAGTATGTATTTTTCCATCCCATTACCGAATTGTGGAGTTACGCGTGGGCGGTCATTTCACACCTACACTGGTCTTTAAAGCTTTTATTATTACTAATTTACCTCTAACTGTTATTACACCTACAAAGGTATCGATTACGAGATAAACCGTGTTTGGCATTGTATAAGGAGTTTGGTCGTGTTGCATTATGGGAAATTAAAATCTTCAATCAAGCTAATTGCAAAACGCTGCATTAACACTGAGGGGGTCGATTCTTTTAATTATCAATAGTCAGAACTTGGGCAAGCATGGCCCACTTTACACCTCAACATCACATATCATCATCATCATTTGACTGCCTCATTGGCCCAGTGGGTAGTGCGTCGCACTTTAAGGCGACGTATAGGGAACACTAGCGACGCCAAATGATTTGAATAGTTAGCTACCAAAACAAATATATTTTAAATAATGACGGGATTTCAGTCTCTTGGGAAACACTTATACTATTTATTTAATAACCATGCCCAAATGTTGGGTCTTTTTTGTACTTAAAAAATTGATTCACGCCAAAAGTGGCCGCTTTTGGCGGTAATTCAAAATTCGAGTGCAAAAGCAGATCATACAGCTAACTATAAGTATTAAATAAATAGTGTAGGTATTTACCGAGAGACTGAAGCCTCCGCCGATTAACACCGCTATGGGTTCCGAGCAAATCATAGCCAACGAACTGTTGGCGTACATTCAACACGCCATCGACTTAAGTGACGAGATCATCACCATACAGATCTGCAAATCCACCTTCACAAGAGAGGAGATTCGTAGTGGCAAGGAGCTGCTTTACACGATGCTTGACATGGCCGACCGAACGCCGTTTCGCAGGAGGGATGAAAAGGGTGAAGGAAGTCTCCAAGATATCATTACGCTGTTGAAGGAGACCGACCCAGACGACGTGCCAGCGTTTGTTGCGAAGCAACTGCATAGGCTTCCCCCAGTCTCGTTCGACCACCAGGCTACTTAAGGGCTTTATTTAAGTGGCAAAGAGGAAGAAGCCCGCAAGCCGTAACTACCAAGGCACTGATCCGATAAAAACGGAAAGCTCGTTACAGCCAGAGACGCCCACTTGCAGCTGTACGTGTCCCGCCTACTCTGGTCTTCGAAAGTCGAGAAAGTCGTAGACTTTGTGAGAAAGAAGTCTAACTGGACGCTGAGGATCGAACGGTTGGAGTCTCGCCACAAAGTGAACTTTAGCTCATTTGTGGTAGGAGTATCGACCCATCCCCTGGCGACCGTTATCAGGGAGGACTTCTGGCCGTAGGGAGTCGTCTTTCGGAAGTTCCGAAGACGGCTACCAGCTGATTCTACGCGCCGCAAGTAGAAGTTTGAAAAAAAATGTGAATTTTATTTTATTATATAAATATGTATGTTAGACTGTAAGGAATTTATTATATGGGCCAATAAAATATTTTTAATGTAATTTATTGTAATAAATGAATAATTATTATTTTGTATCTCTCCTGCGGGAAATCACGGCATAGAGGCCGGTCCTTTTGGAAGGCGTACGTGGGGATACAGATCCAACACGAAGAGGCCCCTTTGAAACACTAATGAAAGTGTGAATCTAGCGGGTACTGACTCTGCATTATTAAGGAGATACAACCAAAGTTAGCACCCGACAGATGCAAGGACTAGGAGGTGAGACTGCGGGACGCCAGATCCCTCTGACCGGTGCTTAGGTCCGCAGGCCCTCGGCGTTATGATATTTTTACACTTCCAACTGGAGCATAGGTTCCAACTACACTCCTGGCCGGTTGGTTAAGGCAAACCAAGAGGCGAGGGTAAAAGAAGTAATACGGACCCTCTGGAGTATCGGGGTCCGTGATGTCACCACACACCAACAGCTCGCCACAAGCTGCCCCTGCTGAGACTGGTTGCACTGATGAGAGTTATTGTTCTTCATTAGCGAAGATCTTCACTCACACCAGCGGGCGTCCATGGGGTCGTAACATCCCTACGCTCTTATTATTATTATTATCGGAATTGCCTTAGTTTGAGACTAAGTTGATCTCTTTTATGGCGATTCACATTTTTGACAAACAAATTGTTTCATTTTTGGCTTTGTCATTTCCTTACTGCTGTTAGTATATTGATAATGTATTATTGTGATTTTTTTACGGGGGTCAGTATTTTTTTTATGTGACTGCATAATTTCATCATGGGTAGTCGGCTTCTTGTTCGAAGGTCGCGAGCCGGATTTCAACGCTTTATTTATATAAAAGCTATCAGCGCAAGAAAAAAATGTGTTAAGTATTTCTTATTTTTACTTTAACGAGCCATAAAGTAGTTACTAAGGTTTCATAAAGTTCTACATCCATCGAGATTGTGCGTCCAGTAACGACCAGAAACAACGGAACCACAAAATATTATGTCATTTTTTTTCTTTACCTTTTATTTGTGTTAATTTTAAATATAATTTTTAGGCCATAGTCATAGTCATAGTTTTTATTGATTTCATGTTGTTCACAATAGATCTTAAACTAATTACAAGTTCTGAACATGAACCCCGAATGCAATGTTAATACATATAGAATTTATTAAGATTTCTAAAGCTAAATCGTAATAAGAATATCATGTAGTTTTCTGCTGAAAAAACTCGTGAATACTATAAAAACATCTTGATATTAAATAATTCTTTAATTTATTACAAAAAAGGTGGTATTTTGTTTCGTTTTTTATAACGCTAGGCAATTTATTGTACACTTTGATTGAAGTGTAATATGTACCTCTTCTAACTATATCCAGTTTAGTGCCCGGCAAGGCTAATCTATTTCTAAATCGCAGGTTACGAGGGATTGAATACTGCTCTTTAGCATGTTTATATAATTCTTTATTTTGTCGAACAAATTTACATAATTCTAATATATATATTGAAGTTAAAGTTAAAAAATTTTTTGAAGTGAAATGTGTGCCTTATCCTTTTTCATCATTACAATTTAATTAATTTATCAAGTATAACTATAATTCCTTTTTTTTCTGGAAATATCCTAATTGTAGTTAAGTAACGTAAGTTAATACACGCAACAACTGATATTAATTTATTAGCTGCTTCCACTACTCTAATTAATTCAGAATTGTATTAAGCTAACTTCCTTCAAACTTCACAAACTATTACATTATACTTCAAAATCAATATCTTAATTGGTTTGGAGATGGTTTTCTTTGAGCCTCGCAAACTTGACTAATTATGTTCAATTTAATTAAATTACTTATCGAATTTTGGCAGTAAGCTAATTTACTCTACTTGTAGGCACATGGTATAATTTGAAAAGCTCTTAAATTTTATGTAGACTTTTTTCACTGATTTGATTGATTAATCAATTCAAATTGCGTCTAATAAAACTTTATTAATTTAAATGTAATTTTGAATGCATTTTTTATTCTCATAAAAAATAACGAATGTTTTCTCCAAGTCAAATAAACTGGATTAAAGAGCAGTACCCGTTTATTCCTTACGCCAGTACCGGTTTACGTCTTGGCATTATGGGTAAATTGAAATAAATGCCTGGCTTATAACCCAGTTCTATCCAGGGCTCATTCTTAGAGGTCCAAACCTCAAAAGGAATAAACGGAACCCTTAAAAGATTGCTTTGTTATCCGTCTATCCGTTGGTATGTTTTTTTTTATTTGATAGGTGGCAGACGAGCAGACGGATCACCTGATGGTAAGCAATTGCCGCCGTCTATGGACACCCGCGACGACAGTGGAGTCACAAGTGCGCTACCAACTTTTTTAACCCCGTTTTCCCCCGGATTGGGCCTCTGGTACTCTGGTGCTCACTCATGCAGCGAAACACAGCACAGTACTGCTTCACGCTGTTTATATCATTGGAAATTATCGAGTTGAAATTTATACCGACCGAAAAACTGATGGTGAAAAAAATTAACGACCTTAGTTTAGACGACCATGAAGTTTTGCATAGTGAGAATTGAACTCACAATCCTAGGGGTGAGAGACTATGTCTCTACCATATTTGCCATCGGGCTAGTTCAAAGAGTCGGCAATCAAACAAAAAATGAAAGGATAACAACATCAAACTACCGACACAATTACATTTTTTTCAAAGACTTCATAGAGATGGGAGCCAATAAATTCATAGCATTCTCGGAACAATTTTTCAATATCATCAAATCAAGCAACAGAGTTGGGAAACTCGGGGGAGCGAGCACTGTCAGTGTAGCGTTCTGCTATTTAATATTCCCTCATTTCTGAACCTTAGGGATCGGGTGAAAAATTTAATAATACACGAAGCTTTCTTCCTTAAGGCAAACTGTTGCAGGCTTGATTTGATTCTTTTTCACTGCGTGTCTATGGACAAAATGAGTTTAGGTCAGTTTTTTTTATTCTTTTTTAAGTTTTGCACGAGGTGACCCAATAGAGAGGTGACTGACGATTTGAGAAAGATGGCTGGTAGGTAAATTGGATGCAGACTGCGTAAGAGTAGAATTGTAGGCGCTCTTTCTTTTTATAATTCTCACAACATCTCGTACGTTGACCTAATTCCGTACTAAGTAGCTTAAGCACTTGTGTTACAGATATCAGACAACAGAGGAACACAAATATATACTTAAATACATATATTACACCCAGACACTAAACAAACACAAGTGTTCATCGCACGAATATTTGTCCAGGGTAGGGATCGAACCCACGACCTTTGGCGTAAGAGGCAGGGTCACTACCAATTGCGCCATCCGGTCAGTCATGGGTATACTATAATTACATAGCGTTAAAAAAAGGTTCCCGCTGAATGTGGCCCCAACCAATATTATCCTAAAATGTCTTTTTTTCTCTCACAGAAGCGTGATACTCGTTTTTGTCGTTAATAAGGATTCCATAGGTAAGAGGTACATTTTGACTAGTAACACATACCTACCAGTTACCTCTAGTAAAATAGAAACAATCCATTTGATCTATTCAATCAGTTTATTTTATAGATTATGATGACTAACCGTGTGGTCCCCGGCAGAGTAGAATAGGCCACCCTCACTCTTACTGAGGTGTCGTAAAAGGCGATTAAGGTAAAGCTGCTGGCACGATCATCAGCACCTAGAGAAGGAAAACTCTGCATTTATATCAAAACCCTCGCCAACCCGTCTGCCAAGCGTGGTGAGTATGGTAATTACCCCTCATGTGGTTGAGGGAGGCTCGTGCCCCAGCAGTGGGGACTTAAATGGGCTGATGATGATGATGATGATGACTAACTCGTAACCATAATTGCACCTGATACAAAGCGACGACAATACACGATATAGGATAATATATGATTTATCCAGTTCCATTCTTTAAGGATGGAAAAATCCCTAGCGTAGGATACCAAATTAAGTAAGGAGTTTGTGGTCAATAATCTATTTTGGCTTTATGATTTCAACATTATCAAAAACAACACGTGCTGGACAGCGTTGCCATCCGCATACCATCCAGACAAAGGCGGTGCGCACCAAGAGGTTTGGCTCCTCGTTCCTGCCCCGAGCCATCAAGAGATGGAATGCCCTCCCAGCTCATGTGTTTCCTCCTTCATACAATCCGGGGTCTTTTAGGCGGGGCGTGAAACGGCATCTCAGCAAGCCATTGGGGTGAGGATGGCAGACACAATGGGTACTTTGTTAGTTCTTTTGTGCCTGTCAACCTCATGATTTCACGGCCCCTTACCATCAAGCGGAGTGAGGACATCCTGATTGGCCTTTCTATAAAAAAAAATGCTTAAAGTACGGAAATCAAGTTACTAGTTATATGCAGCGAAGTTGTATTTGTCGTTTGCAAGTATGACGTCATTAATTACGCCGGCAGAGTTACAAAGGTTTAACTAAGCGTGACGCGGACAAAGATCCGGTTCTGAACCAAACTTGGAGCTGGCTACTGCGCACCCGATGCACCCAGCTTAGTGGAGGAAGTTTTGCACACTCTGAAACTCAAACTGGTAAAAATTCTCTTGATAAAATTTATATTTATTAATAAGATATTAAAAGCCTACCATTATCTAGCTAGTACCTAATTTAGGGCTGATTCAAAAATCTTTATTTACCGTGAGAGAGCCACACTTCGGCAAGAATGAACCGGCATGAGTGACAAAAAAACCAGCGTGAAGCAGCACTGTGCTGTGTTTTGCTGCGTGAGTGAGGGTACCGGAGGCCCAATGCGGGGGAAAGGGAGGTTTAAAAGTTGGCAGCGCGCTTGTGACTCCAATGGTGTCACGGGTGCTCATGGGCGGCGGCACACTCTGAAACTCAAAATGGTAAAAATTCTCATGATACAATTTATATTTATTTCCATCGCCATATGAGATATCAAAAGCCTACCATTATCTAGCTAGTACCTAATTTAGGGCTGATTCAAAAATTATTTATTTACCGTGAGAGACTTACGCTTCGGTATGAATGAGCTGGTTTGACCGGATAATACCACGGCCTCACAGAAAACCGGCGTGAAGCAGCACTGTGCTGTTTTTGGCTGCGTAAGTGAGGGTACCGGAAGCCCAATCTGGGGGAAAGAGGGGTTTAAACGTTGGCAGCGCACTTGTGACTCCAAATGTGTCACGTGTATCCCTGGGCAATCGCTTACCATCAGGTGATCCGTCTGCTAGTCAGCCACCGGTGACAAAAAAAAACTTTATTATTAAATTAAAGAAACAGCGCTATCATCCTATACAAATCTGACGTTATACCATAGATTTATCCACGAATAAAGATTGGTTGAATCGGGCGGTTGAAATCAAGAGAAATACTGCAAAAATACATGCCTTATTAAAAAGTTAAAAAGCATCCAGCATCTAATGTGATTTTCAAGTGAAGAATATTCCCAGTATTCTGAAATAAAAAACAGATTCAAACTTAAGTTTTTGCTAAAGCAAAAATTACATTACCCAGTTACATTTCGATTCAAAAAGAACAAAATGATATCCGCATTTGAGAGTGGATTCCACAATATAGTGATACCAATCGGTAGTCAGATATCGATAATATGGTATCGTATCGAAACTATCTTGATTGCCTAAAGCTATAATAAGCCATTTTAAGTAAGAGTTCATAGGTCCGTCAAAATTGTGGATGATATGAAATGATTTTTTTTCAACTCAACTCGAACTTTGCAAAATGCATCAGTGGTCACTCATTCCTAAGAAACGACAATCTATCAGAAGCACTTGTGTCGAAAGTGCAATGTTTTATGTTTTTCCCAAAAAATAATGGATACTAAAGATATTCTATTAACATTAAGTATATATATTAATTTTATAAATAAAATAGGTACTAATCAAAATGATTTCTGATGAGTCAATTCATTTGGCTCAAAATATAATTGAAAAAAAAAATGGCAGTGCGACATTCATCAGGAGCCGGTAGCTGAGTCTGAGCCAAAGGGTATATCGAAAGTATGCCTTTCTCATATAATAACATCGATTGTTTGGCATCACTATTCTGGTACAATTTACTGCCAATTTTATTAACCCTAAAACTGAATGGGCATAAAGCTACCGATCACGAATTGGTCTTTTAATGAAAACATCGATTTATTGAAATGTTAACATCGATTTGAGAATGACCGATTTAAAGTTGCGTAATACCAATTAAGATTTCGGCGTTTAAGAGATACAGACGTAAGTATGCATACTGGAGATAACTTGAAGCGGTATTTTGATTGCTGTTGAATTTTGGATATGGTTGTTTTTTTATTTTCAAATTGAATTCGATCAACATTTTTTTTTTGGGATCAGTCAACGTAAAAACGAATCTTGGTGTTCAAATCTAGTAAAAACATCTAAAGATTTTACAAAAATCACTTTTAGCATAATACTGCATCCACACAGCAGTAGATAGATAGATAGATAGATATTCTTTATTGCACAAAAATAAAATATTATTTTGTTAATCAACGTTTCCAAGTGTTTAAGAAAAATTCGGATATAAAAAGTTGTTTGATAAACAAAGATGACCAAAAAAAGTAACAAATAAAAAATTGTTTGTTAACAATTTTTTATTTGTTACTTTTTTGGTCAATAGGCTAACGGTTGCACCTGATGGAAAGCGACGATGAGGTCTAGGACGATTGGTTAAACGATGCCTGTTCACTCTTGCCTCAAAGATGGTGGTGATCATCATGATGATTAATAGTGGTCAAGAAAAACAGTCCTCGGCAGGGAATTCCATTCCTTAGCATTATGTGGTCGTCTTGATTCCGTATGGATGCGTAGGATGGCGCTACTAGTAGCCACTAAAGTTATACTATTGAATGTCACCGTGTTGCATAGTGTTGAAGTAGCTACAGTGTGAAGGCACTATAAGGTGTACTTTCATTTGTTGTCATTTGCTATGGTACAATAAATGAAAATACACCTTGGCGTTTACGGTATACACGGTGTATCTGTGGACATTTCACATCCCTTTAACCACGAGTTCTACCAATCATTTTGAACAACTTGTTCTACGACTTTTCGAAATTAGTCGATTTTTTTTTTGACTCCCCGTACAAAATGACCAAGTCACCTGACCGACTTTGTATTTTTTTTATTGCTTATAGTATAGTAGTAGTAGTAGTAGATAGACGAGCTTGCGACCCATCTGATGGTAAACGGTAACCGCCGCTCATAGACATCAACAATGCCGGAGCACAGTCATGCCGCTGCCTACCGTGAGAGAAGAACTCTTTTCAAACCTCGTTTGAAAAAGGACATGTCATAGCGATCAGGGAACACCGCGGCTGGAAGCTCATTCCAGTGTTTGTATGAGAGGTTGAATTTTTTTTATGCGAATTTCCAAACGTAATAGAACAAATGTCGTTCAGAATGGTTGATAGAACACTTGGTTAAAGGGATGTAAATGTTCACAGATACACCCTGTACTCGGGTGACGTTGGGACTTGACAAATGCTCAGAGGTTTTTGCTTGGTTTGAACGCTAACGCAACTGAAACGTCTCTTTCATCACTCGACATTGGTAGTATTATACTTGAAGATGTGTCGCAAGACACTGTAGTAGCCATTAAAAAAACAGTTCTTAAATAGTGATTTAAAAAAAACCTAATATCCTCCTTCTAAGTTCCTTTTAATCTAAGTTGCTAAATTGACTTATTCTTGACACCTATTATTACACCTTCGACATTAAATTTAAACCAACTATAAAATAATGGTGTTTTAAAGTATAAATATATGTAATCCTATTCGTTTTTTTAATTCATTTTTTTTCTTTTGATTTTTGTTTTTGGTGGCTGACGAGCAGACGGATCGTTACAGTGGACGGTAAGCAATTGATCTTATCAAAAATATTGTTAAAATGCCTTATCCAAAAACGTGTATTAACCGCGCACAACCTTAAAACACTCTCGATTCTTCGTCCACATAACTTAGTTTTATCTCTTTAGAATCTCTTTAAGGTACTATAAGTGGCCATAAGTTGGGCGTTATCTTTATCCTTGTCACCCATCAGTATATGGGTGAAATGCTCTTAATTAGCCGTAAATTTCATATTGACCGTATTAATGACTTCACTAACGTTTATGGCAGCGGGACCATACTAGTAAATGTTGGGGAAATCGACGGTGCAGCTGAATTTTATGCCTTCATCATTAAAATGCTGTTACTGAAATGATATAGCTGTAATAATGTTTGATATCAATGTAGAGGTACCTAGATAACAATTTCATTCCTCTCTATAATATAACTGCGGCACAATAAAATGCTTAGTTTTATGAAAAAAGTATCTATTGACTCTAAAGATAGTAAATATAACGTTATGTACTCACTTTGTAGTATATTCACCTACCTCATGAATAGGTAGGTTGATAGACAATTGTTAATTCTATCAAAATATAAATATGAATATTAAAAAACATACCTACGATAAATTGACCTGATTCCGTACCAAGTCGATATTTAGACAGCATAGGTATTACAAACAAAATGTGACAGACACTAAAAAAAGAGTGTGGACTGATCCATAGAGGAAAGTAATCAGACGATCTTTTTTTTAATAATATTTCACAACATCATATACATTGATCTGACTCTGAGATAGATAGCTCAAGCAGCTGTGTTGTAGATATCAGAATTAACAGTTCGATTACAAATATATACGTCGGAGCGCCAGCATAGTGGCTAACTATAGCCGATAGAGCGATGATGTTGATACTTTTTATTTATATTCCATTGCTATGTATTATGATTTTAGCGAGCTGTCAGTTTGACGTTTGACTAGAGACACGCGGGAATCGCTAGATGGATTCGGTGTGTGTTTTTTTAGTTTATGCTGGTGTTTGCTTTGGTTTTGTGATAAGATTCGATGGTGGTGATACCAGAACGGACTGTGGGATCGCGCAGTGAACAATAATTATAGACGAATCATCGCTATGTCGAACCTGCCGCGTTTCGTTGTGTATATTGATAGTTTGTTCAACAGACCCTTGAGATTTGACTTCGCTTTATGATTTGTGGACTCTAATTTCAATATTGCCATCTTGCTCAACCCTACTGATAACGAGAGCTCGGATCAGCCTCCGTTATATACATATAATACTTTTATTTTGTAAATACATACTTACAATACATAGAAAACACCCAGCACTACATGAGCACTAGACAAACAGACATGTTCATGCACACAAATGTTTGTACTATGGGATTGAACTCGCAACCATTGTACCAAAGGCAGCGTTCACTACCACTGTTCCAAACGGGTCATCTTTGGCGTATGAGACAGATTTACTAGGTGTACCTATTGCGCCATTGGGCCAATCTAAAGTGAGAAGTCAAACTCAATGTTGAAAGCGGATTATTTCCTACAGAGAAGTGTCTAAAGCCATATTATTATCAGAAGAGTCCGCGGAAGATATCCCGTGGCAAAACACTGAACTAAAAGTTTAGATTCCTTGTGTCTATAGTCGTAAAGCTCTAAATGTTGATGGTGATTGGCGACTGAAGCGCGCTTTTCACGGGACTTCTTTCCTGGGGTAGCCTCTATGTGTTGTTTCGTAGAGAGCATACAGAGTAAGTTGAAGATGTAGCAGTAAAAATAAAGCGCTTGAAATGGAAATGGACTGGACATTTAATGAGAGGATTAGACAAGTGGAATAAAAAGTCTCTATCTGGTATCCCAGAGGTCAAAAAAGAAAGAAAGGGAGACCATACACCAAATGGGAGGATGAAATAATTAAAGTCATCATCATCATCAGCCCATTTAAGTCCCCACTGCTGGGGCACGGGCCTCTCTCAATCACATGAGGGGCAATTGCCATACTCACCACGCTTGGCAGACGGGTTGGCGAGGGTTTTGATATAAATACAGAGTTTTCCTTCTCTGGATGCTGATGATCATGCCAGCAGCTGTACCTTAGTCGCCTTTTACGACATCCTCGGTAAGAGTAAGGGTGGCCTATTCTACTCTGCCGGGACCACACGGCCAGTATTAAAGTAGCAGGTAGAAAACGGACTAGGCTAGCCAGTGACAGAGTAAAGTGGAGGCAATTGTAGAAGGCCTTTGCCAAAGGGCAAACAGAAAACAAAGATGAGAGTAATAAAATAAATCAAATTATAATAACGACCTGACGATAAATGACGACCTGTTTGAAACAGTGGTAGTGAACGCTGCCTCTGGCGCAAGGGTTGCGGGTTTGATCCCCTCACAGTACAAACATTTGTGAGCATGAACATATCTGTTTGTATTGGTCTGGGTGTTATCTATGTATTATAAGTATGTATTTAAAAAGAAAAGTATTATATGTATATATTTGTAAGCCCACTGATGATTCTGATATCCGTAACACAGGTGCTTGAGCTACCTATCTCGGAGTCAGATCAATGTATGTGATGTTGTGAAATATTTATTTATAATAAACAAATAAATTAACAGTAGTACTCGTAATAAAAATACCTAATAATCAATCATGTAATTAAATTAATATTATGAATACTCACTTAAATAATTATAAATTTTCCAAAAACATTTTTTTTAATAAAATAAGGCTATTGAATTTAATTAAATAATAGTCTGCTCATAGTAACTACTTTTGCCTTTGGCCGGGAACATACTACCTATTCACTGTATAACGGACCGATAAAGGACAGAGGGAGAGCCACGCTTCGGCATGAATGGGCCGGCTCGACCGGAGTGATACCACGGCCTCACAGAAAGCTGGCGTGTAGCAGCCAATCCGGGGCAAAGGGGGGTTTAAAGGTTGACAGCGCACTTGTGACTCCACTGGTGTATGTGGGTGGCGGCAATCGCTAACCATCAGGCGATCCGTCTGCTCAGTTGACACCTATCACATAAAAAAAATGATCAAAATTTGATTTCGATCACAGAGAGATCTTTTTATTTTCGCATAATTGCGAATATTTCGTGACATAGCGCGACTAATTTATTCATTGCACTAGCTACATCTGGCCCTCGTAAACATAGCCAGTCAACGCAGATGCATAGACATAGGCAGTAATCAATAAAAAAAAGTAGGACAAGATTGCTTCACGCGGTTGGGTTGGGTTCCGTGCGAAGTTTAGTGAGAAACTTGGAGAAGCAGTAGCATAGCGAAGTGGGATAGGTAACTCTCTTTGCAAAGGTAATAATATTAGTCGACTAAAATGTAAAACTATGGATCCCGAATTTCGCGGCTCCCAATCATACCTACGCCGAAATAGCTTATCCCAGCGTTGATTAAAACGGGCTCTGATGTATTTTGTAGGCGCAATGACTTTGAGCTACTGCGACTATTTAAATTTTTGACGGCCACATGTTTGTACTGAATAGATAACTCTCTTTGCAAAGGTAAGTAGTAATACTAGTAGTCTAAAATGTTAACACAAAGGTTCAAACGCTGTGGATCCCTGATTCCACAGCTCCCAATCATACGCCGAGATAGCTTATCTCAGCATAGATTAAAGCGGGCTCTGATGTAGTTTATAGGCGCGGTGACTTTGAGCCACTGCGATTATTTAATTTTTACGGCGACAAATATTACTAAATAGGTAACTCTCTTTGCAAAGGTAGGTAGTAGACTAAAATGTTAACATAAGGGTTCAAACGCTGTGGATCCCTGAATTCCACAGCTCCCAATCATACGCCGAGATAGCTTATCTCAGCAGTAGATTAAAGCGGGCTCTGATGTAGTTTATAGGCGCGGTGACTTTGAGTCACTGCGATTATTAAATTTTTGACAGCCACATGTTTGTACTAAATAGTTAACTCTCTTTGCAAAGGTAGGTAGTAGACTAAAATGTTAACATAAGGGTTCAAACGCTGTGGATCCCCAATTCCACAGCTCCCAATCATACGCCGAGATAGCTTATCTCAGCGTTGATTAAAGCGGGCTCTGATGTAGTTTATAGGCGCGGTGACTTTGAGTCACTGCGATTATTAAATTTTTGACAGCCACATGTTTGTACTAAATAGTGAACTCTCTTTGCAAAGATAGGTAGTAGACTAAAATGTTAACATAAGGGTTCAAACGCTACAGATCCCTAATTCCACAGCTCCCAATCATACGCCGAGATAGCTTATCTCAGCGTTGATTAAAGCGGGCTCTGATGTAGTTTATAGGCGCGGTGACTTTGAGTCACTGCGATTATTAAATTTTTGACAGCCACATGTTTGTACTAAAAGTTAACTCTCTTTGCAAAGGTAGGTAGTAGACTAAAATGTTAACATAAAGGTTCAAACGCTACAGATCCCTAATTCCACAGCTCCCAATCATACGCCGAGATAGCTTATCTCAGCGTTGATTAAAGCGGGCTCTGATGTAGTTTATAGGCGCGGTGACTTTGAGTCACTGCGATATTAAATTTTTTGACAGCCACATGTTTGTACTAAATAGTTAACTCTCTTTGCAAAGGTAGGTAGTAGACTAAAATGTTAACATAAGGGTTCAAACTCTACAGATCCCTAATTCCACAGCTCCCAATCATACGCCGAGATAGCTTATCTCAGCGTTGATTAAAGCGGGCTCTGATGTAGTTTATAGGCGCGGTGACTTTGAGCGACCGCGCTTATTAAAGTTATCGGCGGGATTTACACTGATGAGACGCATGCCCGTGCATACTGATGCGAGGTGCGCGGGCGCAGTTCCGCCGCGAATTACCTACGTGTAAAATTACCTTAATTGTTTTGGAATTTGTTTGAATAAACATTTTGGTAGGTACGGTTAGACGACCGTATTTATTCTTCTTACAGCTCAGAAGACTACATTATCTAGGGACAGGTCATTGACTTCGATTTGGGGTAAATTATTAATAGTTATAAGTCTTTAACAAAACTTGTAAGAGGGGTTCGAAATTTTTCTTTTATCAGTCATCTTATTTTCCCAATATGGCGGCCATTAATGAAATCTTTCAAAATCGATAATTACAATAAAATACATTGAAAAAAATAGATAAAACCTTGTAAAATGTCAAGTTTTCGAGTTATACTAGCATATAAAAACACAATAAATATTTTTTTTTAATATTACGAGTATGTACATCTTTAGCAGCGTATGTATAACACTGAAAACGGACAAGGCTTTACCAAATAAAATTCTAAATGTTTTGATGTCACTATCGATTTTTGAAGGTTTTTACCACAATTTTCAGAAAAAAATCCAAAGTGCTCACAAGTAGGTAAGCAGTCTAAGCCAGTAAGTAGTTCTTAAGGTGACGGGTAGGGCACACTAGCGACGCCAATCGATTTTAATTTTTAGCTACTTTTCCGGATCTATTCTAAACAATTTCAGGGGTTACAACCTCTTCGCAAACACTTATACTATTTATTAAATAACCATGCACAAATGTAGGGTACAACGCGAAAAATTGATTCACGCCAAAAGCGGCCACTTTTTGCGTGAATCAATTTTTCGCGTACAAAAACGGACACAATATTTGTGCATGGTTATTTAATAAATAGTAAAGGTATTTGCCGAGAGGTTGCAATCCATGAAATTGTTTAAAATAGATCCGGTTTAGTAGCTAAAAATAAAATTGATTGGCGTCGCTCGTGAGCTCTACCCGTGCCCCCCTTTAATCGGTAATTACGTACGGTTAATTATTCTTAATTTTACATTCCATTAAATATAAAGGTCAAATGGGCATCTGATATACTATGTTGCTGATGCTCTAAATTTTATTAGACATAGTTATAAAGAATATTAAATAAGTAGATAAATAAACTACCATCAATCTTCTTCTTCATCTTAGCGTGTAATTCACAGTTGCATCCAAAGATGTCGCTTTGGGTAGAGGATTGGATGGATGATTTAGGATTTAGCGAGAGTGGTAGGTAATTACAATGAAGCGACGGCCGTCGAGCCGACGGATCAACTGATGGTAAGCGATTACCGCCGCAACACCAGTGGTGTCACAAGCGCGCTGCTTACCTTTTATCCCCACTTCCCCTGGATTGGGCCTCCGGTACCCTCACTCACGCAGCGAAAATATTTACACGATGGTTCTCTTGTATGATTGTTATGTTGTGTACACATAGTTTTGGTGTTGCAACCTACCATTTTTTTCTATGTTTTGTTTTGAGTAATCATGTATTGTTGTAACTCAGTTTTGTGTATCAAATAAAGAAAATAAAATAAAATAAAACACGGCGCATGCACTGCATGCAGTTTCAGTAACTATCTGAAATACGAGTAAACCACCATCAATATACTGGCTAAGCGCCTCGTTTGCCTTCGACGACACAACGAGCTAACAAAATCTATCTATTAGCCTCCATCATATAAATCAAGTTATCGCAACTATGATGGGATTAGGCTTAATCACCACGCTTGCCAAATGCGGATTGGTGATCACAAACCCGAGTTATGTTCGAAAAATTCGAAACATACTTTTCGCTCGACCCGGGAATCGAACCCAGAACCCCGAGATCACGGCCCGGTACTTAACCCACTAGACCATCAGGGCGTTTGGATACAAAAGAATAATAATATACAAACCTACTTATAAATACATAAAATCTCTATCTAGGTACATATTTCACATTTATTAACGACGAATTATTTCTCAGAAAACAATTTCTTAGAATTATTTCTTAAGTAACAGCATTCAATTAAAACAACAACAAATAAATTGATTAACTTTTATTTGATCATTATTATTAATTTTCTTAGCAAAATAAAATTAATAATGATCAATTAAAAGTTACAATAGTCGCACAACGAAAAGGCAATTAGAAACACAGGTTCTTATAAAACAGTCTGCGAACCAAACCCTCAAACCCTTGGGTCGATACGTCTACTGTCCATAAATACTAATTAGGGCAAACTTTTAGGTAAGGAAATAGTCACCCCGTTAGGAATTCCTCCCCTAGAAATCCCCAATTATAATCCTATGAATGCTTTAAAATGTGTCCCAGAAGCGGCATTTCCACAAAGGTGCTATTATCTGGTTCTCCGGACTAGAAGGGATGTAAAATATATTAACTTTCCCTATATCTATAAAATACCTATGCCTCCAGATTCCGTACTTATTAAGATATTTTAATATTATTATCTAATTTTTTGTGAATGAGAGTTTATTTGGAATTGGAAATTGTCTACTTCTTGTAATAATACATGTCACTTTAGCCCCTCATAATAATAACTGGTTCCACTGAAAACCAGCGTTAGCGGCTCCTACTCTAGTCGCTAACACATGCTGAGTGGATACCATTTTGGGCACATATACTTGTACACCTGTATTGATTTGCCTACTGTAAAATTTTAAGTTGTGTTATTTAAATGTACTTGTAATTTTTAATTGTGTCCAAATAAATATTTTTTCTCTCTAAATTGATAATGTAGTCTAAGTCTAACGATAGATTGGACTACATTTATCATAAAGTGTTTCTTTAGCAAAGAGTTACGGCGGGTCATCACAAAGTAAAAGAAAGGTTTTAACTATGCAGAATATGCTGTAAATGCTTAAATTATAATTGTTATGCAGTAAATTATTAAATGAACTTGTAAGTTAATTGGTGTTATATACATAGTGTATCGGTAAATATTCACATACATGATGAAATAATTATTCATCGCTCGAGCAAGTTTTTTCGAATCATCATCATCATCATCATCAGCCCATTTAAGTCCCCACTGCTGGGGCACGGGCCTCCCTCAATCACATGAGGGGTAATTGCCATACTCACCACGCTTGGGAGACGGGTTGGCGAGGGTTTTGATATAAATGCAGAGTTTTCCATCTCTGGGTGCTGATGATCATGCAAACAGCTTTACCTTAGTCGCTTTTACGACACCTCGGTAAGAGTGAGGGTGGCCTATTCTACTCTGCCGGGGACCACACGGCGGTTTTTTCGAATAAAGTCTATAAAATATCGACGGTTCTTGCCACCACTACCCCGAGAAAACGAGTAGAAAAAATAAAAAGGGGTTTCCTTAAAACACTATTCCTTTATTTTCATTCAAGCTATGCTGACGATGAGCTGACCTACCATCGCTCGAGCATATTCCTGTGAATATAGAAAGAACTATTTAGCTATTTTCATCGAAGCTATTCTGACGATGGGGATGACCTCCCATTGTCGAGTGAATTTTTGCTAATAAAGTCCATATAATATCGACAGTTGCCACCACTACCCCGAGACGACGAGCAGAAAATATACAAAGGGTGTCCTCAAAGAACTATTCTTCTATTTTCGTCCGAGCTCGTTATAGTGGTGCTCTGATTATGCGGGCGTAGGGCCGAGAGCTTTGTAGGCAGGGGTTTATTAGTTAGATTTAAGGCAATATGGGTGTTATGTGACCGGATGACTGACCGGATGGCGCAATTGGTAGTGACCCTGCCTCTTACGCCAAAGGTCGTGGGTTCGATCCCCACCCTGGACAAACATTCGTGCGATGAACACTTGTGTTTAGTTCGGTGTCTGGGTGTAATATATGTATTTAAGTATATATTTGTGTTCCTCTGTTGTCTGATATCTGTATCACAAGTGCTTAAGCTACTTAGTACGGAATCAGGTCAACGTATGAGATGTTGTGAGAATTATAATTATATTATTATTATCTGTGGAATGGTCGGTTGGGCTCCAGAGACTTTTAATTGCCCAGAAGGGCAATAGAAAGGAGACTGGTGGGCGTAACTCTTTGAGACAGCAAACAAAGAAGTGACTTAGAAGATACAGTAAGGTGGCAGATGTAGTCAAAAGGGTGGCGCAACTCAAGTGGTAATGGGCGGGACATATGGCCCGAAAGACATACTCATGGTGTAGGGAAATGCTGCAGTGGAGGCCGTGGGATCAGGAAAAGAACTATTGGAAGGCCACAAATGAGATAGAGAGACGACAAAGCAAAGATGTGTGGGCATAACTGGACTTCAACTGCTCAAAATAGAATGGAATGGAGAAGATTGAAGGAGGCCTACACTAAATTATGAATGAATGAATGATAACTTTATTTCACACAATACAAAACAAGGAAACTTAATAAGAAACATAACCTAGACATAAATAATGACGAAAAATAGGACAACATTATCCCTGTATGTGCCAAACAGGCGGCCGCTCAGCTATAGTCGGTGCTGATCCATGAGATTGAGACAGAAAAAAAAGAAACAGATAGGTAATTGAACAGATGCGCAATATGGGGGCAGACAGATACAAAAACAATACAAAAGAAAAATACAATTTAATTAGTTGAAAACGGCTTAAGATGATGATGATGAGTCGGTTGGACAAAGGTCTTAACCAAGTGCCTCCATGGATCTCTTTTTATTACCATTTGTGGCCAATAAAGTGCAAAGTTGTTAAGAATCGTCCGAAGGTCCTCCGGATATTACGTTTGTATGGGAAACACGTTGTTCGCCGGCCCCTCAAGATCATCACACCATCGCGTTATTTTAATGAACTTATAAAATACTTGTAGGTACTCATATTCCTATCATTCTGTTTATCAAACTGTAACTATATTGTAATTTTTATAATTATGTACGTACATAATATTTGTAATTCCGCTGTTGGTTCTGATATCCGTAACACAGATGCTTGAGCTACCTATCTCGGTGTCAGATCAATGTATGTGATGTTCTGAAATATTTATTTATTTATAATTACTTACCAAATCTTGACTTGAGTTGTATGGAGCTATCCAAATGTACCGCCGGCTTCAAAGCCATGCCTTTGGAGGTAGCCGGGAAACTTTTGCCATAAACTCGTATAAAACAAGTTAAGGGTTTCTTCTATGATTTTCAGAAAAGACAAAACTACAACTTTCTATTCCCAACACGAAATATAATTTTCATCAAAAACGTTGTATCCAGTCAAATCAAAGTCACTTGAAACAATACGCTAAATGTTTCCTTAAATTAAATCACAGCGTAAATTTCCACCACATCACCCCCAAGCCCCCTTCAGAGAGGTCGCAAAATGTACTGTCATGAATAAAAGCACGAAAATTAAATTTCACCAAAACTTTAAAATGGCTAGCAGAATTTGCCGGCCGTGAGTGCTGGACACTCGAGTGCAAAACACATCGGACCGAGCCCAGTATCGTGAACTCCAGAACATTGTTTCTGCCCTGCCAGAGCCACTCGGGCGCACTTTGGCGAAATGTTCGCTGGCTCACACAATACCGGCTGGTACATACGCTCTGAAATTATAGGTGGACGACGCCTATTATGTTGTAACGTGTCTGTACCGTTTTTAAATCGTTTTTTTATCGTTTCCTATTTTTTTTATTAATTTACTGAGGCGTAGAGCACTCGAACCAGCAAACCGAAAACATATCTGACTGAAAGAAAAACTTGATACACAATATTTTTGTAAATAGAAATAAATGCAATTGAACTTTAGAAGCCAAACTCAACTTTGAATCCAAAAGTTAGTTTTCTAGATGTTGACGAGCTGATGGACTTGTACTTGATGGTAAGCAATTGCCGCTGAATGAAACTTTAACCTCCCGTACCTTTAAGGATTGAGCCTCCAGTACTTTCACTCACTAGGTGAAACACAGGACATGCGCTGCTTTAGGCCGGTTTTCTTTTTTTAATCGGCTCGCCTGTTGATAAGTGACTATCGCAGCCTATGGATATCTGCAATTCCAGAGGACCTGCCTACGCGCTGCCGACCCTTTTAGAATAAAACCTTTTTAGAAGAATATAATACTGTGTTTCCCCGGAAAAACTTCTAATAGCACATTATACATTGATGAATTGATCAAAAATTTGAATTTAAAAAAATTATTGATGAAAATTTGATGAGCTTTTCTAATCGGGTCGAATTTTTTTTAAAGAAATATCGAAACAATATCGTCCCTCAACATCGTTTTTATACACCACGAGAGAAGAGCACTTGCCTTTGTCGAGCAAAATTCGCCAAAGGCGGAAGATAACGAGCAACTTCGACCGTTTAGTATCCAACCAATCAGGTCTCATACATTAGAGTAGCTTCAGAACTCTGCATGAATAGAGGAGACCTACTTAATAATTCATGGAATAGGATTACGAGGAGAAACAGTCGAAGTTCTTATGAAAGCTTCATCATCATTTCAGCCAATAGACGTTCACTGCTGGACATAGGCCTCCCCCAATGTTCTCCACACAGATCGGTCCTTTGCCGCCCGCATCCAATGGAATCCCGCGATCTTCACCAGATCATCGGTCCACCTTGTAGGACACCTGCGACGGCTGCGACTTCCTGTACGTGGCCTCCAATCGAGGAGCTTTCCTCCCCAACGGCCATCTGTTCTCCTCGCTATGTGCCCTGCCCATTGCCACTTGAGGCATGCAATCCTTTGGACTATGTCTGTGACCTTAGTTCTCCTGCGGATCTCATCATTTCTGATACGACTACGCAGGGAGACTCCGAGCATAGCCCTCTCCATTGCTCTCTGGGTGACTATGAAAGCTTACGTAAGACTTTATACCTTTTTCATTGGTAAATTGTCAAAACATATTTTGAACCATTCGTTCTCACAATTTTATTTCACGAGTTTAAAATGCAGCATTGAAAAATACATTTTTTTTTATTATAAGTCAAATTATTTTCGAAGGTGAAAACAAGATATGTGAACTAGCTGCTAGGTCTTCTTTTGTCGACCTAATTAATTTTTTATGAATATTTCACAACATCATATACATTAATCTGATTCCAAGAAACTCAAGCACCTTTATTTTTTTATCGTTTACATCCCGAAAACCTCATAATAGGTATCGTGAATAAAGTCTATTTCTTTTTTTTATTACATCATCCTTACCTATTTTTGTACAAACTTTTAATTTGCCGTCAGTAACATGTAAAAATATATTTGCTTGTTTTAAAGTGCTATTAGTAAGCTAATTTACCTAGCTATAAATATTCCTAAAATTGTAAAATAAAATAAATATGTAGGTTAAGTCTAATGGTTTAAGTACCGGGCCGTGATCTCGGGGTCCTCGGGGTTCGAATTTTTTGAACATAGCTCGGGTTTGTGATCACTAATCGGCATTAGGCAAGCGTGGTGATTATGCCTAATCCCATCATAGTAGCGATGACTTGATTTCTATGATGGAGGCCTTTGCCCTGCAGTGGGACAGTATATAGGCTGATACGAAGTCTAGGTAATGAAATCCTAGTCTGATCATGACCATGAATACACAAATATTTAAAACAATTATTCACTGTTTCACAGCGCAATCATGAATCAATCACTAGATCACTGTATATCAATCGCGATTCTGATTAATATGTGATTAATAAAGCAAATATAAATTGCTATCATATTCATGTTTCGCTTCGGTAAACAAAACCGAACTGGGTCGCACTTTCAATTACTGAATAGCTTTCAATATATTGGATATGCGCTTCAGTGTTATATTTGAATGGCGAAATTCAGTTACTGTTACACACATGACGTGTATGATAGAATTTTCTGGTTTTATCATTATTGCCATTTCTTTTAGTTTATTTAAGGCGAAATGTTTTCTTCTTCCATGCACTCCGGACATAACTTCTCACAATACCCACTTATCTCATATTAGAATAGATTGGCCTGGTTTCGTACTAAAACTCGATTCGACCAATTTTATTCCGATATTAAATCTATGGTAAAGCGCTGTCACTTTATACAAATCTGAAGTTATACCATAGATTTGTCCACGGATGAAGATTGGTCGAATCGGGCCTTTGTATTATAAGTTTTCGTTACAAATATCATAGGCACATGTAGATTTTTTTTTCGAAATCCACAGCTCTTAATATTACACCATGTAAAAAGTGCCGTGTGGTCCCGGCAGAGTAGAATAGGCCATTCTCACTCTTACCGAGGTGTCGTAAAAGGCGACTAAGGTAAAGCTGCTGGCATGATCATCAGCACCCAGAGAAGGAAAACTCTGCATTAATATCAAGACCCTCGCCAACCCGTCTGCCAAGCGTGGTGAGTATGGCATTTACCCCTCATGTGATTGAGGGAGGCCCATGCCGCAGCAGTGGGGACTTAAATGGGCTGTTGATGATGATGATGTAAAAAGTTATGCACTTATTACAGCCAAACTTATAAAATTCAACAGGCAGCAAAAATGCCAAAAGGAAAAGCCACAAAAAACAAAAAATGGTTGTTTAATAAATAGTGCAAGTGTTTGCCGAGATGTTGTTACCCCGAAATTATTAAAAATAGATCCGGTTTAGTAGTTAAAAATTCAAATCCTTACTGGCTACGCGTTCTTTAAAGAGAATACCAGTAAAGCACGAAACTTTGCAGCTTCTTGTCAATCATTTGTAAAACTCATCACTACGTAAGTTTACGATAGTTAAGGTTCCTTTAGCTGGTAACATTTTGACGCGGTTTTGCTCCTATAAAGTTCTGCGCATGTTTTACGACTAGCTTTACTTCTGTAGTGTGAGTAAAGGACTAGATCCATCTTCATGGATCTCTGGTACAGATAAATTTGATTTATTGTATAGTTTTAAAACTTATGCCAAGTTTTTAGGGTTCCGTAGCCAAATGGCAAAAAACGGAACCCTTATAGATTCGTCGTGTCTGTCCGTCTGTGTGTCCGTCCGCATGTCACAGCCACTTTTCTATGAAACTATAAGAACTATACTATTGAAACTTGGTAAATAAATGTATTTTGTTAACCGCATTACGATTTTTACAAACAATTTAGAAAAAATAAAAAAATTGGGAGGTCTCCATAGTTAAAACTGAAACTTATTTTTTTTCATCCAACCTATACGTCTGGGGTATCTATGGATAGGTCTTTAAAAATGATGTTGAGGTTTTTAATATCATTTTTTTTTAAACACAATACTTTGCGCAAGAGACGCTCCCAAAGTGTTAAATTGTGTGTGTGTGTCCCCTCTAACTTCTATAATAAATGAATTATAAAACTAAAAAAAATATATGATGTACATAATAATGAAAACTAACAACGAAAATTGTTTGAACTACAATACTTACATAGCTAGCCATAATAACTGAAAATAGGCTTATCTAAATATTCTTTACTTAGATAGACGACCTTAGATTGAACCCTTGCACCAGAGTTGCAAGGGTTGCGGGTTCGGTGCCTACAGTACAAACATTTGTGTGCATGAACATGTCTAGTAACTGCTCGAGTAGCATGATCTGTGTAGAGAATTTAAAACAAAGTAAACTCTCAGCCTATAAACTATCCCACTGCAGGGCAAAGGCCTCCATCATAGAAATCAAGTTATTGCTACTATGATGGGATTAGGCATAATCATCACGCTTGCCAAATGCGGATTGGTGATCACAAACCCGAGCTATGTTCGAGTAATTCGAGACATACTTTTCGTTTGGCCCGGAAATCAAATCCCAGGACCCCGAGATCAAAATTAAGTAAAGAATTAGTCAACTAAATATCGACCGAAGCTTTTTTTTATGCTAGAAGCGACAAACGATCAATGTGTTAACTGATGGTTTGTAATTGACGCCGCCAAAAAGGTACTTATTTCGGAGTCAGATCAATATATGTAGAGTTGTGAAAATATTTATTTATGTATTGATCCTTGGCTCCTCACATGCAGCTATGTCCAGCCATTTGCATCCTAAAGACATCCTAAAACATGTAAGTAGTATTTTTTTTGTATATGTCCTTCAACATCCTCAATGTCAGGGTACCTTATCTAAGGCTACCGGATCACCGACAAGGGTTCACATAAAATTTAATGGTTTTAATCTTTTAAGACCTCAAGTTTAGGGTAGAAGGCTTATGTTTACGAGGTACGCATAAAACATCGGACATTTTTGCGTCTTCGCCACAATGGTTTACACGTTATAACCTTATTCCAATGGTCCTTTGCCTTTCACTTCATTCAAAAAACGGCGTTTGTTTAAAATATGTAAAGTATAATAACTAACTATAAATTGAAAATTTAAAAAACCCCCGACACAACTAAAGCTTTTTAATTGATACCTATATTGAGGCAGTTGGAACAACAAATAGGTTATTCGTCATTTTTTGACGGCGGCCATCTAGGATTTGAAATTTTTCACAATTAATATATTCTGCTACTCAAGCCCTTTTATATGATACCCATATTGTGGGAGTTGTATTAAAACATAAAATCCAAATCTTTGTGACGGCAGCCATCTTGGATCGATTTTTATCCAACATAGCTAAGAACACTCCCGTCGTGAACTACCCGTCGTGTTGAGGCGTCCTCAAATGTTGCGTACGACTCTATAGTGACCTATAATTCTGCTGCTTGCAAAATTCTATTGACGTCCTTGAAGGCCATATCGTTCACCGTTCCTGTCCAAAAATAACAGCTAAAAAGAAGTTAAAATTTTTGGGACTATATTTTCAAAAGCACATTGAAGTGACTAGCAACCTGTGAACAACACCTTATAGTGGACGACAATACTGAAATTGAATTGCCTTCATTTTTCCCGGCGCGATATTGTCATATGATATCTTCGCAAAGGTCCCAATCTTTCATAACTTTGATTGCTTTCTTAAGGGTCAGCTTCGATATTGCAGTCACCTTTTGTCGTTGAAACGTCTGGCCAAAGACCTTTTATTTATCATTCAGTCCATACTGTTATGAATTCCTTTGATTGAAAAATGAACGGCATAACGCCTTGACATAGATAACTATATAGTTTCAAGAGTTTTATGAGAAGAAGCATGAATAAGTTTGTGACTTTTTCTCAATCGTCGGAAGATCAACTAGAACTTCGATAGTGGACATTAATAAAATGATAGGCACAAACAAAATTAACTTTATAAATGCGAGTGTTGTGGTGTTGTATTACTGTGAAATAAAGTGTAATGAAACTAGGAGATTGTTAAAAATGAAAGCGATAAAATTGTAGCAACCCAAGGTGGATGTGTCCTTTTTTTATGATATAGGGGGCAGACAAGCAGACGTATCACCTGATGCGATTACCGCCGCCCATGGACACTTGCCATGTCAAAGGAGTCACATGTGAGCTGCCGGAGTTTTAAAAGGGAGTACGCTCTTCTTGAAGGTTTGCAGGTCGTATCGGTCGGGAAACACCGCAGGCGATCATTCCACAGTTTTGTCGTACGAGGCCGTAGAGAATATCCATTAGATTTTTATATGTAAGTAGATTTTTTTCAACAAAATTAGTATAAAATAATCATTCTCTACTAATTATAATTACTAAAAAATAATATCAAAAATAGTAAATTAACTTAAAAATTACGAGTCACTTTCTGTTACTTTTATCTCATCATAATTTCAGTTTAATTTTTTTTAGATACCTACCTATTTAAAAATTATTGTAGACAAAAGTTTTTTGATAATTCGTTGAAATAAAATTATTTAAAAGTTCACCAATACATTTTATATAATACGGCATATGACACGCCCTCCTTTAATTTCGGGACATTAGTTCCACTTTATAACAATAGATGCCGCTAGGTGTCGATTACAACGCGCAAACGTTTCGTGTTTTAGGATTACCTATAAGCGTTGGCGCTGTCTGTAGGATTAACTTCAGTATAGAGCACTCAAGTACTTTTCTTAGACATTGGCCAAAAAATCGTAAAGCTAAGTTCGCTTTTTGGCCAACGTCTACCTACTTACAATTTTAGAGCAGACAAGCACCTCATCTTAGCGTTTAGGTTCCGGTTGCATATAAAGCTATCGCTGACCAGGGTACGCTTAGACCATAATTCAGGGATTTGAAGAATCTGGTATTTACAATAGGTCTGACGCAGAATGTGCACTTCGCAAAATGAGCACTCACCTCAAAATTTACATTTCGCAGATGAGCATTTCTCACAACGGACACTTCTCACAATGTCATCGTCATCGTCAGCCCATTTAAGTCCCCACTGCTGGGGCACGGGCCTCCCTCAATCACATGAGAGGTAATTGCCATACTCACCACGCTCGGCAGACGGGTTGGCGAGGGTTTTGATATAAATGCAGAGTTTTCCTTCTCTGGGTGCTGATGTTAATGCCAGCAGCTTTACCTTAGTCGCCTTTTACGACACCTCAGTTCTTACCCTCACTCTTGTTAGAGTGGCCTATTCTACTCTGCGGGGACCACACGGCACCTCACCTCAAAATGAGCATTTCGCAAAATGTGCACTTCGCAAAATGTGCACTTCGCAAAATGTACACTTCGCAAAATGTGCACTTTTTCCAAGATCTGACTAAATGAGCTGTGTAAAACAAAATTTACTCCCAAACAAAAAAGTTACTGGGTTATGACCTTAGAATCCATCACTCATGATGTTTTCCGTCTCCGCCAAGCTAATGGTAGAAATACGCGTACAGATTTCAAAAATCCAGAAGTGCATGCTCGGATTCGAACCACGACCATGGCTTGGAAGGGGTGCTCTAATCCACCGAGCAGACTAATGCATACGTAGCAAAATCCGTCCACCCAAAGGCGGATAATTGAAATGCGGAGTATGTAATAAAGAAGCTAATTTGCGCAAATTATTGTAAAACAACCTTATAATAATACATTGGCAGTAACGAGCTCGCGTGTTCACAAATCATAATGGCTGGAACTGAAAGCGTGGTTATTGTTTTAAATCGCCGCCCGCCCATGTGAGGGGGGACTAATGGTTATCATTTACTTACACGTCGTGTAACTCTTGTCTATAATTTTAGATTTTTTGTAAAAATAAAATTGATTTTTGTACCGTAAACTTTTGATTTTGGGTTGTAGCGGTCAAGTGAAGCAGCACTGTGATGTGTTTCGCTGCGTGAGAGGAGGTAGCGGAGGCCCGATCCGGTGAAAAGTTGGATCTAAAGGTTGGCAGCGCACTTGTGACTCCACTGGTGTCGCGGGAGACCATAGGCCGCCGCAATCGCTTACCATCAGGTGATCCATCTATCACATAAAAACGGTGATTAAAAAGTCACTAACGATTTGATGAAATTGACAGGGGATTAGAGTATTTAAAGTTGCATCATCAACATCATTATTATCAGATGATCCGTCTGCTCGTCGCCACCAATCACATGAAAGTAATCTCTATGATTAATTTAGTTTTTTTAATCACCTATAGCAAAAAGTACATACTTACACATACAAATTATTCGGAAATATTAATTATCATACAATCATAGACGCCCTGTTGGTCTAGTGGTTTAAGTACCGGGCCGTGATCTCGGGGTCCTGGGTTTGATTCCCGGGTTCGAGCGAAAAGTATGTTTTGAATTTTTCAAACATAGCTCGCATCACAAATCCGCATTTGGCAAGCGTGGTGATTAAGCCTAACCCTATCATAGTAGCGATAACTTGATTTCTATCATGAAGGCCTTTGCCCTGCAGAGGGACAGATTATAGGCTGATACTTTACTTTATTCATTATCCTAGATTGATTTTATTATCAATGTTTCCGAATGGTTATAATATGGATTTTACGGTTCAGTGGCGTCATCAATTTTTATAAATCGTAATGAATTAGAACACATTTAACGACAACAAAATTAAATATTTGTAACGTGAACGTTACAATTACTTAATTTGTAATTGTTAATTACGCTTAAACTTAAGTGTCCTTTAGCTAAGGTCCCTAAAGCACGCCAGTTAAATAAAAGAAAACACACTTATTTACTACACACAATATAATCAAACCACAACTACAAAAAGCAACTGTTTCAGTAATGGACAATAGAAGATAGTTTCAAAAGTAAAGGAAATATAAAAGACATAGATAACATAAAAAAGGATGGTTGTGGCCGTTGCCAACAGTAATTTTTGTAACTTATTTTGTACACGTGTCTAATAATAGTTTTGATGGGTGTGAAACTTGGACACTGACACTCAAGAAGGATGAAAAGCTGTTAATAGCAGAAAGAAAGATATTCCGAAAAATCCTGGGGCCGATCAATCGCGGCAATGGTACATGGAGGCTAACGAAAAAAGCCGAAGAGCTCGTGGCCGAACCCAATATAATGGACGAGACAAAATCAGCTAGACTGCACTGGATCGGGCACGTTGAAGGAATGGAGTCGGATCGAGCTGTGAAGAAACGTCGATCATCCGGTAAGCGCTCAGTAGAGCGCCCTAGATATCGCTGGATAGACCAGACCGAGAAAGATCTCGGTCACCTACAAAGGCCGGATTGGCGACAGGTGGCTGAGAACAGAACAGAGTGGCGAATTCTCATGTCGGAGGCCAAGATCCACTTCGGGTCGCTCATCCAGCATAGTAAGTGAGTACTTTGTACACGTCCATTGCAAATTTTGCACCCTGTTTTGCAGACAGCGGCATACAGATTATCCGAAAACACGATTTTCAACAGTGGGAGAGCCACGCTTCGGCATGAATGGGCCGGCTCGACCGGAGTAATACCACGTCCTCACAGAAAACCGGCGTGAAGCAGTGCATGCGCTGAGTTTCGCTGCGTGAGTGAGGGTACCGGAGGCCCAATTCAGGGGAAGAGGGGGGTTAAAAGGTAAGCAGCGCACTTGTGACACCACTGGTGTTGCAGGCGTCCATGGGCGGCGGTAATCGCTTACCATCAGGTGATCCGTCTGCTCGTCTGCCACCAATATCATGAAAAAAAAAAAAAAACGAAACGCTTGCGCGATGTAAACGATACCTAACGCCATCTATTGGTATACATTGGAACTAATGTCCTGAAATGCAGTGAGTACGGGCCACCAGTATAAAATAATTTGTAACTAAATATTTATTAGCAATAATTCCAGCTATGCGACAATATGAACACGGTTTGCTGCGTGAGACTATTCCCATATTGTTCAACTCTGTTACATTAAAATGGAATACTGACTTAGGGTACCAGCAAACGAGTTACCGAATATAGTCACTGGCAACTATTACTCGTAAAGACATATCTGGTTGGTATCAATACAAAACTCATTAGTTCTGTAGGTATTTGAAAGGTCAACACATGCGTTGCGCATGTGTTGATCAACGCAATTTATTCCAGACTAACTGACCAGTCTACGAGCGGCCCTCGCGCACACTTACAATCTATCGATACTTATTTCTATGTACCTACATTACAATTTTGTTGATCATTTTTGTATGAAAAAGAGTTTTTTTATGTGATGACGACGAGCAGACGGAACGCCTTATGGTAAGCGATTGCCGCTGTCCATGGACACCTACGACACCAGTGGAGTCACAAGTGCCAATCTTTAAACCTTCCATTCCCCCAGATTGGGCATCCGGTGGGCACCCGTGAGGGTTTACTCACGCAGCGAAACACAACACAGTGCTGCTCCACGACCGTTTTCTAAGAGGCCGCGGTAGAACCCCGGTGGAGCCGGCCCATTCATGCCGAAGCTTGGCTATCCCACGGAGAAAAATATTCATATTAAAGTGTATTGATATCATTCAATGTCTTCATTCCTTTGCCCGTGGTGGTAGAGGAGCAGGCAGATCACCGATGGTAAGTGATTGCTGGCACCACTAGTGGGATCACAAGCGCGTTGCCAAACTATAAGCTCCCCTTCCCCCTGCAATGGGGCTCCGATACCCTCACACCCTTGGTGATACACGTGCGGGTGCTGTTTTTGTGAAGCCGTGATATCACTACGGTTGAGCCGGTGGGCTCTCGGTCTCTCAAGTTAAGTCCCTATAGGTAGTGTTTGGTGAAGCCTAAATAAATCATTTTGAAATAATGACAAATATACATATATATTTTAAGATATAAGTGGCAGACGAGCAGACGGATCACCTGATGGTAAGCAATTACCGCCGCCCATGGACGCCTGCAACACCAGTGGTGTCACAAGTGCGCTGCTTACCTTTTAACCCCCCTTCCCCTGGGAGAATACAGCGCATGCTCTGCTTCACGCCGGTTTTCTGTGAGGACGTGGTATTACTCTGGTCGAGCCGGCCCATTCATGCCGAAGCGTGGCTCTCCCACTGTTAAAACTTATCACCACGAAACATTTTTTTTTCTTCTAGCACGAATAATGGTAGTAAAAAAGTATTGAGTAGGCTTTTGCCTACTTTTGGTTTTCTTTAAAACCAATTGATGCCTGAAATAAAAAAAAATGTATTCAGCGTGGAGTTAAAATTTAACTCCAAGAAGGATTTATGTGATGAAAAAACAAAATCAAAATCGGTCCTTTCGTTTGGGATTTCGTTGGGGCTAAGATGCCACGGACAGATAGATACTCACATAGACGCGTCAATACTTACCCTCGAAGTGTGAAATAATATTATTCGCAGATTTTTTTTTTCATTATTTTTAGTGTCTCATTTTTTTGTCAGCTAAGATTTGAGGGTTTTTCCAGGATTCCATCATCAGATCCAGATATCCTTATCATGGTATCATTCCGGGACTATCTACTTTCCAACTAAAAAGATAATCATCTCAATCGCTTCATAAATGGCAAAGAAATCGGCGAACAAACATAAAATATATATACATATATATATATATATATACATGTCGAATAGAGAACCTCCTCCTTTTTTTTGAAGTCGGTTAAAAAATAAAATCAAAATCGGTTCATTCGTTCGGGAGCTAGTGATAGACACACACACAGACGCGTGAAACTTATAACACCCCGTCGATTTTTAGTCGGGGGTTTAAAAAGGCTTCAAGTCCAACACAATTTATCGTTAACCACCCTTACGGCTATCGGTCGCTCATTTGTGTGGAGCCTTACTGTGGAATATTGCATACCGCGTAGTTTTTCCGTTGCTAATACGAGGTCAACGTTCCAGTTACGTCATAATTTATTGTAATGGACATTCCTTTTTAATCACCCCACAGTTACGGCGACAAAATCGATGGAACATAGCTTTTTATTTTCAACTAATAGAAATTATAACCTTTACCGGCATTGTCCACTGGAGCCTTTTTTATGTCTTTTTGATAGAACTTACTTGTACAATGGAGTATTAAAAAATCATGCAATGTTATGTACGAGTGCTCTCAGATGAATAAAATTACAACCAGTTTTCTACTACAATATATTTTAGTATTGTCCATTAAGGAATTATCTATTTTAATCTCAGATTACGTAGGAAAGTTTTGACTTCCTAATTAAAGCTCCAATAGATTTAATTATTGATTTTGATCGTGGGAGAGCCACGCTTCGGCATGAATGGGCCGGCTCGACCGGAGTACCACGGCCTTACAGAAAACCGGCGTGAAGCAGCTATGTGCTGTGTTTCGTTATGTAGTGAGGGTACCGGAGGCCCAATCCTGGGGAAAGGGAGGTTGAAAGGTTGACAGCGCACTTGTGTCGCGTGCGTCCATGGGCGGTGGCAATCGCTTACCATCAGGTGATCCGTCTGCTTGTCTACCACCTATTACATAAAAAAAACATTAACTTGAATTATGTATACAATGTGCATTGTGAATGTATGAAGTACTCGTTGCAATCCATTTTTATTAAAAAATATAGAAATCACCAATAACTTTGTGTTTACTGGAAAATCCTGGAAACAAAGGGATTTTCCAGTCCTCATTATTTTGTATCCCGCTAAAAGCTCCAATTTCCTTCAAGTTTCTACTTTAATTTGCCCGCTGCTATACTTCACTTACAACTTATCCCTAATCTAGAAACAGCTTTACACCGTTTTCCGCAGAAACCTGTCCAAACCACCCTATCGTCTGCGCCACCAAAATTACTTCGCCGAACACCTCCACCAAAAGGAAAAAGCAACCAAGTCGCATTTGCATCGGGTATCGTGTCAGCCGGAGAATGTGGCATGCCATCCATTGTGTCCGTGACGTCTGACTTATTACGACTCGCGACGGTATTCTTTTATTTAAAAAAAAGGCGTTTATTACAAAATAAACAGAGCTATTGACATATCGCGTTGGGCTGTTTCCCGTCGTACTCACACCTACACCATCACCATCACTCCAACCTTTACAAACTTCAATACATAGATGTTTTTCTGCGTCAATTCAATGTGTGTTGACTCGAGAAGTTGTCAATGGATTCGAGATATCGCTGTGTAGTCGTTTGTGAAATTGTTTATCGAGGTGTCGTGGTAGAGGAGCAGGTCGCGTGCTCGACTCGCGTGATTTGTGCGGCCCAGGACCGCGCGTGACGTCGAGGGAACCTTCCCTCCTACAGGGGGGTCAACTAGCCCCCGCATACCAGCGCCGGGTGCAGTAACATGTCCGACCCCGTTTCGCTATGAAACGACAGTTTTATTTCCCTTTAAGTCGAGACAAGACCAAGAAATCAGATTGCCCCGTTTCTTATTTGGGTTGCTGTAGAATAGCAAGCTAGTTTCGTTGTGGATTATGTTTCAGCTCAGTGAGATATTCTATTTATTTCTGTAAATAGTCGGAAATCGGAGCCTGTATTTTCAAGCTAGGAGCCAAGAAAGTCTGAAAGGAAAAGATAAAACAATATTATTTTTAGAAGAGAGAGCTACATCATGTTAAGAAGTCTAATGTTTACTGTTGAAGTTAGGATAGATCATCAGTGATCGGATTTAGGTGTGCAATTTTTGACGAAACGTTTAACTTAGACACGCCAACGACGCTTACAGATGGATGGAATCGATAAGACTTGTACTAAATGCAACCCTTAACTAACTTATTGTATTTTTAACTTGTTGTATTTTTAATTTTTATAAGAGTAATATTGTATTTTATATTTTCTAAAATTCGCAAAGCCGCGGACGTACCTATCCATACTAATGTAATGTTTGAGGTCGTTGACCCTTAACTGCACTACCTATTCTGAGCACTGTAAATCATAATTGATCTAATTGAATAATTTAACAGTATTTTTCTAGTTTGAGAGAAAACATAATGGTAGAATTGGAAAATGGCTTTCTATTCAAAAACACTTTTTCACTGTATAAGTTTGAAATTACAAAAAGTCATAATGATATTTGCGTGCTCGACTAGGCAATTTTCCTAAACAAACACAGGGAATAACTGATCCCGAACCACTTAGCGTTCCAACTTTTTTCATTGAACAAACAATATATTTCCAGGTCAATCCAGCTTACTTCGCAAAAACCTTGAAGGCTTATAAAAACTAGGTGACATTTTCCTCTTCGAATATCCCCGGTTTGTCCCAAGAAGCGATAGTATAAGACTTTTTAAAATTAATCACGTCACGGCTCATTGAAAATCCGAAGCAATTGTAGGAGGCATTAATAAAAGATACTTAGAACCGAATAATTCCTGCCCCTTGAACGACAGTGATGTCGCAAATTCCTGAAGGCAGTTGATTATCGTAAAACGAGTTTCATAAAGGAGAATGTTGGCTCGTCGGGGTGGTATGGAGCTAGATATGCCTAAAGATTTTTATGCTATGATTAAAACAAGCAAGCAGATTCCCTAATGCATGATTAGGGACGCTTATATGTTTGCAAGCCATTATATTGTATCAAATGTCAATAATCGTTTAAAGGCTATGATATTTTTTTCATATGATAGATGACAGACGAGCAAACGGACCACTGGTAAGCGACGGCCGCCCCATCTAAACACCATTGGAGTCGCAACTAGCTCAATGCCAGCCTTTGTTACCACATTCCTCCGGATTGAATCTCCGGTACCCTCAGTCACTCGGTGAATCCCAACACAGATGCTGCTCAACGCCGGTTTCTGTGAGGCGGTATCACTCCGCGGAGAAAGAGGAGACTCATTTATGGGGAAAGGGGGATATAAAGGTAGGCTGTTCACTGTAGGTAGTGTGGCAACGAATCGATGCGTTCGGAATGTGGTGCTGAAGGAAAATGCTCTGATTCCATTGATCTGAGCGTCGGACTAATGAATCTATACGATCCGAGCTCAAGATTCGAGTGAAACTCAGCACCACATGCTTTCGGAGGAGATTGAGTTTTTTGGTCACATCGCCAGAAAGAGAGATGACAACCTGGAGAAGCTACTTTTGATGGTAAAGGGGAGCGGAAGAAGGCCTAGAGGCAGAAGTATCATGCGCTGGTTCGATCAAATCAGCTCAACCTTATACACCACAGTCTGTGATGCGATCCACGCGGCCGAGGATAGAGTGAGCTGGCGGGAGATAGTCCGGGTACAAAATACTCATTGAGACCGCGCACTGAGGACAAATGACGCAAAGAGGAGTTCACTGTTACTTCAATATTTGTATACATAGGCGGCGGTAATCTCTTACCATCAAGTCTGGTCGTACCGTTCATGCCAAAGTGTGGCTCTCCAAAAGTCAGACAGCCACTTCTAGTACTAAACCATCAATGTTCTTTAACTCTTGAAAAACGTCCGCAGGAGCAAGAGTAAAAAAGAATGAATATTACAAATGATTCAATTTGAAGCGACATTATTTTTTGTTGCTCCCTTTTGCGCGATTTTTTTTCACGAAATCAGATACTCGCTTTTTAAGATGCTGGCGTGCACTTTTGGATTGTTCATATCTATGTGCGTATTTCTACCATTAGCTCGTCAGTGTGAGAAAATTTTATGAGGAAACCTATACGTTTCGAATACCTAGTTTCTTATAAAAAAATAATATAATTTAATAATTTTTATATTAATATAACTTAACATAAAAACCTTTCTTGTATGGGTACACTTTCTTACTATCTCCACTTTATACAACAGTTTACTGACTAGTGTTGCCGAATAGTCGATTGTACGTCGATCAATAATATCGATTATGCAAATGGGACTTAAAAATCTAATAATCGATTGTACTATCGATAATATTGATACTATCGATTAAATCGATTTACATTTTTGGTCTATATAATCTATTATCGATATAAATTTAAAGTGACGATACTATCGATTAAATCGAATACTAACATTAAGCCGATATTATCAATACTATTAATCGTTTAATTAATTATAATCGAAACATCTGCAATTATTTATAGATAGAATCGTCATTCATAAGGAAAATGTCTAAGAAGGCATAATATAATGAGGATTATATCTAGAAATAATGCAGATCGATGATATCGACCAAAATTAAAATGGATTTAATCGATACCATCGATAGTACAATCGATTATAAGATTATTAAGGGTAAAATAATCGATTAAACGATTGTCGATTATTCGGCGACACTATTACTAACCTAGTTACTCTGCCCCTTATATAATTTATTAGCTCTTACCACCTACTAGATCCTTCTGTTCATAAAAACAAAATTGAAAACAATAACCGACCCACTTCATAGCGTACTTGTACGATATTCACACACATACTTTCTGTTAAATAAAATGCATCATCAATTTTTACGGTCCGCATTTTCTTACTTCATAGTGTAAAAAATATTAGTACCCTGACCTGTGTAATCTGAACAATGACCGCTAAAGGATAAATATATACGATTACGGTTACGTTTGATCAGGGGGCAATTCTCGTGCACTCGACATTAAAGTCGAATTTAGAAATTTCATACATTCGTCCCTTAGACAATATTATTGTCTAGGATTCGGCGGGTAGGGCTAAAACAAGCCGCGTGAGCTGCTGCAATTCAAAGGTTTTAAATTAGTGTCTAGTGGTTTTTTATGTACAAATTTGGTGTTTATTTGTGCAGTGAAGTGCCGCAAAGTGATTCTAATAATAAGAATCGTTGGATTGTATCGTTACTAACACTGTTATTGTGTGTCGGTAAGTTATCTCGTGACAACTTGCTTGGACCTAATAGAGTCTTAAAACCCGCGATTGCTTTTATATCCGCTGAATCTGTAATTCGATAAAACGTAAAACACCACACCACAAAAAAAAAAAGAATCCAATAGTTGAACCTAAAGGACCGATACATTTTCGTTACGATATTCATGATTGCATGGATGTTTCTGGGTCTCGAATATTTTATTTATAACAAAACAGTATGATAAGTAATAAGCGACAGTACACACTACTGATTGATAATAATTTAAAACTGTTTAATTACTAAAAATAAAATATCATAAACTTATTAGTAGGTAGCAAAACGCATTTAGTTTTATAAATATGAGACCTTTGCATTAGTTCATTAGGCGACCCCAATGCCCTAAGTTATGTCTTGTTGCGGGTATTTTTTTACTGTGTTCCTACGCACATATTGCGCAAATCAATCGAGGATTGTAGGTAGGTAGGAGAGCTTGAACCGAAAGCACAGATCCCCTGGAAGTTGGACCAGAGGATCCCCTGGAGGTAAGACCGGAAGACATACACAGTGGCACGTGGTCGAGCCACGAGTTCCTGCAGGAGTGCTAAGGCCAGTGTCCTCCAGTGTTACTCTATTCCCACTCCAATTCCAGCGAGAGGTGGCCACCTTCAAAGATTTTAGGGCTAAATAAGTAACCTTTTACTATTATAAAAGGTGTTATTTATTTATATAGAATAGAATAGAATAGAAACATTTTATTGACCATCACAATAAATAATTTAACAATGAACATTCATTAGTAAACATAGGTAAGGTAACATTGACACATTAAAACTACAGACAAAGGTGAGTACGAGAACAGACGATAGGTAGGTAAATACACAGTTATATAATGAAAATATTCTAAATAAGTAGGCGTGTGTGAAGTGGGAGGTCAATCAGGTCCTGGCCTCAGCATGGTGCTGCCACGACAGAAATGCCGCGGCAGCGCTGGTATTCTGGCAGGACCTGTTGTGAGTGACGACCGTGTTAATGTATAACCATAAATAAATAAATACTAATGTACATAAATAAATGATAATGTGAGATAGAATTACTAGATAGAACGGAAGAAGATAGAATTATAACTTATTTATAAAAGCGACAGTGGCGCCATCGATTATAATGTTGACACGTTGACGAAATGATTAAAAAAAAAACAATTAGAAGAGAAAAAAAAATTACAGTTTGATCCAATCTGTGGTTTTATTTTGAACCTACCTGTGGCTGGCTAGGAGAAAGTCCAATTGCCTGCCAAGTGCCGCAGTAGGTTAAACGGCTGGGTTATAAAAAATACAAATCGTTCTGAACTCCTTACTTATTCCAAACGCACTTTTGTTACCAGTAATCAACAAGAAAAACCTTTCCACCTAATCTTGTTGGGCAAATATTCATGCTTACTTCCTGCCGCTTTGTCGGGATAAATCGGGTTAAGATATTGAGACTTATTCTAACAAAAAGAGTAGGTATTATGTGCTGACTGGTTTGGGAAATAATCCCGTTATGCTATAAATAGGTGATGTGGATTAGGAGGATTATTATGCTAGAGGCGGACAAACGAGCAAGCTAGTCACTTGATGGAAAGTAATCAACGCCGCCCATGAATATCCGCGAAATCAGAGAGATCGCTAATATATTGCCCGCCTTTTTAAAAAAGAGTACGCTCTTCTCTTGAAGGTCCCTAAAACGTGGTCGCCCGGAAATACTCCTGCAGCCAAACCGTTCCACAAAACTGAGGTACGTGAATGAATGAATGAATGAATATATTTTTATCGCACTTAAAGTAGGTACAGTAAAAGTATCAGCCTATAAATTGTCCCACTGCAGGGCAAAGGCCTCCATCATAGAAATTAAGTTATCGCTACTATGATTATGACGACCCGTTTGGTTGGAACAGTGGTAGTGAACGCTGCCTCTGGCGCAAGGGTTGCGGGTTCGATCCCCGCACAGTGCAAACATTTGTGTGCATGAACATATCTGTTTGTATTGGTCTGGGTGTTATCTATGTATTATAAGTATGTACTTACAAAAAAAAGTATTATATGTATATATTTGTAATCCCACTGTTGATTCTGATATCCGTAACACAGGTGCTTGAACTACCTATCTCGGAGTCAGATCAATGTATGTTAAGTTGTGAAATATTTATGTTTATGATGGGATTAGACTTAATCACCACGTTTGCCAAATGCGGATTGGTGATCACAAACCCGAGCTATGTTCGAAAAATTCGAAACATACTTTTCGCTCGACCCTACTTTTCGAAAGTACAGTATGAAAACTTAATACTAGGTATTACAGGATATATACAACGAAGGCGGCCTTATTATTACGTGGTAGAAAGATATACGGAATATTCGTTCATTAGCCTTAGGATTGCTGGTTGAATATTTTTTTATGTGATAAATGGCAGACGAGCAGATGGTAAGCGATTGCCGCCACCCATGAAAACCCGCGACACCAGTGGAATCACAAGTGCGCTGCCAACCTTTAATCCCGCTTTCTCCCGGATTTGGCCTCCGGTACCCTCACTCAGGCAGCGAAACACAGCATAGTGCTGCTTGACGCCGGGTTTCTGTGAGACCGTGGTATCACTCCTCTCGAGCCCGCCCATTCATGCCGGAGTTTGGCTTTCTAACGGACAATATATTTGAGTAATATACTTGAGAAAAACCACGACCTAAAAAGTATAAAATAATACTTTTAACACTTTATACACTTTAATTAACATTTAAAAACAGTACACTCGAGAAAAGGTTTAACCCATTACCGAAGTCGGCGCCTAATCCCTGTTGAATAATTGAATGTTGTATTAAATTACAAGATAGTATTGGGCGCCGACTTCGGTAACACCTTTTCTCGAGTGTACTGTTATAAAATGTTATTTAAAGTGTTAAAAATATTATTTTACACTTTTTAGTTCGTGGTTTTTGAAGGCGGTTTTTTTTTGCAGATTTTTTTTTATATGTAAGCACATACTCGTGTACATTAATTATTTGTATAATGCAACGCGAAAGTTTAAAATCTTATAATACCTCTTATGTTGTATGTCAAAGAAGACAGTAAAAGGTTAAATATAGTAAATTATTATAAATATAGTATACTGCCAGGAATTCCGCTTTTAGCTAAAAATTCCTCATGAAACGACAGGATTCAAGCGTCAAACTCGCTATTTCGAGGGCAACACAAATAGAATTGGTCAATATTAGACACCCAGTTTTTAGCAAACGGGATTTTAAAAATTGAGTGGCTTCTTTGTTTGAATGACTTTTAGCAATGATTTGATTGAATAAAAATGTTAAAGCTGATTTTTACACAGCGTTTGATTGACACAAGTCCAATTTTTTTAGTTCTAAAAACCTTTTTTTTAGCCAAAATTAAAAAGTTTATTATCAGAAGATATAAAAGGCCTAGCATTTTAATTAACTCCAGGATATATGTAGACAAATAGGAACGAGCGATGTTAGTTAGAGTTCAAGCGTGCACTAATGGATTTTTCAAATCTATATACGCATTTCTACCATTAGCTCGGCAGTGAGGGAAAACGTCGTGAGGAAACCTGCACGTTTCGGATAGTTTCTGAAACGTGTAATCATGATTTAGTCGGTCTGGTTCCCCTTTAGACGTTTGCCAATTAGCAAGGAATCTACCGTTAACAATGCAACGCATTCTCAGTAGGATTAAAATTATAATAGCGATAAATTAATTAACAAATATCTTTTTTATGGGCCTAATCCCGCGCACGGTGACGGCCGCAGTGTGATTCCGCCAATGTCAAGTGTTTGGGGAGACATGTTATATTTAGATATTGACCGGTTTATGATTTGAGATTTCCGATCCTTTTTGAGGTCTTCTCTTTTGTTAGGGCCAGCATCTAAAACAAATAAAAAGCAGTACATATAGACAACACAGCAGCAACATACAGACGACACAGACAACAGCACTAACGAAAGAGACGAAGGAGACAAAACAACATTTAACAATATTATTAACAAATATCAGTACGCGCGAAAATCTATAATGAATCTGACAGCTCGAGTGACAGACGCCACTAGGGATGGGGTATCGACTAGTGATGTCTAACCATCCGATTATTATTCGGCTAACACTACATACATTGAAGTTCTTCTTATTCAACTACGGTACCTAATTCTGAACAAAAGTTTCTAGTACTTATTTACAAGTATCATAAAAAAGTTATTCATTCACTCATACAAGAGTTTCTACTTAAACACGAACAAAATGCTGGTACAAGAGCGTTCTCTGGAGTTCTGAAATTTGTTTTAAACTAAGTTTCGTTGTAACTTGTATGGGTGTTAAAAGGGCGTAATTAGGTATATAGTTATGTTCTTTTATAACCTGTGACTGCCTCAGTGGCGCAGTGGTAAATGGGTCGCACTTTGAAGCGACGGCTGCGCTGTGGTCCCGGGTTCGATCCCCGGGTCGGGCCAAAATTTGTACATGAGTGTTTCTGTTAAAAAAATCTCAGTGTCAGCCGTTGGCGGTCTTGTACCACCGTACCTCGGAAAGCACGCTAAGCCGTTGGTCCTGCGCCTAATCCCTTTTCGGTCGTGTCACAGTGGTGCCCCAACGAAATATAAGGGTAAGGGAATAGAGAGTGCCCTTGTGTTTACGCAAACACTCGTGCTTTATAATATTTCCTGCGTCGATGGCCGATCTCTGAGATTGGCTGCCATGACCGAAATATCGGTCTGGAGGACATTATTATAATCTGCAGGTACGGTACTACATGAAACTGAAGTTGATATTTTTACTGATCGATTATAATAATTAATATTTATTTATTTGCAATTCTGACACTGCACCTGGAAGAGAGTATGAATGTAAAAAAGTAAAAGTATCAGCCTAGAAACTATCCCACAGCAGGGCTAAGGCCTCTATCATAGAAATCAAGTCACCGCTACTATGATGGGATTAGGCTTAATCACCACGCTTACCAAATGCGGATCGGTGATCACAAACCGGAGCTATGTTCGGAAAATTCGAAACATACTTTTCGCTCGACCCGGGAATCGAACCCAAGACCCCGAGATCACGGCCCGGTACTTAAACCACTAGACCAACGGGGCGTTGGGGAGTATGAATGTGATACAGCTCAAATAAAGGAGAGCTTAAAAGGTTCGCAGGGCACTTGTGACTCCACTGGTGTCGCGAGTATCTATGGGCGGAAAAAGAGTACGCTCTTCTCTTAAAGGTCCCTAAGTCGTAACCGTCAGGAAATACTCCTGAGGCCAAACCGTTTCACAGATCTGAGGGACGTAGTAGACAAATATACGGAATATCGTTCATTAATCTTAGCAATGGGATTTTTTGTTGAATAATTATTTATTATGTGATAACATGGCAGACGAGCAAATAGGAATATTTACCAAAATGTAAATTATTTTATTCAACAGTATTAAGAGAGCATATCCCTCTTGATTCAGGCAAATGATGCACAATCACTAATAGGATAGTGTTATGCGTATCTTCCAGTACCTACCTTATTCATTGGGGTAAGTGACCAATACAGAGATCGCCCGGACTACAGGCTGTATAAGAGAATGCCGACGAATGGGCCTTTTGGGTCTTTGCCTCTGTGAATATAATCTCCCAGAATCCATCTGATCGTCTGAGGGAGGAAGATCCTCTCGCGAACGCTCGAAGAAGGGCAAAGATAGGAAGAAGACGCTGACCACATGTTTTCCTCCCCAGCTAGGAAGAGGCCAGCCGGCGCACGGTCCGGGGTACTGGTACTGCCCCAGTCTGGTGGGGACAGCTCGGCGTTCCCGGCTGTCTTTATCGCCCCTCCCTCCTCTCCAGCCTGACTATGGGAGACAGTGTCAGACCCACAGTGTAAGCGCCTGGTTCTTCTGCCTGGGGAGGAATGCGATCGATATGCCACCAGCTGTAACAGGGGGAGATCCCAACATTACCCGCCTATCACCCGGTAGGAGGATATGAATAAACAGGCATTCTCCAGCGTCACTTATTCTCATGACTGATTTGAATTGATGAGATCTCAGAGAAATAGAGGGCAACCTTTACAATTTATAAGCACACGTAATGTTTTTGTATCTATTTTCAAAGCTGCACCAGTATTTACACCTGATTGTATTAATTTTGTGGCTCTGCTGATGATAGGAGATCAACTCCTCAACGGTAAGGAGTTAAAGGATATCTCTTTCAATACTGTATACACAATTAGTTTGTTAGTTATTTGGCGGTGGTGGAGAGAAGGGGGTGCCAAAAAAATGAGCACACTAAAAAAGCATGAAAAAAAAATTCTACGAAAAAATAACCAACTTCTAAAATCCCCCCTATCCCTGTAGAATACTTGAAATTACAAGATAGTATTGAGCGCCGACTTCGGTGACCCCTTTTCCTGAGTCTACTGTTATAAAATGTTATTTGAAATGTGAAAAATATTATTTTTCACTTTTTAGTTCGTGGTTTTTGAAGGCGGTATTTTTTTCGTAGATTTTTTTTAACAGCACCATTGATTCAGTTGCGTCGTATACTGTTTCGATCTTCCACTTCATCTGCACCCCTCGATTTTTCCATCAAGAATTTTTCTATTATGCTACGCCCATAAAATACGACAGAAATCACCATCTCCAGACATACTAAGTCCTCACTCAAAATAAGGAGAAACTGGCTAAGCGCCAAGTTCGGAACTCATGTGGCCTTTTTACATTTAATGCTCTTAAGTTTGATGTAGTGGACTTTGCGAGTTGTACGCCGAGATTAATACAGTTTATTTTGCTAAGAGGTTTAGCTCAAATTGGTTTGGGAAATTGATGTTAGGTGAACTTTGCTAACGGGAAATTCATTTAGTGAGCCACTGTATTATTTGATATATGAGTTGATACAACGTCTACCTCATTCATTTAGATCTCACATCATTTGACGATGAGGTCAACAAACAAGGCGTATATAATAATATTGAACTTGGCTCTCAATTCACATGTATGTTTTTTATTTATTTTCTTTTTAGAGTATTATGATACTCAGTGAATGACGTACGCTTTTAAAACGACAGCTTTAGGTTCGCAAGCACCTCTTTTTTAAATCTAAGTGCTTATTTCTACCATTTGCTCGACGGTAAGGGAAACATCGTGACGTTACCTCTACGCTTTGGCTAGTTCTCAAATTGTTGAGATAAATATTCTGAACGTGTAACAAGGTCCAGTTGATCTAGTTTGAGACCTGGAAAGGCCAAACGGCAGTCGTTTCTTGGTCCACAGTTGTTAAAAATGGATCCGGTTTAGTAGTTACAAATTTAAATCAATTGGCGGCGCTAATGAGCCCATACCCTTCGCATTATGAGCTTGGCTTATTGTTCATGTTGGCCGCTTTAGCCAAAATATTGATTAATGGAATAACAAAAAACATGAAATTACCAAACATTTTGTAATCTTTCGAGCTGTCTTAATGCGTTTTTGATTGTACCAATTATACTCATAAAAGGTCTTGATATGGTTCATTAGAACTAGATTTGCACAGATTTTTTATACCTACTTAAATTACATCTTGCTTTATCATCATCATCATTTTAGCCAATAGACGTCCACTGCTGGACATAGGCCTCCCCCTAATGTTCTCCACAGAGATCGGTCCTGTGCCGCCCGCATCCAATGGATTCCCGCGATCTTCACCAGGTCGTCGGTCCTGTCGGTCGTCGGTCGGGGGCTTGCCACGGCTTCGACTTTCTGTACGTGGCTTCCACTCGAGGACCTTTCCGCCCCAACGGCCATCCGTTCTTCTCGCTATGTGCCCTGCCCATTGCCACTTGAGACATGGATTCGTTTGGGCTATGTCTGTGACCTTAGTTCTCCTGCAAGATCTCATCATTTCTGATACGATCACGCGTACATCTTGCTTATTCTTGCTCAATTCCGTAGCGCATCAGGTATGTTTGGAGATGCGCAAAAATGTGCATCCCTGGTGCGCAGGGTTCGGGGCAGTGGCAACAGTGTCCTGAGTATGATAGCTACCAGGTTGGACTGTGGGTACGTGAAGCACTGTTGTGCAATGGCTGGCAGGGTGGTACAGCGGAGGTTCGGGTGTCTAAGCAATACTTACATACTTTTTTTGTTTTTTTTTGTAATGGCTGCTATTGCGTTTGCTTATGCCAAACACATTTTTTTAACTCTGCCAATGTCGAGTGATTAACGAGACACGTTTTAAAAGAAAAATTGACCGGTATGGATGAGATTAAATTCTTCAGGATATTATTTTAATTTGAGTTCTTACACCATCTAAAACAAAAAGATACAACAAAACGTATAAACAAACACATAGACGGCACAAAATGTTAAGTGGGAGTTTCTTTCTACTTACATACTTATTTTGTGTTGCAAGTTGTGTGATTATGTTTTGTAACTTCATTATTATGTTTTATTATTGTGCCTATTGAGTCTTGGTTACTTGAATAAAGAATTCAATAATAATTATTATTATTTTTGTCGTTAGATCCATAACCTCGGGCAATTGTTTCGGATTTTTGGGAGGCGTGCGTGGAGCCGATGCCTACACGTAGATGCCCTTTCCATTGACAATTTACTCTAAAAGTGATGTGACACTATTATTATTATTAGAAACTGGTCCAGATCACTATAATCATTAAATAATAGAGAGCCAACTAAACAGAATTCATTCAGAGAGCTACAATTTGGGTGTCTTTAAGTCGAGAGTGAATAGGCTTCTTCTGGGTAAGCACGCTACATCTTAGACCTTATTGTCACTTTCCATCGGGTGAAATGAGGTCAAGTGCAAACCCATTTAATATATAAAAAAAAATTAAAATTGAGATCAGATAAACTAACCCTTTTTTGTTTGGAGAAAAAATTCTTTTTTTACTATACGGTAAAAAGTACGATGTACATTTTGAACATCAACCTTTACCTGACAATGAAAGCAAAAAAAAACGAAGAAAATGTAATCTTAGTTCAGATTACATTTTCTTCGTTTTTTTAATTAAATATCTAATAACATATGAAAATCGGATGATATTATACTTGTAGCAGCACCAACTATGTAGAGGACAAATAGAGCAATCAAATAAACTCCAATTAGTGTGGCAAGAACCAACGAGTACACTCTAGCCAAAATTCCCTGCCATAATAAAGTGCTCCCACGCCGCAGCGCAGACAGCTAAACGTGAATCACACCAATTACTTCCATAAAAAAAAGATTTTAATTTCCATCCATTCGAGTTTTCATACAAATGGCGAAAATGGCTTCATTTTCAACGCTCAGCGTTTATCGCCAAGTTTTTATCATGCTCGCGTCGTTTGTCATACGGAGACAGAGGGAAACGTTAATTTGACAAGGGATCTCCTGCCACAGTGACCTACTTGCAGAGAAAAGATTACATTATTACGTGGAACCCTGTCACAGTTTTTGCTCGTATTAAGTGTTGCCTGAGCTTCGTAGGGTTTTCCTTGAGGAGATTTTGTGTAATTGGTTCTGCTGTATCATGTCAACTGAATGGCGTTGTTGTCTAATAAAATGTTCGTAAAAGCAACTGAAACATGCTACTCACTTTTTTATGCTTGAGGCGGACAAACGGGCAAGCGAGTCACCTGATGGAAAGTAATCAACGCCGATGAACATCCGCAAAATCAGAGAGATCACTAATGTGTTGCCGGCCTTTTTAAAAAAGAGTACGCTCTTCTCTTGAAGGTAAGTCGTAGTCTCCCTCCGTCCGAAAATACTCCTGTAGCCAAACCGTTCCACAGAACTGAGGTACGTGGTAGAAAGTCACTTACTTTAGTATGATGCTGATGTCAGTGGAGTATTTTTTATGGAAGATCAATCTGCAACACAACACAAAATAAATAGACCACACACATTTTGTTCTAACTGATTTATTTTGCGGTATGGTCCCGGCAGAGTAGAATAGACCACCCTCACTCTTACCGAGGTGTCGTAAAAGGCGACTAAGGTAAAGCTGCTGGCATGATCATCAGCACCCAGAGAAGGAAAACTCTGCATTTACATCAAAACCCTAGCCAACCCGTCTGCCAAGCGTGGTGAGTATGGCAATTACCCCTCATGTGATTAAGGGAGGCCCGTGCCCCAGCAGTGGGGACTTAAATGGGCTGATGATGATGATGATGATGATTTATTTTGAAGAGTTCATTGAACTACGAATGAGCAGTATATCATATCATGTCTTTCCCATAACGTTTATCTCTCTCTGTTACTCGTGCCGAACCATACTGATATCACCGTGAGCAAACATGATTTTTTATGTGATAGGTGGCAGATGAGCAGACGGATCACCAACACCAGTGGAGTGCCAACAAAAAAAAAGGACGCTGCCAACCTTTAACCCCCCTTCCCCCGGATTGGGCCTCCGGTATCCTCACTCACGCATCGACACACCACAGTGCTGCTTCACGCTGGTTTTCTGTCACTCATGCCGGCCCATTCATGCTGAAGCGTGGCTCTCTCACGGCATGTGCGCCTGTTAAGGCGCGCTGATTTAGGCAACCAGCTTCCCGTGCCTAATTAATTTCTGACCAGACCGTTAGTAAATATTCATCACCAGCAGTTCTGTTCTGTCATTGAGACTGCCTCGTTGGTGCAGTGAGTAGTGCGTCGCACTTTAAAGCGACGGCTGCGCTTGGGGTCCCGGGTTCATTTGTACCTGAGTTTTTCTGTTAAGAAATTTTCAGTGTCAGCCCGGAGTCTGTAGCCCGTGCCTCGGAAAGCACATATACCCGTTGGTCCTGCCCCCGATCCCTCTCCTGTCATGTCGGAATATGAGGGGAAGGGAATAGAGAGAGCACTTGTGTTTGCGCACACACTTGAGCACTATAATATATCCTGCGTAAGTTTCCGGGCCCGGGCTACGCTTGGACTATGATCCAGGATTCGGGAAATCTGGCAATTACAATGAAGCGACTGACCTTTCGCAACCCTGCTAGTTTAGCATTAAATACCAAATTTAGTCTCAGCTAACGGGTTTATGGATGCGATTTTTGAAATAAAGATAATATTTTATTTTCATATTGTTAGAAAGGAAAACATTGAGAATGTCACAGACAATGATTTCACAAGTTTATTTTGTAATGTAAACGTTAACCAACCCTGTATTCGTGTAAACTGTAAATATTTATCTAGTTAACGAATTTCCTGGTTTCACTATGGCCTGTGGGAGTCATCAACTACGACTATCAAGGCCTATGGGACCAATTAGTTTCCCGTTATGAACTTTTGAGTCTGTCGGATTTGTGCGCCCGCCCTAGGGATAGAAATGCAAAATGATTGTGAATTTCACAAAGAATTCTTTTAGGTTTATTATGTGTCATAGAGGCATGAGATTCATCATCATCATCATCATCAGCCCATTTAAGTTCCCACTGCTGGGGCACGGGCCTCCCTCAATCACATGAGGGGTAATTGCCATACTCACCACGCTTGGCAGACGGGTTGGCGAGGGTTTTGATATAAATGCAGAGTTTTCCTTCTCTGGGCGCTGATGATCATGCCAGCAGCTTTACCTTAGTCGCCTTTTACGACACCTCGGTAAGAGTGAGGGTGGCCTATTCTACTCTGCCGGAGACCACACGGCATGAGATTATGTATGGTAAAAAGAGGCAAACGAGCAACTAGGTTGCCTGACGGTGAATTTCACAACATACGGTTGAATGAAACAAATTGAAAAACATGGAAATCGGTCCAACCATTCTTGAGTTATAAGTAAAATAACTTTTCTTTGTAAATGGGTATATTATAGATGAGATATAATTATATACCGTTATTTTTTTTTCGTTTACCTATCATGAGGTTTTCGGGATATAAACGATAAAAAAATAACTATGTATACTACTAAAAATACAGGATACTCAGCGCTTGTCCGCCACCTGTTTGCGACGTATTATTATTATTTATGATATAGGTGGCAGACGAGCCGACGGATCACCTGATGGTAAGCGATTACCGCCGCCAATATTATGCAATATTTTGGGCACATTTCACGAAGGAATGGGGATAATTTAGAATGCCTGATTGTGTTAGGGAAAGTGGAATAAAGAAGACCGAGATGTCATAGCCCCGAGCGATGATCAGACTAGACAGCGAAACTCAAGATGTCGATAAGCACTGCCCTACACCGAGCAATAAAAAGCAACCTGATGGAGAAGCGCTGGTTGACAGAGCCGAAAGGAATCAGCAGTGAGGGAGTCGACCGAAGAGAGAGATTAATATGTTTAGACAAGGCTAATATGGAAGCATACCCATGGAAATTCATGGCATCAAAGCTGCAAAAAACTTTAGCCCTATAGAGGAAACTCAACGTCCTCACAAAATACAATGAGCGTAAAAATGCAGCTAAACTGACGTCGGCCAGCAAAACGGCAACGACTAACCAAGCCCCAGCTTTCAAGTACACGACCAAATTAATTAGACACATCCTTCCCCTTGTAATTTCCGCCCAATCTTTGAAAATAACGGCCACACCGCAGGACTACAGAGGTCCACTTATAACAGACGGGTTGTATTCACACTGCGAGTGCGATTTTATGATCCGTGAATATCGCTGAGGCATTTCTAGATGTTCGGATCACATTTTTATTGTTATGGAAATACGAGTTTCCCGTTAGTTGGGATTTCAAAAGGGTCGATTAGGACGTCTGGTTTGGAAGGTTCCGTACAATACGGAACCCCCTCCGTTATTTGTAAGATGCCCCTTCGGGGTTACTGCATTCCTCCCGAGGGTTTTCGAATTTTTAGCCGCGCGATTTCTTTGTGGAAGACTTTTAAAGTTGGAGGGTATTGAATTATGTTTTGGGCGATTGAATTTTACCGGGTGGCGTAAATCCTTTAGGGGTGTAAACATTTTTGGAATCTTGGCGAAATTCAATTTCACATGAATAAGTCATGACTTCCAATGATTTTTTTATGAATCATCCTCTTAGCATGTTAGTCCCATGAGTAGATAGACTAGGATTCCACCCGTACCATCTGGATGGGTGGAGGTCCACCACCGTGCGCTTTGCACGTCATTTTTTTCCACGCACCTCCTCATTGTGGTCTGCCAAGCGTGGTGAGTATGGCAATTACCCATCATGTGATTGAGAGAGGCCTGTGCCCCAGCAGTGGGGACTTAAATGGGCTGACGATGATGACGATGACGATGATGTTTATTACAAAAGCTGTATTAAACAACTAACAACTATGAAATCAAAGGAAAGGGATCACGTTAACAAATCCACCAAGCAAATTAATGGTCGGTTCATTTAAAAGTCAAAACCAGCGTCCGGGCAAAAGAGATAATCCTTTTTGTAGAGCCACAGAGTGAAGAACACCAGTATCAAGAAGAAACATTTTTGTTGAGCAATATTTCCGCGTCCATGAAAACGTAATCAAAAGATGGTCATATTAATAATGAAATGTAATAGTGCATAATTGTGAGAGTTGATTTAAGAAATTCAAACAGACTTTTTTTTATTGTAAGCGATTGCCGCCGCCCATAGACACCCGCGACAACACTGGAGTCACAAGTGCGCTGCAAAGCTTTAAAACCTCTTTTCCCCCGAATGGGGCCTCCGGTACCCTCACTCACGCAGCGAAATACAACACAATGCTGCTTCATACCGGTTTTCTGTGAGGCCGTGGTTTCCCATTCATGCCGAAGCGTGGCTCTCCCACGGTTTGACTTGTAAAGTAATTACAGGACAGTGTCCTTCGTGCTATCGCTAGAAAAATGTCGTCAAGACTGATCTGCGAGAACTCTAGGTCAATGACTGGCAAGAAGTGATGCAGGATTGACCAAAGTGGTGCTCTTTTGTTTTGGAGGCCAAGACTTGGTTCAGCCCGCTGAGACAGCCGTATTAAGTAAGTGGGTCGTTTACTTTAGCATGAAGCAATCTAAGTTGAAACACTGGAAACCTTTACACTGTAGTAGAGCGGCAGCTAACGACAAACGGCCGGCGGATCGTAGTGGAAACTATGAATTCAACTGATAAAATTTTATTGAATTTTCCGCCCAATATGAGGGACGGAGCGTTATTGATGGGTGCACCGTGACGTGGCAGGAGCGGCAAAATGCCGCTCTTTCAGCGACAAGCACTACTTCATAATAATTGATGATGATTTAAACTATTTTTATCAAAAATGGATACAACGGGTCTTTTGTTAATCACAAGTATTTGATTTTTATGGGACAAACGTGTAAAGCGCGAAACTTCCTTGTTCAATTCTTATTGGGGTTAAATTAAAAAAAGTAAGATATAACTGTCTTATAGCTTTATTTCCAAAGTTCGATCGGAGTGGCGAACATTTGGGGATGTCTATGTAGTTGGAGAGCCACGCTTCAGCATGAATGGGTCGGCTTGACCGGAGTGATACCACGGGCCTCACAGAAAATCTGCGTGAAGGAGCATTGTGCTGTATTTCACTGCGTAAGCGAGGGTACCGGAGGCCCAATCCGGGGAAAGAGGGGTTTCAGGGTTGGCAGCGCACTTGTGACTCCATCGGTGTCGCGGGTGTCCATGGGCGACGGCAATCACTTATCACCAGGTGATCCGTCTCCAATTCGATCGTGATTTCGTGGCATGACTAAAGGAAACAATAGGAATACAATAGGAAAGCGGACCCCGCCAGACTCCAAAGCGGCAGCTTGTGAAGCAACTGAGTTGAAACGGTAAGGTGATGATGATAAATGACTAAAAATCCATTTAATTTATTAAAAAAAATTTAATAAACAAAAACTTCCAGGCCCCCCAGTCCGATTGGGGGAGGTAATGTAGGGTCCGCGTTGTAAGCGAACCAAGGCCTAAGAAGGAACTGGTAGTCAAAGCTCATCAACTAGTAAAAATGTCTCCTGCCTACCCTGGCGAAGATGGGAGCGCAGTTAGGTAAAAATGCCCCCCACCTCCCCAGTTTAAATACTCACCATAAAGTTATATGACTTAGAAGCTGGTTGGTCTGTCTATAAATTGTATGCAAAAATATTAAACTTATTTACCCGTTCGTTTTCCCTTGCGGCATTTTAGGCGCCCCGTTCGTAACTGAATACGAAACAATGTTTCATAGCAAATTTTAGGACAACTTTGTGTTTCTTTTTAGAGCTGCGGGATATCCATCATCAGCGCTGTAGGGAAATGCGGCAAAAGTGCTTTATGTCCGCCAATAAGAACGCTTGATCGATCGGTTAAACTTTTTAAATGTGATAATATCCTCCAACCGATAACGGCTACGGCGGCCAGTCTCAACAATCAGCCACGTACGCAGGATATATTATAGTGTTCGAGTGTGTGCGCAAACAAAAGTGAACTCTTTATTCCCTTACCCTCATATACCGATGGGACACCAGCGTGACTCGACCGGAGAGGGATTGGGCGCAGGACCAACGTCTTAACGTGCTTTCCAAGGCTCCGGGGGTACAAGACCGCCAACTTTTAGACTCCGAGCTGACACTAAGAATTTCGTACTGAAAACTTAGGTACAATTTTTTTCGGGGATCGAACCCGGGACCTCTTGAGCGACCCACTAATCGCTACGCCACCGAGACAGATTTAATGGGATAAGTATGATATGAAGTATGTATGTCATGGGGCAGAAAGGGCCTCAAGTGGAGGCCGCGTATAGGAGGTCGAAGCCGTAGCAGGCCCCCTACATGGTAAACCGACAATCTGGTGGAGGTCGCGGGAATCCCTTGGATGCAGGCGGCACAGGACCGATCTGTGTGGAGATCATTGGGGGAGATCTATGTCCAGCAATGGACGTTTATTGGCTGAAATGATTATGATGATGAATGTGATAAGTAGATCGTATACAGCAGCAGACGCAGCAGTGAGATCACCTGAAGTTTAGCGATTGCCGCCGCTACGCTAGCCACATGTGTGCCGACAACCTTTACACTCCCCTCCTCCACCCCTGATAGCGCTTCACGCCTTTCTTTGAATCCAGTTTATCTTCACCTTCGTGTATCATTCCCGATTCCATTCAAAACCGTCGCTTCGGAATCCAGGCTTATACTTACTTGAATCTGATGCGATGCATTCAACCATCGTTGTCCAAATTAATAGTATACCCAGCGAGTTCCCTAGTTTGAGACAAGATGGATCGGTGTAAGATGACTGCGCCAGTCATCTTCTATTCTACTCTTTATCTAAATAAATAGATATAAATAAAATCTTAATGTTTATAGAATACAATTCATAATCAATAGTCCATAAACAGATGTAACTGGTTACTACATACTCGTACCTTTTAGATGTCAAAGTCAATGTCAAGTCAAAGTCAAAGATTCTCTATTTGCATAGGCTTGTACACAGCACTTACTACTAAAACATATACATACAGGATGTATCTGTGAACATTTACATCCCTTTAAACCACGTGTTCTACTAAACATAACGAACAACATTTGTTCTATCACTTTTGGAAATTCGCATGAAAAAATTTCAACTTTTCATACAAAGTCGGTCACGTGACTTGGTCATTTTGTATGGGGAATCGAAACAATGTTCGATGAATTTCGAAAAGTCGTTGAACAAATGCTGTTCAGTATGGTTGGTAGAACACGTGGTTAAAAGGATGTAAATGTTAATAGATACACCCTGTATATGCCGATATACTAAGAAATAAATAAACATAATGCGATTCTACCACCGGCTCGGAAAGCCGTGCTCTATGTGCAATGAGACAAACGAGTAGACTAATCACCTGATCACAAACGATTACCATCGCCCATGGACACATACAAACCTGTGAACTGCTGGTGTTAGTTCACAAGTTTGCTGCCAACTTTTGAGCCTCCAGTCTCCTGCTACACATCACATAAAAAAAATAAACTATAGGCCTATCCAACTTGCTCAATCAATCCATCCATAACAATGCCATCGCAAATCAGGCCTGATTGGCCAGAGCCGTCCACCCATCATAAATCACGGGATGGCCGATTGGGTACTTTCTACGCTCATCCATTAGCGGTGCATTTACCTCCATACAATATTTCCGGACTATCAACCGTGAATGACTGGCTCAAGTTTTTAATATGAATAAATAAATATTTTAACGCCCTGTTGGTCTAGTGGTTTAAGTACCGGGCCGTGATCTCAGGGTCTCGAGCGAAAAGTATGTTTCCAAATTTTCGGACATAGCTCGGGTTTGTGATCACCAATCCGCATTCGGCAAGCGTGGTGATTAAGCCTCTATTCCCATCATAGTAGCGATAACTTGATTTCTATGATGGAGGCCTTTGCCCTGCAGTGGGATAGTTTATAGGCTGATTTAAAAAAATATATATTTCACAACATCACATACATTGATCTGACTCCGAGATAGGTAGCTCAAGCACCTGTGTTACGGATATCTGAATCAACAGCATAAACATTTGAGTTTGTAAGTATTTCTCATCTTAGTGTGTAAGGGTAGGGTAGGATATAGGTACCGACATCGCCCACCGAATTAGCAAACTGAAGTGGCAGTGGGCTGTTCATATTAGCCGCAGAACTGACAGCCGTTGGAGCCGTAAAGTCTTTGAGTGGAGACCGCGACTCGGTAAGCGTAGTGTAGGACGCCCTGCGACAAGATGTGATCATGACATTCGAAGGCTGGCTGGTGTAGGCTGGATGAGAGTGGCCGAAAATCGGGAGCAGTGGCGTGCATTAGGGGAGACCTATGTCCAGCAGTGGACGAGTGTGGGTTGCTGATGATGAGAAGGTTTTATGGTCATTCAAAGATTCAAGGGCAAGTCCATTTTGAAAAGAAAGAAAGGAAGAAAGAAAATATTTATTATTATAGACATCACAACACAGAACATATAGCAATTGTAAACAGAACACAATTTGGCACAAACAGAAAACACAACATAAAACAATTAAAAATACATAAAAATAAAACAAAAGGAAAAAAAACAAATCTATATTCAATCATGTCCAGACAGTGCCAAATGAATATTATGATGTGTTATGACGTCTAAAATATGATTTTAAAAGTATGAAATTATTAAAAAAATATAATACCCCTTGAATAACCCACTATACTTCTTAAATGGAGTAACTTGAATGGGTTGGAGTTTAACTGCAGTAAGTGTACTGTCATGACTTTCAGTCGTCAGCATAATCCTACTAATTTCAACTACAGTTTAGGTGCTGATGTCATTGATCGCACAAATTCTATGAAGGACTTGGGTGTGACCTTTGATACTGCCCTGGCGTTCAATACGCACATTTCCGCTCTCACTCGTACTTGCTTTCGTCGCTTGGGATTTTGTCTTGCGTAATTTGCGTAACTTCCAGAGTCCTAATGTCATAACACTTCTATTTACTAGTCTGGTGAGAAGCTCTTTGGAATCTAGTGCGTGTGTTTGGAATCCTCACGAGGCCAAGTATAAATTAATTTTAGAGAAAGTCAAAAAGGCTTTCCTTCATTATTATTATAAGCAGATAATATGGATATTATCCTTTTATGTATCCTACCATGTTCTTGCTGGGAATGTTGGAGATGAATCCTTTGGAGGTCAGGAGGACACGGGTAGAGATTTCCACTGCTATTGTGAGCCTGGACTGGCCTGATTGTGTTGAACATCTATCGCGCATGTTTGTGCCTGATAAGTATCTGCGTATACGCTCTGGTCGCAGGCATCGGCTGTTCGCGCCGCCGCCGTGCCGCACGGCGGAGCGTCGCCGCTGTGTCGCATGCATCACACGCTTAACGCACTCTTGACATTGCATCCAGAACTAGACATATTTACAGATAATGTTAAGTCCTTAGTAAATAAAAAGTCCTTAGTAAATAAAATTGATATGTGTTTATAAATACAATAAGAGCTAATTATGTATAATTATGTAATAGAGTTTATCCCGTATAATTATATTAAATAAATAAATAAATATAATAGAACCATTAAAATAAACGAAACATTTGATGTAGCTACTATATAAAATTCAAACAAAATGCATACAAAATACCTGCATGTGACGTCACATGCCAGTCGTCATTTGTATGGGGCGTTTTGGGTTTGCCCAAAATAATGTGATTTTAAAGTTGAGATAGGTAGTTTAAATGAGAATCAAGTAATTCTTTCAACGATGTTTCTATAGCTGAGAGTCCTTTTATTACAAAAATAAATAAAAAATAGTCAAATACCGTATTCCCGATTGCGTCAAAGACTGTCGCTTCGGAGCCATCGAGGTCCCGATCACTTAGACCAAAGAAAGATTGAGGGTAAGACCAACAGAAATTTCAACGGCATTGGTTGTTTCATTCATCAAACTGGCACATATTTTGACATTATCACGTTCAAAAATAACCAATGACCTTGTGTTTGGAACTCAGTTCTACAGTACGCCATCTAGGGGTATTTTCACACAAGTCCTAACTACTCTTCTTTTATTTCTTTTTTTCATGTCATAGGTGGTAGACGAACAGATGGATCACCTGATGGTAAGCGATTGCCGCCGCCCATGGACACCCGCGACACCAATGGAGTCACAAGTGCGCTGCCAACCTTTAAACCCTCACTCACGCAGCGAAACACAGTGCTGTTTTACGCCGGTTTTCTGTGAGGCCGTGGTATCACTCCGGTCGAGCCGGCCCATTCATGCCGAAGCGTGGCTCTCCTATGGTCCAGAATGAAAATAAGAAAGTATGCATTTTACAATCACGGAGCAACGTGACTCCCAATTCGCTTTAATCGTCTTTTGTTTCCTCCACTCGTTATAAATTCAAAATAAGAATTCAGTTAGCGCGGAGCACGCTGATTGGTCGCATCGCGGCGTACGTCAGCATCATAAATCAATTGGATGGGCGATTACTTTGTATGCTCACCCATTAGCGAAGCGCTGCAGTGAGGTGATCGTTCTAACAACGTTACTTAAGGGAGCACATCGTACTAATATTACAATCGCGAAAGCTTGTGTGGATGTGTGTATGTAGGTATGTTAGGGTGTTGGTTGCTCTATTACGTTAAAATTACTAAATGCATTTTGATGAAACTTATTATAGCTTACATATGAGAATATCACATGGGCTACAATTTTTTTTTTATTATTTTTTAAAGACACATGTTGTGTATCATCCAAAATATAAGTTAATTCTATCACCGCTCCGCACCGCACCGAAGTTATTAAAAAGACATGTAAGATTTTATCAATATTAATTTATACAACATCGCATTCATTACCCGTTTGGCGCAGTGGTTTGTGCGCCGGTTGAGATGCAAGGTTCGCGGGTTCGATATTACAGAAATATTTGTTAATGAAGAAGACGCAGATGTTTGCGTTGGGTCTGGGTGTTTGTGGTTCCTTCGCTGTTCTTGGTTTTCATAGTACAAGTGAAAACCTTAGTTTGAGACCAGGACAAAGTACGTGATGTTGTCTCAATTTATTTACATTGCCCTAACTCCGTACAAAGTACTGTTACAGATAATAACAGTGAATGGAGGAATTTTACAAATACAATAATACTTATACATTATACCGTTATTTTTTATCGTTTTAATTGCGAAGCATTTGTAATTTTAGGTATCATAAATAAAGCCCTTTTAGCATGTTAGATGAAATAAAAATCGGTATAAAAATTAGCTGTTCCATACAAAATACATTATCCACTATCCATGTAAAGTGAAATTATTTCAATACTAAAAGTTACCTTGTAAACTTGAAAATTTTTAATGAGAATTTTCAAAAGTTCCAATAAATATTTTAAACAACGTTGGTTCTACACGTTGTTTAAAATATTTATTGGAAGATGTGGCTAAAGGGATGTGACTGTTTGTCTATGCACCCCGTATATTACCCAGACACAGAAAAGACGCAAGTGTAAATCACATGGATGTTTGTCTTGGGTGGCAATCGAACCCATATCCTTTGACGTATGAGGCAGTAAAGTAAAGTGAAGTATCAGCCTATAAACGGTCCCACTGCAGGGCAAAGGCCTCCATAATAGAAATCAAGTTATCGCTACTATGCTGAGATTATGCTTGATTAAGCAAATCTGCATTTGGCAAGCGTGGTGATTACCACGCTTGCCAAATCCAGATTTATGATAACAAACTCGAGCTATGTTCGAAAAATTTGAAATATAGGTACTTTTTGCTCAACCCGGGAATTCCGACCCCGAGATCACGGCCCCGTGCTTAAACCACTAGACCAACACAGTTCGTTGTATGTGGCAGGATAACTATTAAATACGCCATCGGGCCAGGTATGCGTCCCCTTAAGCTCCAACGTTTTAGTCATTATTATGCTTAGGATTTAGCCTAACTAGACAGCTTTGGGTAGGGTTCCTACTAGAAGGCTTTAGACAGTAACATTTTGAACATGCAATGTACGCGTCGCAGCCATCTGGACTTATCAGCCATCTAATTAAACGCCTAGGGCGTTTGTTAGACTCCAGCATCCAATAGGATGCCAAAGCCAATAATTGTTAGAGCTGAAATCGCTCAACGTTAATCAGCCTGGCATATTGAAAGTAAGCTAATTCGAGATGATTTATCAAAACTCAGGCTCAAGTGATTCAAATTCATTTCCGCTTTTCTCCACTGCAGCGCTAGTAATCATCAAAAAAAATAATGGAGCCTACACCGAAAACAGCTGTCAATGTTATGGTCCGATTATCTCGTTTTTGTGTACAATTATAAGCAAATTGAAGTGTAATTGTAAAAATAGTCTATAAACATGGAAGTTCCAAATGTACGGTACATCGTCTGCTTCTTTTTACAATAAGTTTGAGTCGAGTGATTTTATTCCGAAAAACTATTGACCTAGGCATCCAATTAGATGATGGTGCCGACAAACGTTTAGCCATCTGGTTAAACGTTGCGGTCAATGAGATGGCTAGTTGTTCTTCACTAATTTGATTGAATGGCGGCGTTTAACGAATAACCTAGACGTCCGATTGGATGGCTAATTTAACCAGATGGCTGCGACATAATATATATTGCTGCGATGGACTTACAGGTAGGTCAAAAAGCGTTTATCAGTAAGTTTGAATATTGCAGGATTTTTTATGTAATACGTCAGTTCCTTTAAATATTATAGACGATTAGATGTTAGTTGAAAAATACTGTCATCATGCATGTATATCCACACTTCTTGATTTCCCGGATTCAGTCCATATTATACAGGGTGTATCTGTGGACATTTACATCCCTTTATCCACGTGTTCTACCAACCATTCTGAGCAACATTTGTTCTACGACTTTTCGAAATTAGTCGAAAAGTCATCTAAAGCCATTCATCATCATCATTAACCTGTTCCATGGCAGTCCACTGGCTGGGCATTGGCCTCTCCAAATGTTCCCAACTCTTATCGATTTTTGGCTACACGCATCCAGCTCCTGCTAGCCAATTTGCGTAAAACCAGTGGATTGCGTGGAACCAGTAAGTAACCAGTGGAGTACGCTGCCAATCTTTTCTACTTCCTGAAACACAGAGCAGGCGCTGCTTCACGCCGGTTTTCTGTGAGGCCGTGGTACCGTCGAGCCAGCCCATTCATGCCGAACCTGACTCTCCCACGGTCACCTATGTAAAACTTTGGTACCAGGACAACCAAATGGATGACACGTAGTCTCAGTTTAGTAATTTAAGTATGACCGATCCAATATAGCACGTATAGGTATCGACAAACTATTTAGTCTATGGTATAAGTATATGGTCTATAGTAATAAAAAGTAATAGTGCTGTTTTAATATCACTTCCATTTCATATCGAAAAAGGTAATTCATCTAACGCTCATTAACCATACACAAAGTATGACCAAAAATAAAGTTCTCCATAGAAATTTAGGTCAAAACATTACCAAATTGCCACTGAGCTAATTTTGTCACTGTAATTTGTAGCAAAATGCGTATCTATAATGGTTGAGCACACAAAGTAATAGGCTATCCGGTTGATTTATATTTCCGGAGCACGCCATGGAAAAGCATTCCAACATTCGCGTGGATTTATTTATAAAATTGAAAAACACTTTTTGCTCGAAAAAATAACGTCATCGACTTTCATCGCCTTTCCCTTTAATGGTACTTTCTAAGGCGACGAGTAGCCCTAACTAGCGACCAATCGATTTTAATTTTTAGTTTAGTAAACCGGATCTATTGTAAACAATTTTAGAGCGGCAGGCTCTAAGGAAATATTTATACTATTTATTTAATAATTGTGCACTACTTTTGATCTGTTTCTGCACTCGAAATTTGGATTAACGCCATAAGTGGCCGTTTTTGGCGGTAATTCAAATTTCGGTAATAAAACAGACTCAAAAGTTAAGTGTAAGTCTTAAATTAATAGTATAAGTGTTTTCGGAAAAGGCTGCAGTTTCGAATTGTTAAAAAGATGTCCGGTTTAGTTGCTAACAAATTAAATCAATTGGCGTCGCTAGTGTACCCTATCCGTCACCTTAATAAAGCGAAGAGAGTGCACTGGTATTCCTCACATTGGTACATTAGATATAACTCTGGTCTTTGACTGCCTCGGTGTGGCGTAGTGGTTAGTGGGTCGCATTTTAAAGCGACGGCTGCGCAAGAGGTCCCGGGTTCGATCCACGGGTCGGGTCAAAAATTTGTACCTAAATTTTCTGTGAGAAATTCTTAGTATCAGCTCGGAGTTAGAAGGTTGGCGGTCTTGTACCCCCCGTGCCTCGGAAAGCACGTTAAGCCGTCGGTTCTGCGCCCAATCCCTCTCCGGTTGTGTCACGCTGGTGTCCCATCGGAATATGAGGGTAAGGGAGAGTGCACTTGTGTTTCACCAATCTCAACGACTATAGTCTCAAGTCGTAGTAGTATAGCTATAGTCGTTGAGATTGGCCGTCGTAGCCGTGCGTAATCGGTTGGGAGATTATGTTTGTCGTTAGATCCATAACCTCGAGCAATCATGGCCCAGATTTTTGGGAGGCGTGCGCAGAGCCAAAGCCAACACGTAGAGGCCCCTTTCTATTGACAATTTACTCTAAAAGTAATGTGACACCAGTCAGCGGCTATCCCTGTATACACTATGGAGTGTAGCTAAAGACAGTCCCTGGTTAGTGTAGGACTATTGGAAGAAGTGGAAACAAAAGAATCTGGGCTATTGGGTTGAGGCGCTGATGGACTATGTAACTGGGACTATTGAAGGACTATGGCGCCTGCCCGATCAATGATGAAAATCACGAGTAAAATGGGCAGGCGGTGACTCGCACGCACACTGGATGGGCTCTCTGAACAGTCGCACTTGCAAAAAGCAACATTGTTGTGTGTTGTTCAGGGTGTCGAGTGTTGTACATCGCTTTCTACCCAGTTTCTATAGCAGACACTGTGCCAGCCCGTGACTAATGCATCTTTCACTTCCACCCTGCGAGCATATAGCTCACTCTGGACGGCCGATTAAGGCAAGCCAGAGGTGGGAGTCTGGCGACCCCTGCTAGGGTCCACTGCAGCCGGCCATATAAATGCAAGCTAAAGAGAGGGGTCTGGTCTACTCTCGGGGACAGGGGACCCAAGGGACGTCACTTCCCATTCAGCGCGCCACAACGCTGCCCTGGGGAGACTGACAGCACTGATGAGAGTTGTTGCTCTTAAGCAAGAGCACACACATTTTGCAGCCATCATCATTTGATTCAGGTCACTTGTCTAATTCAGGAAAGATTTTGCTCCGTCTTTTTGGAGTCCATTCTACATAATACCTACACACGTGACCCACCGGAATAAGTTTTATTTTTTTTTGAAAATTGAAAAATTGAAAATTTTTATTGCTTCCAAAAAGTATACATAAGTAGCGGTGGTCCCTGATCGCAAAGACATGCCCTTTTAAACGAGGTTTGAAAAGAGTTCTTTCACTGTAAGCAGCGGCAAGACTGCGGCGGTTACCATTTACCATCAGATGGGCCGCATGCTCGTCTACCTATTATTCGCAATAATAAAAAACACTATATTGGGTATGGAATATTTCGGTACCTAAACAAAATTTTGATAACCAAACGACCAGTTCCCAGCACAGCAACACAAAACGTTTTGTTAAACAAACAATTAGTAGTGCTAACTCAGCTAGAACAGAAAACGCGTGCGTAGCGCCAGTAAATCAGCCCACTGCATACACGGCCGTTTGTTGAAATCAGTGCTTTCGTGCCATTACCTAAACGCTGCATTTTTACCGCAGTTAACACGGAAATCTAATAAGGACTGTTATTTTCACCTGGCCCTTTGAAGTTTTCTATAGGAGAGGGTGGGGTAACTACTCGTACATATATACTTGACAGACTGACAACCACAGAGACACGCAGCTTAAAGTACAACTTTAACTTCCTTAAGATTTGGTAACTCTTCGGCACTTCGGATCCGGCACAAGTTCGGCCTCACATGGAGTACTGCTCCCATCTCTGGGCCGGAGCATCACAATATCAGCTCCTCCCTTTTGACCTTCGTGCAACTCGAATAGTCGACGACGAAAATCTCACTGATCGCTTAGACTCTCTAGCCCTGCGGAGAGAAGTCGCATCTCTATACATGTCTTTTACCGCCTTTACCATGGTGATCCGAGGAGTTGTTTGAGTTAATACCAGCTGCTGAATTTCACCACCAGTACCATCTGGATAGGTGGAGGTCCACCACCGTGCGCTTTACACGTCATTTTTTGCCACACACTCGTTGTGGAATCAACTTCCCGCAGCGGTGTATTCCGAACCTGGTACGACATTGAGATCTTCAAGAAACGAGCCTATATCTTCCTAAAAGGCTGGCAACGCATCGCCTCTCCCTCTGGGGTGACTGATGTCCATGGGCGGCGGTGATCAGGTGACTCGCTTGCTCGTTTGCCTCCCTTTCTCATATGTCTCATGTGTTGCAGATGTCCATGGGCGGCAGTAAACACTCACTGCTCGTTTGTCCGCCATTATGTTAAAAAAACTTATGACAATCCTAAATGGTAGTGGTTCCTAGATGTTCCAAATCACTATCTCAACTATTGTGGGACTTTTTGAAACATAGGTGGTATACGATCAAACGGATCAACTGATGACATAGATACTCGCAATGCCAGTGGTGACACAAATGCGTTGCCAATATTTGAACTCTCCTTTCCTCCTGATTGATGTTTTTCCTCACTGCCGAACTAGAATAGCTTCGAAAATTCAAGAGGTACATAATATATTATATTCTGTTGAATTTACAGCCTCTTCAGAAGAAGCACAATCTTATTTTGTATAGGAAATTTACATATTACCTACACGTTTCACAGGTATTACATTAAAAGTTTAGAATAAGTTTCTATCACTTGTGAAATAATGTGGCCGGAACTAGGTTTTAAAGAATCCTGTGACACTGAGGATCCTTAAAACAAAAGTTTTGGGATTTTTAGGGTTCCGTAGCCAAATGGCAAACAACGGAACCCTTATAGATGTCTGTCCGCATGTCACAGCCACTTTTTTCCGAAACTATAAGAACTATACTTGGTAAATATATTTATTTTCTAGCCGCATTACAATTTTTTTTTTTATAAAAAATTCCCCGTACTTAGAACTGAAACTCTAAATATATATTTTTTTCATCATACTCATATGTGTGGGGTATATATGGATAGGTCTCAATAAATGATGTTGATGTTTCTAACATATATTTTTTCTAAACTTAATACTTTGCACAAGAGACGCTCCCAAAGTGGTAAAATGTGCCCCCTCTCCCCCAGTTTTATAATACTTTTATTAAAGAAGTGTCTAACTGCTATAATAAAAGAACTATAAAACTAAAAATAATATATGATATACATTACCATAAAAACAAGTAAATTGGTTTGAACTAGATATAGTAAGTAGTTTTTTTTAATAAGTTATAAACCGCAAACCGCAAATTACCTTCCATATATCTTGCTGCTACGGAACCCTTCATGGGCGAGTACGACTCGCATTTGGCCGTTTTTTTTTTTTTGGTTATTTTCGTTTGTCCTAATGGTAAAAGGCCAATCGGCCGTTCGAGATATCGCTGGAAGGATGAGGTCGAAAAAGACCTGCGCGGACTCTCGGCAGATGACTGGCAGGAGGTGGCGCAGGATCGACCAAGATGGAGGCTCTTATTATCGGAGGCCAAGACTCACTATGGGTCGCTGCGCCAACCTAGTTAGTTAGTTATTTTCGTTTGGATACTTTCGTTTGTCTCAACAAAACCGTTCTTCACTGAGCTGCCATCTCTCTTATCAATCTTGTTCGAAGGTATCGGGGGCTATGTACCCAAAGTTAAATGTTTTAAACACCACGCTTGCGTGAGGCACTCGTAACGACCCGTAAACGCTGCCGCGGTGTCAGTTGAATTCGACGTTAACCTTTCGTTCAAAGTACCAGCAGATCACGAATACGTCTTCTCCCGTATACAATAAAGTAGAAAATCAAATTAACTGAATCTCTGGTAGAGATGTGCAAATGTAATCGATTTTTTGAAAAAGTCTTTTATAATAATAAATAATAATAATAAATATTTATCACAATACATTCATCTGACTCCGAGATAGGTAGCTCAAGCACCTGTGTTACGGATATCAGAATCAACAGTCGCTTTACAAATATATACATATATTTTAAAATAATGTTTTTTTTACATTAAAACAGATATGCGAGCAGACGACAGACCTGAGAGTAAGTGATCACTGCCACCAATGGACATCTGAAACACCTACTACCAACTAAAACAAATACGTTGCCGGCTCTAAGCTCTAATCCTAAAGATCATCAGGTCGTATGTTTGAAAAAGCCAATCTTTGACCACCCGTTTGGAACAGTGGTAGTGAACGCTGCCTTTGGTCCAAGGGTTGCGGGTTCGATCCCCGCACAGTACAAACATTTGTGTGCATGAACATGTCTATTTGTATTGGTCTGGGTGTTTCCTATTTATTATAAGTATATATTTACAAAAGAAAAGTATTACATGTATTATATTTGTAATCCCACTGTTGATTCTGATATCTGTAACACAGGTGCTTGAGCTACCTATATCGGAGTTAGATCAATGTATGTGATGTTGTGAAATATTTGTGAAATTTGTGAAATCTAAAGGTCATCGTCAACCCATTTAAGTCCCCATTGCTAAGGGACGGGCCATCCTCAATCACATGAGGGGTAATTGCCATACTCACCACGCTTGGCAGACGGGTTGGCGAGGGTTTTGATATAAATGCAGAGTTTTCCTTCTCGGGGTGCTGAAGATCATGCCAGCAGCTTTACCTTAGTCGCCTTTTACGACACCTCGGTAAGAGTGAGGGTGGCCTATTCTACTCTGCCGGGGACCATACGGCAAATCTAAAGGTAATTTATACATATGGAGGCTAGGAGTGTCCAAATTTTATTGCCTTAACTGCCACTTTTGCCCAGTCTTAGGTGATTGGGTTTTTACAACAGGTGATCTATCCACATGACGTCTTCTCATTCTTGGCTATCATTCCGTCGGACCTTTAGTCCACCATCAATAGAATCGATTTGATTAATAAGTAAGCTCTCGTTATAATATCGATTTCCTGTTTCGAATAGGTACTCCACAACCCTACCCGCGGTAGTTTTCAATGGCGTGCTAAGGCTATTAGAATGCAATACTGTGCGAGACACCGACAGAAGCTTTACAACGCGCGTTAAATCGCGACCAACGATAAAACTGTTATAAATCGATTCCGCCAGGTTAAAGAATTAAATGGATCGTAAAAATTAATAGGTCTCTGTCGCAGGGAGCAATTGGCAGAGAGTTGCCAGAAGTTCAAGTTTGTAACCTTTTGGGTATTTTTGGTCCCCGCGGCATAATGGACTGAACAAGTTCGGCAATGCATCAGAAACTAATTTGATTTTGCTGATGCTCATGAGCGGCGGTGTTTACCAACAAATGACCTGCTTGCTTGTTTCTCGTCTTTAGCATTAAAAAGCTGGAGAGAGTTGCATGCCTACCTATTGGCATAATGCATTTAACTTTTTGGATGCCCATGTTCAGATTATAACCTTTTAGGGGATATTTCTGGATTCGATTATATTGTGAATCAAGGTATCGCTGGAGGTACGAAGCTTAGTAAGGATGTGCTAGGACTCTAGATCGACGATGGTCCGCCGTGGCCCAAAATAGGGAGAAATAGCGGGTTGTTGTGTCGGAAGTCAAGATTACGGGTCACTGCGTCAACAGATGTAATTAAAATACAAATACAAATTTATTTATTCGTCATCACAGGTGGTACAAAGTTGACAAAGGTAATGTATGTAGGTAACTCCATGATGCGCCTACAATGGCATACGAAATCATTAGATGCCAAAAAAATATTTGGTCATCATACACAATATTATTAGATGAAATTAATAGACAAATATTTAAAAACATAGGTATTCATTAGTTAATGTCAGTACAAAAATATTATAAATTGATGAGAATTAAATTATTATGGTGATTAAATGTGATTAAATACATTAAAAAGAGAGAAAAAAAATATACAATTCAAATGCAGTATCATCAAAGTATTCGATAACACTATAATAACATTTTTCTATAAGAATTCGGGATAGCACATTTCTAAATTTATACAGATTAAATTGTTTAATATATTCAGGGAGTTTATTGTACACTTTCGGAGCCATTTCAGTAACATTTTTGCGCATAAGAGCGATAGCACAGATATTTTTTTCAATTTTAGTTGGTCTAGGGCGAAGGTTAGGCACTTGATCTTGTTTTTTGAACAGATCAGGATTCGATTTAACGAATATTCATAGCTCAAATATGTTTAGTTGTAAAACTACACTTCCTTAAGACCAATATTTTGGTCCACATTAGTTTATAACTGGCAACACACAGATCGGCCGGAACCCTAGCATTGGAATAGCACTTTCCCAGTTTATGAATTACTTGGAAACTTTATGACGGCTGTGTCAGACTCCGCTCTTTTTTCTCGCGTCACGTGTTGTAGACGGATGCGAAATTGGATTTTTTAGATAGAGAATGAGAGAAATATTACGGGGAGGCGTCTGCGTAGACAGGAGGACTGAGGGATTGTTTTATCTAAATTAAAGTGGAAGGTGGGGAAACTACTTAGTTGGCAGTATGTTTTACGTGAGCTAAACTTTTTTTTCTTTATTGCGGTAAATAGGCAGAAGAAGCATGCGGCCGATCTGTGGCGATTGGACTGTATATCAACTGTATAACTTATAGTAAAGCGCTGGTGATAGGATGCTGATAAAAACTTCCGTTATCAGCAAAACAATGTATTTTTTAGCGTTACACAGACAGACGTAAGACATTAAACAAAGAACAAAAGTCAATACAATAACTAAACAATAGTATATCAAAATCAGTAAAAAGTATAAAACATAAACAATTTAAAAGAGGCTGTCCATCCTCATCACCATCTAATGGTAATTAGTAAACGCCGCTAATAGACATCAACAATACCGGAGCACAGTCATGCCTCTGCCTATAGTGAAAGAAAAACTCTTTTCAAACCTCATTGAAAAAGAGTATAGTTTGTTTTGATATATTAATGATGTTAACATGGGGTCATTGAACTTACTGAAAATGTTTGTATGACCAACCATACAGTATCTCAATCAGTATGTTTTACTTATGTGACCCTTTTGAAAGTTTTTTTTTTCAAGTTGCATTACGCCAAAGCAAATTCATAATTTGTGATCATAGTATAATAAACAATATCTTTCGTACTATATGGATACTCCCGCCCCTCGAAATGGGTATATTATCCAGGATCCTAGTTACACGGTGTTATTTAGTAAAGAAGCTAATCAGTTGTTCAAGCTAAATTGTTGATTCGACGGTAAATTAATCAGCAACACTTCACTGTCGCATTAGCAGAAATAGATCGTCGTTTCCCCATATCTATGACCAGCAAAGACTGGCCTGGACATTAACTGAACAAATCTACTTAGAAGCTCATGTACATGATTCATAAGGATAACAGAATACTTGGCCGTGACACTGGCTGCTCATAACCTTTGAGTCCAGTGATACCAGTATGGCTGCAAGCGCGTCGTGACCGCTTGTGCAGATTTGTAGAATGTATGGGCGCCTCCGACGGACACGCCCGGTGTACAGCCCTTTTGAGGCAAGCTCCTGACATTGAATTTAGTTGCGGTACCGAAACATAAAGATGTGGTACAGAAGGCGGGCCTACCTACAGGGGCGTCCTATAGCTACGGGCATGGCAGTATTGTTCACCGCCGTAAAATCTTAGAATGACCCCGTGTGAATTTTTTTGAGGCCAATGTTTGATCACTATCTTACCTGATGGAGAACTGACGTTTATATTAGGAAGTTAAGGAACTGCCTACAAGTTTCTTATTTACTCCTGCTGTAATGATCTGGTGATCAGAGAACACAGACAAGGAGTTCCATTGTTTAGCTGTCCGAAATTAAAAATGTACTAACGGCTTACTGTTCCAAGTTTTATAGGCTACTAATAATGTAGTATACCTAACTATTCTAATGCTACTATACCTACTATTCTAATGCCTATAATTCGTTTACTATCGTTCAACGCGAATGAAGTAGTTAGTCGGAAGTGTTTTCGCTATATTTGATGGCCGCAAATCCAAGATAGCCGCAGCCAAAAAATGATGCATTACATTTTGTCAAAACTCTTTCAATATGGGTATCAAATGAAAGAGCTTGCGTAGTTGAATACCGTATGATCAATATCAAATCCGAGATAAATAATAAAAAAGATTTAAAAAAACCCTACAAAAACAAAAAAAAATGTGTCAGGGGCTTTTTAATTTTATGTATTGTAGTTTACAAGTAACATATGTATTTATTGGGTCAAATGGATGATTTAATTAAAGAAAGTCTAAGTTCTATCACATTAACTTTGCCAATCATGATACTGATAATAATATAGTGATTCAGTAAACAGTTCCATTCTTCGAATTCGAAATCTAAATGATACAAGGCTTATGGAAGCATTGTGAACAACTTTATCGATTATTTTTACTAACATGTCCAAAGTACTAGTACAATAGACATTGAAATCAATTTCTGTACAGAAATTGTCAGACAAAATGTGTTTGTATTATAATTGCTCAAAGCCTGGTATAAAGGTTTGTGAATACATGGAAGCCTTCTATTGAATAACTGAAAAAGATCGATATATTCAAGTCCAAATGTTAGTGTAGATTTGCTGGTAGTATCTTTTACTTATTACTTCGTTTGTGATTTGCTGCGAAGGATGTTTAATACTGTTTTTTTTTTACATGACAATTAAATCCATGTAGGATTGGTGATCGGTAGATGCATGGCAAGGAACGTGTAAGAGATCGATATTTGAATTAGAATGACGTGCGAGAGAGAGAGAGGGAGAGAGAGACGACGAATGACGGACGACGTGTAAAGACGGTGTACAGACGACGCTAAAACAATTATATAATAGAAATATTTATTCCTTAAATCCCTGGCTTTATTCCAAACCCCATCCCACATCCATTTATCAGAGCTTTTAATATAATACCAAATTAATAGTAATACTGTGAGTAATAATAGATTTAAAGAACGTTTAGACATTATTGAACATTTTTTGATATTTGAAGGGACTGGCGAGCCGATGAATCTCCTAATTCTAAGCGGTTGCCTTAATTTTTGAGATTATACGACTTATACTTGACGACGTGGTGAGATATTTTTAGGGCAGATTAGCTTTTTGCCAAAAGTCATTCATCCCAGAATTGTGCTAATATTTTCTCACTAGCTCAGCAAAAAATCACAGAAATACCTTTTAGCCGGCAACCCATTTCGAGGCCATGATCTGGGTCATAATCAGCATTCAACAGTGACATCCCGCGGTTTAATTCCTGATCCCGACTCCTCTAAATAATTCCACCGTTTATGTCTAAAGACAGGCTTACGACGGTAAAAAAGTAGAATCAACCGAGCATCGTCGGATGAGCTGCGTTTGAATAATTTACACCTAAAGACGTCGAAAAGACGGTCTAAGTTTGCAATTTATTTGCAGCTGCACACATACTTTTATTTTTACCACCGCTCTTATTGTGAAAGCTCCAAGATTCATATTTAACATCTTATCCTTTTCAGCGGCGGCTTTACGTTAGTTTGTCTTTGGATATCTTGGCATCTCGGGCTGTGACAGCGGTTCTTCTTTATTCGTAGCCACGTCTCGATGTCATTTTTTGTTGCCTCTGTGTTATGCCGTTTCGATTTAAAAGCCTTTAATACACGTCTTATTAACGGCGGGTGTTCCAATATTTCTTGTATGACGAGGCTGTCCGATCATTTTTGACACTTAATTACAAACGCTTATGTTTGCCTGAGGGGTTTAGCGAGTGTGCATTCCTGTCACGTTTCACTGTTCATTTTGCTAAAGTTATTTTCAAAACGAGATATAGTTCTAAATTAAATGCTTGTCAAATAGGTACCAAGTTATTATGTTGTGTACTGTAGTCGTAAGATTAATTAGATTATGAGAAAGTGTCAGAGCTTTCATAGAAATATTACCTTTAAAAAATGCACAGAATATAAATTATACAAACCAGTCAAGGGTCTAATGCGTACCCTGAGCCCAAGGCGGTAGCTTCAGACACTATAAATGATAATGATGATAAAAATTCCAAAGCCCTTAGAACAGAAGCAAGTGATGATCTTTTATAAAAGAGACCTGAACTGATCTGGGTATCTATGACATTAGAGTAAGTAGGTAAGTATTTTCTTACACTTTTAAATTAATAATTTCCTCTAACCGATTTTGGCTAAGTCAGCCAATTTCATATCTATAAGCCACTTACGCAGGATATATTATAGTGCTCAAGTGTGTGCGCAAACACATATGCACTTTCTGTTACCCTGCTCTCATATTCCGATGGGACACAAGTGTGACACGGCTGGAGAGGGATTGGAACCAACTGCTTAACGTACTTTCTGAAGCAAGGGGGTACAAGACCGGACGTATTTTAAACAATTTCGGGGTTACAACCTCTCGGTAAACACTTGTGTTTGTTAAATAACCATGCACAAATGTTACGTCTGTTTTTGTACGCGAAAAATTGCTTACCGCCAAAAGTGGCCACTTTTAGCGTAAATCAATTTTTCGCGTACAAAATTAAAAACGAATGGTGTCACTAGTTAGTAGCTAGTCTACTCGCTAGTCGCCTTAAGTCTAACCGGTAACTGAACGAACGATTATAATTGAATGTTCCATATTTGAAGTGGTGCCCATCATTTCAGCCAATCTCTACTCCACGACCGAAAATAAAAAGTAAATTTCGGTTATTAAATCCACCTGATAGAAACGGCGCATTGTATTCCGCTAGGCCATAAAGTGCAGTGTTATCTGTTTCCGGGCGAATCGTTCGCGCCTTGTAAATTGCAACGCTGCAGTGATGCATTGCCACTGGGGGGTCCAATCCACCCCTTATCGGTCGCGTATTTAGAATATTATGTCTCTGTGCTGTGATTTATTAAAAGCAGCGTGTTACCTCAATAAGGCCAGGTGTTAAAAAAGTAGGTACCTATATAGCGTGTTTATAAGTTTTAGAGTGGAAACCGCGTCTTGGCAAACTTAATGTAGGGCGCCCTCTGGCTAGTTGGGGGGACGATCTACGCAGGATGGCTGGCAATAGCTGGATGAAAGAAGCCATGGATAGATCACGGTGGCGAACAATTGGAGAGGCCTACGTCCAGCAGTGGACTGCGATAGGCTGATGATGATGATGATGATGATGAAGTGTGTTTGTGAATGTGTCATCGTTATTGTTAAGGTGATGGGTAGGACACACTAGCGACGCCTATCGATTTAAATTTTTAGCTACTAAACCGGATCTATTATAAACAATTTTGGGGTTACAACCTGCTGGCAAACACTTATACTATTTATAAAGTACTTATACTTAGCTTTTGAGTCTGCTTTTGTATTCGAAATTAGAATTACCGCCAAAGGCGGCCATTTTTGGCGTGAAGCAATTTTTCGCGTACAAAAACAGACCCAACATTTGTACATGGTTATTTAATAAATAATATAAGTGTTTGCCGGGAGATTGTAACCCCGAAATTGTTAAAAATAGATCCGGTTTAGTAGCTAACAATTAAAATCGATTGGCGTCGCTAGTGTGCCCTACCCGTCACCTGCAGTGATGCTTTGGGGGGTTTTATCCCCCTTTATAAAAACATTAGTTCAACTTTATACTTTATACGTATTAGCTGCAGGAGTATTTCCCGACGGCTACGATTTAGGGACCTTTAAGCGAAGAGTGTACTGTTTTTCAAAAAGGCCGGCAACACATTAGCGATCTCTTTAATTTCGCGGATGTTCATGGGCGGCGTTGATTACTTTCCATCAGGTGACTCGCTTGTTAGTTTGTCCGCCTCTACCATCTAAAAAATAAAGATGGCGCTAGGTGTCGCTTATATCACACCAGTGTTTCGTGTTTTCGGGTTTCCTATAACCGTTGCCGCTTTTTATTGTATTAACCTCTTTATAAGAAGTATAGAAGATTTATTGTCTATATAGATTTAGTATCGTAAACTAACCCGGTGTTTTAGCAAGTTGGTCACTTGATAGTTGAATTTCGTTATTTTTCTCATAAGTCGAACCAGCGAGTCAGACCCCTGGGACTGTTCTACGTAATATTTAACGTAACGTAGTAGCTGACACACTTCTTTGACGACACGTTTGGAACAGTGGTAGTGAACGCTGCCTTTGTTCCAAGGGTTGCGGGTTCGATCCTCGCACAGTTGCTATGCCCGCACATTGCTATGCCCTTACATAACATTGCTATGCATTTACAGGGCGCTACATTGTATTAATAACATCTTATGTACGTACATTTATTATTGGAGATACTTTGTACCCAATGTAGCACGCAATAAAATATATTGATTGATTGATTGATTGAGTACAATCATTTGTGTGCATGAACATGTCTGTTTGTATTGGTCTGGGTGTTTTCTATTATTAAAAGTATGTATTACAAAAAAAAGTACTATATGTATGTATATATATGTAATCTCACTGTTGATTCTAATATCCGTAACACAGGTGCTTGAGCTACCTATCTCGGAGTCAGATCAATGTATGTGATGTTATGAAATATTTATTTATTATTTATTTATTTATCCTTACCTTCAAGTCTCAATTCCCGCTACACCATCTATCAATATGTTAAAGCGATATTATATCATCCTTTATCGTGTCATATGTTTCAAGTTCTCGTACGCACATCCACGAAGGCTCCTATCAATCATAGACGTAAAAAATATTGACAGCAAACTCATCTCTCGCCGCATTTTTCTCTATTGTACTATAACGATACAAACAAATAAAAAAGCTGATCGGTGGCGAGTCGACTTCTTGTCATAAGGTTCCGTGAGCATTTAAAATTAATGCTATGTTGATTAGAAACTCATCAGTTGTAGTGTGAGTAAAGATGCGGTGCGGTGCGCCTCTATAAATACTTTGATTGACTTTTGTACAACAGGAATACTCTGTTAATTCTTTATCGTGTTTGAAAATCGTAGTAGTACTTTGGCCCATGGCCACTTCTGCATGCTGATACGATATGTCGGTCACATTATCATTTGTCGGATAAACTCATTTTAAGTTCGAATCTGAACATGCCCACTACCTTGGCGGTGAGGGAAAACATTGTGAGGAAACCGGCACGTTTCGGATAGTTTCTGAAACCGTAATTGAGTTGGTCAGGTTCCCCCTTAAAGGGTTGCGGAGGTCAGACTGCAGTCGTTTCATTGTTATTACCAGGCTCCCCAAATCCTGAATCATGGTCTAAGCGTAGCCTGGGCTCCAAAGTGACAGCTTTGGATGCAACCGGGAACTATACGCTAAGATGAGAAACCTCATTTCGGGTTTTCGGATTCCTCTAATAGACAAACCTAACTCTAAAACCATCACCTCACCCCGTCCACTAAAGATGTAATTACCGTAACAAATGCAAGCGATGCGGGTGTGAAATTTCATTACCATCACTAGTTGACGCCGGGCGTCAATCGCGGGATGATTGATGACGTAAAACTTTGCCGTTAAATATCCGTTTGTTAAACATTGGGGGCTTTTAAAAGCGACTTTTTTTATTTGCCATCAAATAACATTACATATTATTACATGTACAGTTAGAAGACAGCACATAAAACCACAGAAATTTGTCTTGTGTTTTCGTGAGCTATGAGCTTTACAAATTCATATTTTACAAATTCATTTTAGCAGAAATGTTTTTGAATCACTGAATTTTCCCGCTCGCGCAACTATCATATCAGGACGCAAACATGTATATATTAAGTTACGATGGGGCTGGCGTGTATGTTCAATCAAAAGCCCCCAAATAAATAAAGAATAAAAAAAAAATATATATATTTTAGGAATTAAAAAAAAAAATGAGGCGACTAATGAATATGAGTAGACTTAAAAAAGCATAAAAAAAAGTCGCATTCAAAACCCCCAATAAATGCAATTCCTAAGACAGTATTCCCTTCACTTTGGTAATTTCAAATTAGTAGGTGTCAAACTGTCCCGCAGATCAGGAGCCTAATTCTCGGGCTCGTGATATTTTGAAAACATGGCGGATTTCACTGGGAGCCCAATTCTAGATCACCTGAAAACATTACAAAAAAACTATGTTATGTCACGAGCCCGAGAATTGGGCTCAAGGGAGCCCAATTCTCGTGCTCGTGACATTTGTTATCATACGACATGTATCACTACAACATAGTTTTTTTGTATGGTTTTCAGGTCATATCCGCCATGTTCCAAAATATCACAAGCTCGAGTATTGGGCTCCAGGAGCCCAATACTAGAGGTTCCAGGAGCCACATTCTCCTGCTCGTGATATTTATTTTGATACGACATATATCACTAAAACTTAGTTTTTTTGTATGGATCCCAATTCTCGTACTCGTGACATTTATTATCATACGACATATATCACTAAAACATAGTTTTTTTGTATGGTTTTCAGGTGATATCCGCCATGTTGTCAAAATGTCACGAGCACGTGAATTGGGCTCCAGATGTCAACTTTTTTACTAGGCGAGGAACAATGAAAGATGTCGTTCGGTCGCCGTACATTACACCGTACGTAACGACTTTCTGTACATGTCCTCCACCCCAAGACATTTCCGCCCCAACGACCGTCGGTTCTCCTCGCTATGTGCCCTGCCCATTGCCACTTGATACATGCAATCCTTTGGGCTATGTCTGTGACCTTAGTTCTCCTGCGGATCTCATCATTTCTGATACGATCACGCAAAGAGACTCCGAGCACTCCATTGCTCTCTGGGTGACTCTGAGCCTCCTTAATCGGCACATTGTAAGCGGCCACGTTTCGGAATAATTATAGCCAAATATAATATGTTTAAAATTGTATTATTAAAAACAAATATTATTTAGTAAGTAGCTAACATTAAACTATATGTACTATTAATGGTGTAGGTAATTACATCTCACTGGTAGCTGATAAGGCGTCTACAAGTAATTGTATGCAAATAATCTGAACTCATTATTGAACTGTTCTCTCTCTTCCTTATAAAGAAATGCGTAACGCAACACAATCATTAAGATCACGATTCCTTTGTAGAGGAGGAGTGAGTGAGGGTACCGGACACCCAATCCGGGGTTTAAAGGTTGGCAGTGCACTTGTGACTCCACTGGTGTCGCGGGTGTCTATGGGCGGCGGCAATCGCTTACCATCAGGTAATCGCTCTGCTCATCTGCCACCTATCACATAACAAAAAACTAGTCATCACTCATTTTTCACAGTGGATTTTTTAGCTACTAAACCGGATCTATTTCAAACAATTTCACGGTTACAACCTCTCAGGCAATACTTATACTGTTTATTAAATAACCATGCAAAAATGTTGGATCCAACGCGTACGCGAATAATTGATTCACGTACAAAAACGGACCCAACATTTGTGCATGGTTATTTAATAAATAGTATAAGTGTTTGCCGAGAGGTTGTAACCCCGAAATTGTTTCAAATAGATCCGGTTTAGATCCGTTTGGCGTCGCTAGTGTGCCCTACCCGTCACCTTAAAGACATCCACTTCTGTGTTTCACTTTCACCCACTATGATCAATTACTCCCCATTCTCCCCAACTGCTACTTAAAACCTTATACATCTTAAGAAGTACAATCCTTTATATCTCACAGCAGTTAATCTACATACAAATGGGTAATTATGAGTTGGTCGGTCTTATAATGGTTGTTGTTCTGAAACCGAACCATTACAAAGCTCATAACGTTAATGAAACAAAATGTTAATTATGGACTCGGTTTAACATAAGCTGAGTACTCCATTGGTACCTAATAAATTTAGACCGTGTTTAAACTTGTTACGTAGTCTATTTAGTAGTTTGTACCAGGTAGAGGTAATCTTTTTGTAGGTTATTTGGCATCTGGGGTGCAGTGAGTGGCTAGTAAAAGCGATGGCTCGTCTTGTGGTCCTGGGAGGATGATTTAATCATCTAAAAAATAACAACTTTTTAAAATAATTATTTTATATATTAGGGGATACAATATAATAACATATTCAGAGTGATGTTGGGACTTCCGAAGTACTGTAGCGCATCGGGCATGTTTGCTGACGCACGTATCAATGGTTGGAAACCATTGACAGTTATGCGCAAAAAGATGGTTTCGATTAGAATTTGTATACTAGGCAGTTCCAATATCATTCTGAAGATACTCTCGGAATGATAGTCCTGCTCTGGAATACTGAGCAAAAGCGGTAAAGGGTGTCGCGTGCTGCAATGACAAGATTTGACATTATTTATTTTATAATACATTAATTTCAATTTAATTTTGAATTTATATTCAATTGGCATGTAGTAGCTTGAGCCAAGTAAAAAAAATATTCATTTTCAAAATTTTAGTTGCATGAATACAATAATACGCACACACACACACACACGGATATCAGAATCAACTGTGGGATTACAAATATATACATAGGTATAATACTTTTCTTTTGTAAATACATACGTATAGTACATGGAAAACACCCAGCCCAATACAAACAGACATGTTCATACACACACATGTTTGTATTGTGCGGGGACCGAACCCGCAACCCTTGGACCAAAGGCAGCGTTCACTACCACTGTTCCAAACGGGTTGTCAAACTAATATAATAATGTCCTCCAAACCGATTTTTCGGTCATGGCGGCCAATCTCAGCGATCAGATAGCAACGCAAGACATATTATAGTGCACAAGTATTTGCGCAGACACAAGTGCACTCTGTATTCTCGTACCCTCTCATTTCGATGGGACACTAGTGTGATACCACCGAAGAGGGATTAGGCGCAGGACCAACGACTTAACGTGCTTTCCGAGGCACGGGGGTACAAGACCGCCAACTTCTAGACTCCGGGCTAACTTTTTTTTTTTTTTTGCTGGCAACCCTAAGTGTCAGACGTCAAATCGCCAGCTCGTATTTTAAAATCAAATTTTATTAAAAATTAAGTGTTTTTAGTGTAATAAACAAAGTGATTCGCCATAAAATACCTGAAAACATTACGGATAATTGTTAGCAAGCCTCCGCTGACAATATTTACCTGGATAACTTATTGTGACCATCCGACGGTCAGTGTCGTTGCAGAAAATTTGAACCGACAACGGATAAACCGGGGGAGTATTGATTTTTTAATTATTTATTCAACTCATATACGATATTGTGTTAATTCAAGAACCTATCCAATCCAACACCGTTGTAATTCACCCAATACAGTATTTAATTCGAGGTTATTTATCTATCTTACCTACATCAGATACCTACTTAGTACCTATAAAACGACTTACACTACACTAATACTGACACTTTATCTCTTATTAGCCTCTGCAATAATAACACAATTCGCTAAACCCGACATTATCGGAATAAGACGGTTCTCCATAAAGAGATTTGTCAAATTCCATAACACAAACCTGGTTTTCTGTCTCCCTTTACTTGTAATCAAATAAAGTGGATGATTAAACACCTGGCCACGAACACTAACAAATACCACTTACTATCTTTGGTTTGCATTGAACATTGTAATGAGAGATAATCTGTTACCCACAAAAAAATAATATCTCCACACATTAGTTATATGTATGTTATGTTATTTGAGTAACTAGTTCATTATTTTATTAAATAACAATAATTTTAGTCCATCATTAATCTTAAAAAACCTAATAAATACTTCTTTCACTTTATAATAATATTTAAATTGTAGGTACCTACATTGACCTACTTAAATCAGCTGCTTGCTGAAAGCATTTGTACCTACCTAATAAATATTTGTGTTATAGGTCAAATACTCTTTTTTAAACCGGTTCAAACGTTTGTTGTACACTTATTTGTAAATAATTCCAGGTATGTCGGGTAGTGGAGCTTACCCTAAGAAGATGACTCGGAAGGCCACTTCCCAAGAATTAGAATTTAAGTTAAAAAGGGCCCTTGAGGAAATAAAAGAGCTTAGGGAGGACAACACCCAAATCCTCAAAGAACGGGATGACAATGAAGAGGAATCTCTTAAAATTATAAACAATAACACCCAACTTAAGTGTGAACTGGGGGACCTCCATGCTCAGCTTATGGATGTCCTGATGCAACGAGATCAACTACTTAACACCGTGGCCAGCTTTGACCAGTGTAGTGAGACCTACGAGAGGGCTCTGCAACGTATCCAAGACCTTGAGGTGGAGCTAGGGGACGCCAACAAAGTCATACAACAGTATGAGAAAGAAAAGAGGTGTCAAGAGGCATTACATACCCACAGCCTGTATGAAGAGTTGATCGGGTCACCAGCTGGGCGGGGGGCTATCCAGAGTAACAACTCATGTCTGGAGAATGATAGGGTTAAACTAGGCAAGAAAAATAGACTTAAGAAATATGTCAAAATAAATAATTATATTAAGAAAACTGAAAAATTAGTTAAAAAACAAAAATGCCACCAGAAAAACATATTATTGAGAAAACAGCGAGTAGACCTACTTGATAGTTTAGAATTATATAGTAAGAAGTTAGATGAGAGTAGGCATAAATATGAAAGAGACACACAGGAGCTGCAAGCTGACATCTCGCGGCTGCATAGGTCATTACAGCGTGTGACCGACAAATATAACTCAGCCCAAGGACAAATAAGCGAACACATCCTCGCTGCTACCCGATTTATAGAACAGTGTAACTGTCAGCATGGTACAGGGCCCGGCTTCACTGACCTGCAGGTGGAAGATGAACCTCCGCTTCTGGACCTCACTACCAACAATAACTTATTGTCATCAGTAGTGAACAATACTAATAATAATGTAACAATTTTTTCTGATAGGATTGGAGTTGGTTGTGGACCTCTTCTAAATGAGAAATGTAAATGTATGGTAACAAATTATTGTATGCCTAACGCTTCATTAGAGCAAATTATTGACAAGATGAGTAAGTGTACATTTAGCAAGGATTCAATAATCATACTAATGATTGGGAATTCCTTAGAAATAAGAAAAAGAGATTTTCTTCAGAGATTCTCAACCCTTTGTGAGCTCCATGTAAAAAAAATATTTTTGTGTGCCTTCCCTTTTTCTAGGTACTACACACCTAGGCAAAATAACAGTATTCATTTATTGAATACATTATTATACAACCTGACCTTTAGTCATAGTGACAAATTTGTGTTTTTTGACACAAATAAATTTATAGATAATAAGTTTTTGTTGACTGGCAAAACTTTTTATTTGCCTGATAAAATTAAAAAAGAAATAGCTACTCTGTTAGCATTTAATATTAATAATTTGATTACCCAAAATAATTTTATTCCAAATGATTTAAATTACAATGTGAGACAATAGAGGAATCCTCTTGCAAACCAATGACAAAAAGAAACCCTAAAAATCTAAACCTTATTCATCAGAATATACAGGGTTTGTCTGGCAAATTACTTGAATTGGAATTATTTTTGAATAAAATGAATGTCCATGTATTATGTATTACGGAACACTGGTTAAGACAGTATGAATTAATTATTAATATTGATAACTATAGCGTCGGTAGTTCGTTCACGAGAAAGTCTGCAATCAGAGGCGGGTCACTAATTTTATTAAATAATACCATTAAATATAAAGAACGCAAAGATGTCGTTTCACTTTCACTTGAGCGAACTATTGAGCTAGCATGTGCGGAGCTTGAACGACATGTCATTGTTTGTGTGTACAGGCCTCCATCTGGGAATTTTACTTCATTTGAATCCATTATGGAAGAAGTATTAAGAAAAATATGTTCATCTAATAAAAAAGTGGTTGTGTGCGGGGATTTTAACATCAATATATTAGATAATTCTCAGAACTCAGTACGGCTTCTGAATCTTTTCAGATCATTCAATTCATATCATCTTTTTAACGAACCCACACGAGTAACCCCCACCACAGCTACTTGCTTAGATAACATATTTTGTAACTGTGATGTATTAGACAAGTCCATAATAAACTTCATAAACTCAGATCATAGTGGACAACTAGTAATGTTTGAATACAGTCATGCACCCTCTTCATGTAGCTTTGTGTGCAGGCCAATAACTGTAAACCGTAAAGAAAAATTTAAAGAAAATATTTCTAGAAAGGTACCTGCATTATCACTGTCACGATGGAAATGCTAATCAGCTTTATAATATGCTTTTTAATGTGGTTGAAAAAGAATATAATCAGATTTTCCCTAAAAAAACAATTAAATTAGATACTTCTAAAACTAAATTCAGTGACTGGGCCACTACAGGCATCTATAAAAGCAGAAAGAGGCTGTTTGAATTATATGATATCAAAGCCAATTCTGAAAACGCTAATTTAATTGAATATGTCAGAACATACTCAAAATTATTCAAAAAAGTATGTGCAATGGCAAAATCAAATTATTTTAAAGACAAAATAATAAAAGCCCCTAATAAAAGTAAAATCTCATGGAAGATAATAAATAAAGAGACTTGTAAAAATAAAACAAGAGACAACAAGCTCTCTCTTAAAATTGATGGCAAATCACTTGTTTCTGACTCTGAAGTAGCAGAAACATTTCAGTCTTTCTTTTCTAATATACCAGTCACAACAACCAATCAATTGAATTCCAGTCCACATCTCGCTGCTTCTCTCCTCAGGTCTCATGTTGATAAGTGCAACACGCCTTTTAGATTCAATCATGTCAATTCTAATATAATTTTAAAAACATTCAAAGAATTAAATATGAAACCGACTGAGGATTTATGGGGCATCTCGGTAGATATAATCAAAAATATAATACATTCTATCGCACCCCACTTAGCAATAATATTTAATAAATGTGTTGACGACGGTCAATTTCCCGATATGATGAAATACAGTAAAATAATACCGTTATTCAAGTCGGGTGAGAAAAGTGACCCGTCTAACTTCAGACCTATTTCTATACTGCCTGCTCTCAGCAAAATTTTTGAAAAAGTAATATTCACTCAGTTATTGTCTCATTTAAACCTTGAATAAAATATTGCACAGTAAGCAATTTGGATTCACAAAAGGGAAATCCACTACTGATGCTGGAGTGGCGCTTATCAAACATGTATTTGATGCGTGGGAGAAAAAGCGAGATGCTATTGGAATATTCTGTGATTTGTCTAAAGCATTCGATTGCGTCAATCATGAAACATTGCTAATGAAGTTACAGCATTACGGTGTCATAGACACCTCACTAAGTCTAATCAAATCTTACTTATCAGATAGGATTCAGAAGGTCAATGTCAATGGAACTAACTCTTCTGGCGCCCCTCTAACCATGGGTGTGCCCCAGGGCTCTATATTGGGGCCCTTGCTCTTTTTAATCTATATAAATGACCTTCCTTACTATACCAATGATCTATGTGAGATAGTGTTATTTGCTGACGATACATCCTTGATTTTTGAGGTTGATAGGCAAAAGAAAAATGTTGACGAAGTAAATAACACACTCTCTCAAGTACTACAGTGGTTTACTTATAATAACTTGGTTCTTAATTCAAAGAAAACAAAATGTGTTAAGTTCACAATGCCTAATGTAAGGCAGGTCAAAATGAATATTGTCATGAATAACGAACCTATCGAAGTCATAAACTCCACAGTTTTTCTAGGTATCACTCTGGATACAAAATTGCAATGGAGCCCTCATATTGCTGTCTTGGCAGGAAGACTTAGTTCAGCTGCATATGCAGTTAGAAAGATAAGGAATCTGACTGATATCGAGACAGCGAGACTGGTTTATTTTAGCTATTTTCATAGTCTGATGTCATATGGTCTACTACTGTGGGGATCCGGTGCTGACTTACAAGCCATCTTCATTTTGCAGAAGAGGGCCATCCGTGCCATCTACGGTCTTAGATCACGTGACTCACTCAGAGAAGTATTCAAGGAAATCAATATTTTAACCGTATCATCTCAATACATTTTTGATTGTATTATGTTTGTACGCAAGAACTTGCACCTTTACTCGCAAAAATCAGATTTTCATAGCTTTAACACGCGAAATAAACATAGGCTTGCTGTCCCAAATCTAAGACTTCATAAAATTGGAAGTTCATTTGTAGGATTGAGCATTAGAATGTTTAATAAGTTACCTCAAAATATTATTGATTTACCGGTACATAAGTTTAAGTTGCATGTAAAAAACTGCCTAATGCAGAAAGGCTACTATAAAGTAGAGGATTATTTGAATGATAAGGATTCCTGGACATGTTGATCTCTTCGCCTGTCCTCTAATGTATAATTCATTTCATAATTTTTCATTGACGATTTATCTAAACGATATTGATTATAAGCAATGTATATCATACTGTCACTGTAATCATAATTTGTATAAGAATGAAAGTTGTAATTACCATATTATTTGGAAAGAGTAACTACTGAGTTTCTTGCTGATTCTTCTCGGTAGAAATTGACGTTCCGAATCAGCGGTAGATTACATAATATTTGACATTCATAAATGTTCTTTATTGAATAAAGACATTTTAGATTTTGACTGTATAAACATTGATTTATATTAATTATTCAATAATTGACAAGATGCTAACCACCTACTATTGTACACCTCGTCCTGCAGTTTATTAGTCTGGATTAAGTAACTACTACTCTTTGTGACCTATGAGGGGAACCTAAGTAGTCATGCTCACTCAAATGTCTCTGAGGTGGTGGCGCTATGTGGCGGGTCATTACATTCCCTCTAATATGGTTGAGTGAAATGATGGCTGACACGTACGTCATACTTGTGAACAGGTGCCACCTTTGGGGACTGGTCTGCTTCGGTTTACCTCATAATATTTATTTTATTATTATTTCCTTTATTTTATTTTGTGTAACAATTAAACTGTATGGCTTGGTATGATGATGACACAACATTGTATGAAAGTTTGGCGATTAAAAAGAGTAACTGGCGAGTTTCTTGCCGGATCTTCTCGACCAGAAACAACTTTCCGAGCCGGTGGTAGAATCGCATTATGTTTATTTATTTCTTTAGTATATTTTATGTATCAACATATATATGTATTAACATGTAAATACATAAGTACTTATAAATAGTTTTAAGTCATTAAAATGTATGACGATTTGTAAGTGCTGTATACAAGCCTATGCAAATAAAGAATTATTTGATTGATTGATTGATTGATTGATTAACACTGAGAATTTCTTAATAGAAAAACTCAGGTACAAATTTTGGCCCGACCCTGGGATCGGACCCCAAGCGCAACCGTCGCTTTAAAGTGCTACCCAATAACCATTGCGCCACTGAGGCGCAAAATACTGATAATATAAGCCTGAAGTAATTAATAAAGAAATTTTGTATTTGTATAGTATTTAATCAAAATAAAATTATAGTACGGGGACTTTTTTTATTGATACTTGGCAACATACATTTTAGTGATAGCTGCATACTTAAGTTAAACTCTTTATATAATTTATTCAAATCTAATGCCTGTTTATAATGGAGCGACATAGTCAAATATTGACAAAGCTCCTTAAATAAAGAAAAAAAAATGGGGACTTTTTGCTTACTAAAGAGGTTATACTTCTTATTAAAAAAGGTCAATTTCATACTTTATTCCCTTTTATTTACTAATACAGTAAAATAATAGATATGCCATGATAGCCACGACCACCACAATAACATCGCAGAAGTCAAATGCTCAGTCAACAAAGCCATTTGTGTACACGCACGTTATGACTAAGGTGGCCTTACGTCCCTCTTTGAGCGGGATTCTTCAGCATGTGTGTTAGTCCTGATATATAAAACAAGAGCAAAAAATGTCTAAGGAAAAAAAAAAGCACGAATAAGAATAGAATAAGAATTTATTTTATTTGCGTAAACGATTTTTAAAACTAATTTCTTAGGTTACATTTTGCATCGTTCATATGCCTGTAATAATTAATTATCGATGTCAAAAGAGTGTGATTTTGGATTAATTAATTCAATAGACTCCTGTTTCTCCAACTTCTGGGCTCCTGATATCTAAAACAAGAGCAAATGTATCTTATTGTATGGCAAAAAAGCATGATTATTCAAAGCGAAATCGATTTCTTGGGTTACATTTTGTATCGTTATAGGCCTGTATAATATGATTAGTAGTATCGTGATTTAGTAATACGTTTAATGTAAATAGATGTCAAAAGAGTGTGATTTTGGATTAATTTATTCAACAGACTCCTGTTTCTGAAACCTCTGGATTCCATTCTCAAATGGACCCCGTAGGTCCTAATAACCCTCCTCAATCCCTCTCCCCATTGCACTCCGGGAGAGCTGCATTTTCTATAATAAAGTATTATTAGCATCTTAATTTATTTAATGCCTCAGGTGGCAGATGAGCAAAGGAATCCTCACCCATTAACACCAATGGAGTCTTTCCTTCCTTTTAATTAGTTTTCCCTCCAGATTGGGCCTCCGGTACCCTCACTCAGAAAAACATAGTGCAGGCGCTTCATTTTCCTATTATTTTTTATACTACGTCGGTGGCAAACAAGCATGCGGCTCGCCTGATGGTAAGCGACTATCTCAGTCTATGGATGTCTGCAACTCCAGAGGATTTGCACAAACGTTAACACTCCTTAATTGACATTTGAAGCCCATCGATTGTTTCGAGTGTCCCGCTGACACAAACCAAATATGGTCACGCTTGTTATGACTGATGGTGGAAAATCAATTCGCATCGACCCCTGACGTCTCACTTACGACCCCTCCCTCCGTCCTCCGCTGATCTTGCTGTTTTCGCCTCCGCTGCACATGTCAAAATAACAAAAAATGATAAATGCCCTTAGAGATTTTGAGACGCGGTCTTCATACAGCGTTGTGGAGAATTGGCGGAGATTTTAATCATAGTCGATGTCTATGATCATTTGTATAGACGTCGACAAGGTCTATAAGAAAACTAAATCTATATGGATATGGTTTCTACATACGAGAAATAGAAAAATAATGAAAAAATCTGCAAGTCTCCCAGACCTTTTTTTTTATCTCCCCACCATAGCAGATGCACCAAAGAACCGTCATCATCGTCAGCCTATTTAAGTCCCCACTGCTGGGGCACGGGGGAGGGGTAATTGCCATACTCACCACGATTGGCAGACGGGTTGGCGAGAGTTTTCCTTCTCTGGGTGCTGATGATCATGCCAGCAGCTTTACCTTAGTCGCCTTGTGGCATGTGCCGTGTGGTCCCCGGCAGAGTAGAATAGGCTACCCTCACTCTTACCGAGGTGTCGTAAAAGGCGACTAAGAACCGTCATCTTAGAACACTTTTAGGAAGCAAAGAAGGAAACTTATGTGCTTGTATATGTACGTGGGATCTCTAGATGACGATTTTACATCACCCACTCATACCCTTTGGTTATGGAAAGGAGACTGGTGGGCGTAACTTTTAGAGACAGAAAAACTAACAAGTGGCTTAGAAGACACAGTAAGGTGGCAGACATACTCAAAAGGATGGCGCAACTTGAGTAGCAACGGGCAGGATATATAGCCCGAAAGACATACTCGTGGTGTAGCGATATACTGCAATGGAGGCCATGGGATCAGAAAAGGCCTATCGGAAGGCCACAAATGAGATGGAGGGACGACATCGCAAATATTGGCGGGCATAACTGGAACTCAACTGCTCCAAATAGAATAGAATTGAGAAGATTGAAGGAGGCCTACACCAAATTATTCGAAAACGACATAAGATTATCATCTTGATGATGAGATGACTCATGGAGTCCACAAGTCTTCTTGCAATAACCATATTGACGACTGAATGAAGTAACTGATCTTTAAGTCGCTCTGCTGAAATCTCCGCCGATGCAAAACCACAGCCCACCCACCCTTATGAGGAAGCAGTCTAATGCGTATTTAAATATGTGGGGTAATGTTCGTGACTTACGTGAACAGATTTAATCGCCTTCGAAATTTATTCGGCGAGCCCTTCAAGCCCTCAATGGTTCGGTTAATAACCCGAAAATATGGAGACTAGAAAGTTTTAATTGTCGACCGTTTATCGCCGAGTGAGTTTTATAGCTCCATCACGATAATGCAAGTAGGGTGTTACCTATTACAGTGTTTATAGACTTAATGCAGTCACGTCGACGTCGACACGCCTTTTGTTTTTAATTTGCGCTTTTTATAAGCTTTTGTACTGTAGGCAATCGTTCTTTTACACCTTAGTATTTCAGTTTTCTTTTGGAAAAAATATTTATTTATTAAGGTACTTACACCAACGATTGTTACGAACAATACTTAATTAAAAGATAAAGATAAAGATTTCTTTATTGGCCACAGAACACAAATCAAACATGAGTGACATAAATACACAAGTATGACAAATTCCCGTTCGGCCGTGTGGTCCCCGGCAGAGTAGAATAGGCCACCCTCACTCTTACCGAGGTGTCGTAAAAGGCGACTAAGGTAAAGCTGCTGGCATGATCATCAGCACCCAGAGAAGGAAAACTCTGCATTTATATCAAAACCCTCGCCAACCCGTCTGCCTAGCGTGGTGAGTATGGCAATTACCCCTCATGTGATTGAGGGAGGACCCTGCCCCAGCAGTGGGGACTTAAATGGGCTGATGATGATGATGATGACAAATTCTGTAGCCAACAAGGCCCAACCTCAGCATTTGCTGCAGTGACCGAAGCGCTGGTTTTCAGGCAGAGCCTAATTATGTAATACTTATTAGTTAAATACTTACAAACAAATTGCACAATCAATTAAAGTGTTAATATAAGCATTTTAATACAAAATCACTATCATTTAAATTAAAATTTAAATAAGAGCGATGGTAGCTCAATGGATACGAACGCGCCTTCCACGCAGGAGGTAGAGGCTCGAATCCAAGCATGCACCAAAGGTTTTTTTTCAAATCTATGTGCGTATTTCTACCCTTACCATCTGCTCGGTGGTGAGGGAAAACATCGTGAGGAAACCTACACGTTTCGGAAAAAAGTTTCTGAAACGTGTAACCATGATTCAGTTGGTGTGGTTATCCTGTTAAAGGGTTGCGAAGGTCAGACGGCAGTCACATCATTGTAATTACCAGACCCCCCCTTTCCTGAATCATGGTCTAAGCGTACCCTGGGCTCCAAAGCGACAGTTTCGGACGCAACCGGGAATTACACGCTAAGATGAAGATGAAGACTATCATTTAAATACACCATAATATCACACTAAAATTAGAAGCTCGATTGCTTCAAAGAATGATGAATCTGCCTGAAATGCAATTTTTCCATTACACTTCATCATCATCATCAGCCCATTTAAGTCCCCACTGCTGGGGCACGGGCCTCCCTCAATCACATGAGGGGTAATTGCCATACTCACCACGCTTGGCAAACGGGTTGGCGAGGGTTTTGATATAAATGCATTACACTTATGATGTTTTAAATACATGGTGTACATAGCGGGGCGGTATTTGACACCAGCTCATCGGTTACAACTCACAAGTTCGGCCCCATGTGGAATATTGCCCCCATCTCTGGGCTGGTGCACCTTAGTACGACCATCAAGAGAAGAGCGTACTCTTTTTTAAAAAGGCCGGCAACGCATTAGCAATCTCTCTAATTTCGCGGATGTTCATGGGCGGCGTTGATTACTTTCCATCAGGTGACTCGCTTGCTCGTTATTCTGCCTGTAGCATAAAAAAATATAAATTTTCTATTCATTTATAAGGGTTATGGAGCTAACTTAAATAATTAATTCTTCTTTTACTATTTCTATCGGTACCTATCGTAAACAACAATGTAAGTCAATAAGCTTGTTTGTGGCGAAACAAAGATGAAAAAAGGACTAAAATGTTTGAAGTCAAAAAGCGACAGAGAATTGAAAATGTCAGCTCACAGGCATTCCAAATCCAGGCAAAATGTCAAAAAGACCAAGCCATTTTAGGCGAACGCCGCGGGCATTGGAGAATTCTATTAAAAATAACAAAGTTCGCCTCGTGCACCGAAAGCGTGAAGTCGGTAGAATGCGCCTGAGACGGTAGTTTCCATATCGCGTCGGTTTATCGCGCGATCGAAGCCCCCCGTAGCTCGCGATGATCCATCTTCTAGGGAGCCTGGGGCGGGGCAGACGGGCGAGTTGGGAGCGGCTACAAGGCCCATAATCATGACTGCGGCTGCGAAAAAAAATCATACCAAGACTCTGTAAACGTAGTCGCAGGAAAGGTAGCAGGAGCAGGACACGAGTAGCGATCAAAGTGTCTGTCTATTATTGTTGCGGAGCTATCAATAGTATTGCTTTTTGTCAAAACGATAATAAAATTTGATGATAACGACACTAATATGTTTCCTAACATAGGTAATTAATCAAAAACTATGGATAGTATCGATAGTTTTGTACTATCGATAGTCACATATGTTTCGATAGTATTGCTGCCCGATTAAATATGTCCGATACTATCGATAGTATCGAAAGTATTAGCGTTATCAATAGTAATGATCTAATTTTACTATCGATACTATTGACAACCAGCAATACTATTGATACTATTGATTTTACTTTTACTATCAATAGTATATTGATAGACTTACGATAGTGGACTCTTGATAAACAACACTAGTGTCTATTATTTGGAGAGTCCTGTGTCAAGCATTGGACTGCGATAAGCTGATGATGATCCGAAATAAAAAAAATGCGCGGAAAGAATGTAATATTGAATGATAATTTTTGCCACGACGTTGATCAACATGAAAGTGTACGAGCTTTTACTAGTACTGTTTATCGTATTATTTTTACTAAGTATTAGAGTTACAAAAAATCTCATTTAGGGCGGAACGATATTCGCTGGGTGACTTTGAGCCTCCATAATCGGCACATTGTAAGCGGCCACGTTTCGGTTCCGTATGTCATCACTGGCAACACACACGCATTAAAGACTTTTGTCTTGAGACACTGCGATAGATTTGCCGAAAATATGCTGCGTATCATCATCATGATGATGATGATGATGATGTTCGCTGGGGTCCACTTGTTAATTATTATTACTAAGTAGCGTATCTAGACAATCTTTTTTTGGTTACTCGATCGTAACCAATCGCAACGAACTACAATGCGGTTATCGCAGCATGCAGGATATAAATATGTAATAACAAAATTCCGTATGCATCGAGAACAAGAGAATGTTAATGCATACTGCGACGATTTAAGTTTTTCATTCGAGGCCTACCCACCTACCTACGTCGGGTTTCCTACGCAGTTTGGAATGCCGCTGTCGAAGCACTCTGTTGCAATTTTTTTTCCCACTCTCACACCAACCACATAGTTTCGAAAGCGATCTCGAACGGTGGTCGCAAAAGACGCTGATTCAAAAAACTTTTTCACTCTCTCATACGCTCGAATGCTTGTACTTTGGATTCGAAATATAGATGTTGCGTGAGTGAGGGTACTGGAGGCCCAATCCGGGAGGAAGCGGGTTTTAAAGATAAAGGTAAGCAACGCATTTGTGAAGTTGTGACTCCACCGGTGTAGCGGGTATCCATGTGCGGCGTCAATAGCTTATCATCAGGTGATCCGTCTGCTCGATGCTCGTCTGCCATTTATCATTTTTATAAAAACGTGCGTCTCGATAGCGGCATTTGAAACTACGTAGTAGACCCAATGCGTCTGTAGCGTTTTAAACGCCCGTCTACGTCCCAACTTGTCGCGCGTCCCAATGATCCATCTTCGTGAAAACACGCGCTAGCGACGCGTGATTCCACCAACAAGGGTGCTGGAGGGCTGTGAAATATTTATTTTTTTCCCTCTCAAGTTGGTGTCAAACTTATGTGCACGCGACAAATGGCACCGAAGAATGCGACGTGTTTAGTTAAAGGGATAATTCTGGTACCGAAATGTTTCGCCCTTTATACGGTTGTTGTGAAAGTTTCGCGCTATTGTGTTGCAAAGACGTAACATAGGGGTTATAGTTTGGTGATAAAACGGTGAGTCACTTATATTATTATGATGGCTGTTTATAACTCTCTGTTATAACAGAAGGACGATTTTTGTATTCACCAAGGACCTACTTTATACAATTTTTGTACCACTTGTGCCTCGTTTATGGCTCATAATATTACAGGTAATATAATTTTAATGCGACCTTCTAAAAGCATCAAACTCCACCTTTACTTCAATACGAATTCCTACTTACATATGTAGGTAGGATAGATAGGTAGTTAAAAGAAACAACTTTAATTTCAAGATACTTAATAGGTACCTAAGGTTTTATTATTATCATGATCATTTCAGCTAATAGACACACACAGATCGGATTTATTATTATATCTCTTAATTTATGATCGATACTTGTGCTAGTTGTAAGTAAACACCTTGTTAACACCGTAATTAACTAATTTATCATAATAATTTGTGCTCTTCTCATATACTCAAGGGAGTCTTGTTTCAAAAGACTCATGCTTTTGGCTTATCCTACTTAACTTTTGCGAGATGAGTCGACGAGCGCGAACAAATTGCTATTATATCTCTACAGGCGTTTTTACATTTACATCCTTTTAATAAAATTGGAAACGCATATGTTGACACAATTTTAATTCTATTATTTATAATAAGAGATGACATATTAAGTAGAATGTCTTAATAATAAAATTATACAACTGTTGATTAGATGCGTACCTATATGTCCGTATTTTGGTACCCTACCAAAATGATACCGGCGTAGGTAAAACTAACACCATCTAAAGATAAGAAAATAGCACATAATGTGTTGTAAGTAAATAACTTGTACAAAATCAATATGTTTGCCTACAAAAAGAAAGATGTTTAATTATTAATGTTACTATTATCTCATCAAATAACATAGTACCTACCTACTTACTTAAATATGAATACCTAATAAAACGAAGAATGATAATACCTGTATTGTATCAATTTAATATAATTAATGTAGGCAGATAATAACAACAAACATTTTAAATGTTCAAGTAAATAAATAATCCTTTTGTCTTATAATAAAATTTTCAGTCTTTTTAATAATGAACGATATTTATCATCTGATCGTATTCAAGAAAAGAGTGAGTAAGCTGTTACTAGACAGACATGATCCATCCTCGGCCACATCATCACTTACCATCAGGTGAGGTGAGTAGCCAAATGTCTGGCTATTCTAATAAAAAAAAATAAAAAAATAAACCGAGAGTTCACTGAACCCGTCTTTCGCAAAAGCATTAAAATACAATGTGTACAACTTACAAGCATCTTAAGGCACAATTGGAGAGCACTTACAAAGTGCAAAGTTTGCTTTTGACGCGTGCCTTTTTCTGATGCCGCCTTAAATCTTCGGGCTTAGCAAATATTAGCATTTACTTACAAACTGCAGGGGCCTTAACACCCCCGCTAACAACATAACAATAATATCAACTTCAACATTTGTTTACTAAATGAAAATATTTTAAGTTAAAGCGATCCGGATCGGTAGAAAGTACACGAAAAAAATAGCTCCAAAGACAGACTCGTGGTGTAAGAAAATGCTGCAGTGGAGGCCATGGGATCAGAAAAGACCTATCGGAAGGTCACAAATGAGATGGAGAGACGATATAGCAAAATTTGGCGGGCACAACTGGATTTCAACTACCCAAAATAGAATAGAATGGAGAAGATTGAAGGAGGCCTACACCAAATTGGTTGAAAACGGCTTAAGATGATGATGATGACACGAAAAAAAATTTTACTAAGTACAAGGTAACTCGATTAGATAAACCCACCTTATATTGGTAACCATAGTAGGTAGGCCTAGTTGCCGTACTAGTCGCCAAATACTCTAAAGGATTAAGCTACTGTTACACATGCTCATTTGAAGCATGCTTTTTAAGCATGTTACATATGAGCATGCTTAAGGAACTGTCCACATTTGATATCAATAAGCATGCTATTACCCATCTTTTAGCACGCATAAAAATAAGCAAACCTGTCAACACGTGCTAAAGCACTCCGCCACACTCCCCCTTCCACCTGTACTACAGGTAGCATTAAAAAATGACTGGCGTGTTTTTTTTAAGCATGCTCAAAATTTGCATGCTTATTGTAGCATGTCCGTCCACGCATGCTTCTAAGTAGCACTTGTTCAAAAGAAGCATGCTTTAAGCATGAAAATAAGCATGTGTAACCTTTATAGAAACAAAGGTACCTAAGAGTAAATTCGCACGAAAGGGTCCTACTACAATTATTTTACAACCAGCATCTTCATTTTTGTGGAAATGGATCGAGTTAAAACATTAAAAAAATATGTCCTGTAGTTCTGTAATGAACCTACAGATTTTTTTTTAATTTGAGTAGCGTCACAGATCACAGCAGCAGACGGCTCAACTGATGGTAAATGATCACACGAGGAAGGTAATATTACCTTCGAACAACTCGTACCTATTATAATATCTGTGGTACAAACTTCAGTTACTCCGTGACCTTGGCGCTTGCAACAGCGCCGAAATATCTGAAACTCAAAAATAAGGTACATGGCAGAAATCTCGTAAATAACTACCTATTCTAATGTCAGTGACCATGAGAGATAACTTGGTTCTTAATTCAAAGAAAACTAAATGTGTTAAGTTCACAATGCCTAATGTAAGGCAGGTCAAAATAAATATTGTCATGAATAACGAACCTATCGAAGTCAGAAACTCCACAGTTTTTCTAGGTATCACTCTGGATACAAAATTGCAATGGAGCCCTCATATTGCTGTCTTGGCAGGAAGACTTAGTTCAGCTGCATATGCAGTTAGAAAGATAAGGAATCTGACTGATATCGGGACAGCGAGACTGGTTTATTTTAGCTATTTTCATAGTCTGATGTCATATGGTCTACTACTGTGGGGATCCGGTGCTGACTTACAAGCCATCTTCATTTTGCAGAAGAGGGCCATCCGTGCCATCTACGGTCTTAGATCACGTGACTCACTCAGAGAAGTATTCAAGGAAATCAATATTTTAACCGTATCATCTCAATACATTTTGATTGTATTATGTTTGTACGCAAGAACTTGCACCTTTACTCGCAAAAAATTTCATAGCTTTAACACGCGAAATAAACATAGGCTTGCTGTCCCAAATCTAAGACTTCATAAAATTGGAAATTCATTTGTAGGATTGAGCATTAGAATGTTTAATAAGTTACCTCAAAATGTTATTGATTTACCGGTACATAAGTTTAAGTTGCATGTAAAAAACTGCCTAATGCAGAAAGGCTACTATAAAGTAGAGGATTATTTGAATGATAAGGATTCCTGGACATGTTGATCTCTTCGGCTGTCCTCTAATGTATAATTCATTTCATACTTTTCATTGACGATTTATCTAAACGATATTGATTATAAGCATTGTATAACATACTGTCACTGTAATCATAATTTGTATAAGAATGAAAATTGTAATTACCATATTATTTGGAAAGAGTAACTACTGAGTTTTTTTGCTGATTCTTCTCTGTAGAAATTGACATTCCGAATCAGCGGTAGATTACATAATATTTGACATTCATAAATGTTTTTTATTGAATAAAGACATTTTTGATTTTGACTGTATAAAGATTGATTTAGATTGATTATTCAATAATTGACAAGATGCTAACCACCTACTATTGTACACCTCGTCCTGCAGTTTATAAGTCTGGATTAAGTAACTACTACTCTTTGTGACTTATGAGGGGAACCTAAGTAGTCATACTCACTCAAATGTCTCTGAGGTGGTGGCGCTATGTGGCGGGTCATTACATTCCCTCTAATATGGTTGAGTGAAATGATGGCTGACACGTACGTTATACTTGTGAACAGGTGCCACCTTTGGGGACTGGTCTGCTTCGGTTACCTCATAATATTTATTTTATTATTATTTCCTTTATTTTATTTTGTGTAACAATTAAACTGTATGGCTTGGTATGATGATGACACAACATTGTATGAAAGTTTGGCAATTAAAAAGAGTAACTGGCGAGTTTCTTGCCGGATCTTCTCGACCAGAAACAACTTTCCGAGCCGGTGGTAGAATCGCATTATGTTATTATTTCTTTTAGTAATATTTTATGTATCAATCATATAATAGTATTAACATGTAAATGTATACTAAGTACTATAAAGAGTTTTAATCATTAAAAGTATGACGATTTGTAAGTGCTGTGTACAGCCTATGCAAATAAAGAATATTTGATTGATTGATTGATTGAATATATCTGTGATAAAATTAACCATTATTCTAAAGTGGCACATTTAACAATAACAAAAATTATGATTACTTTCATGAAGAAATGATGACATCATTTTTTCTCGAAAAAAATCCTAATGCTTTCCTTTATGCATTCATCGTTACACTTACGATACTTTTTCCTTAAAATGTCTCATGATCGCCACAGTTAATTACAAATTTATCGGCGGCGTTAGTGTCGTCGATGCGTCACCTTAAGTGTAGGTTTGCCGTTCCAGATAAATTGTACATAAAGCAGAAAGGTGTAAAAGGGACTCACCCTCACTGAAATAGTTCGAAACACTCTTATAAAGGGCTTCTGAAACCTATAACTATTGACGTATTTCCGAATAAGCACGTACAAATGCTGAAACGAAAGCAATATCATTATACAAAATGTCCGTTTTGAATGGCCAAAAGATGAAAGCTATATTCCATTATTGTAAAAGGGTTCCGACGTGTATGGATAGTGGGATCGAGATGGGGTCACGGCCTATGCCACTGTTTCTCAAACATTTTTTTAGGCTAGAGCGATCAAGCACGATCAAGTAAGACCAGGACCGTGTTTTTACCGTGGGAGAGCCAAGCTTCGGCATGAATGGGCCGACTCGACCGGAGTGATACCACGGCCTCACAGAAAACCGGCGTGAAGCAGCACTGTGCTGTGTTTCGCTGCGTGAGTGAGGGTACCGGAGGCCCAATCCGGCACTTGTGACTCCACTGGTTTCGCGGGTGTCCATGGGCGGCGGCAGTTGCTTACCATCAGGTGATCCGTCTGTTCGTCTGCCTACCTATTATATAAAAAAAATTGACCCCAATTCTCGTACTCGTGATATTTTAACAACATGGCGGATATAACCTGAAAACCATACAAAAAAAACATGTTTTAGTGATATATGTCGTATGAAAATAAATGTCACGAGCACGAGAATTGTGCTCCAGGAGCCCGATTCTTGTGCTCGTGATATTCTGAAAACATGGCGGATATCACCTTAAAAACATACAAAAAAACTATGCTTCAGTGATATATGTCGTATGATATGAATGTCACGAGTCCGAGAATGGGGCTCCTGATGGATAATCAACGCCACCAGGAAATCAGAGAGATTGCTTATGAACTGGCGGCCTTTTTAAAAAAATAGTACGCTCTTCTCTTGAAGGTCCCAAAGTCGTAGGTATAGGGAAATACTCTTGCAGCCAAACCGTTCCTTTGTACTGAGATACGTGGTAGCAAGTTTCGCGAGAAACGCACAGTATTAGACCGCCATCCATCGCGATGATGGGGATCAGCTGTGTGGTCCCCGGCAGAATAGAATTGGCCACCCTCACTCTTACCGAGGTGTCGTAAAAGGCGACTAAGGTAAAGCTGCTGACATGATCATCAGCACCCAGAAAAGCAAAACTCTGCATTTATATCAAAACCCTCGCCAACCCGTCTGCCAAGGGTGGTGAGTATGGCAATTACCCCTCATGTGATTGAGGGAGGCCCGTGCCCCAGCAGTGGGGACTTATATGTGCTGACGATGATGGGGATAGAATGACAATCGCTTGCGTGTGGTTCGATGTTAGAATTTAGCTGCAGGGCGTAGATCGAACAGTTCCTCAGAGCACTCCGTATGATAGATGTGGTATAGAATGCTGAGAGAAGCTATATCCCGTCTACTAACTATCAGGAAATGTCCTCAAAATCATGAATGCCAAACTTAAGGTTTTGGTAGAACCAAAAGTCAAATTAAGCCAGTTAACTTCGTAGTAAAAATTATATCTTTAATCCGGAGTTCGTTAGTTATTTTTTTTATTTTTATTTAGAGCGAGTTACGATATATTACAATTACAAAGGTATTCTTATGCTATAATTAGTGTAACATAAACCAGCGTTGATTTTACTGTAAACTGATGTTCGTCGTCGAATGCTTTTAAACAAAGTAAATATCCTACAAGAAGTTCGTACGGCTCGAAATAAAATCTATCTATCATGAATACAACAAACGTAAACAGAAGGCTGATCATAAAAAAAATAATCAATAAATAGAATTTATCTAATTTAGACACAGACGTGGTTATTTTCACCAAAGCATCTGCTTCTGCATGTTGGTAGAATCAATAATAGCAGTTTTATGCACATACGAGTATAGCCTTCTCGCTTCCCGCCCCGCAAAGTTCGTTTTCAAGTTCAATCCCAGTTCAAATCTCATTTTGGATGTAAGCTCGAAGTTTCACATTGTATTAAACATGCTACTTTGTTAGGACATTGTTGGATCATCTGATTAACCGAAAGAGATAATAATTATCTTCGAGCATCGGTGGGCATTTCAGGTTGTGCGATATCTTACTTCGTCTGAGGACCCTTGATAAGTACAAAAAAAGACACACTGAACAAGAAATCTTTTTTTTAAATAAATTCATACAACATCTCTTACCTATATTGACTGGTTCCGTACTATAGTAAGTAGTACAAGCACTTAGGATGTCGAACAAAAGACGAATTACAAAATTATAATGCATAAATACATTTTTTTTATATTCAGACATTGAAGAAACACAAGTGTCAAGTCCGCACAAAGAGGTTTAAATCTTGTTTTCTTATTCGTACTGCGAAACAGTGGAATCAGCTGCCTGAGGAGGTGTTCCCTAGAAGCTACAATTTTCAAAGTGCGAGTGAATAGGTATTTTCTAGGTAATCGTGTTACATCTTAGACCATATTATCACTTACCATCAGGTGAAATATGGTCAAACGCTTACCTACCTACAAACCCTACCTACTAAAAAAATTGAAAAGTGTTCATCACACGAATGTTTATCCAGGACGATGATCGACCACGACCTTTGTCGTATAAGGCATTCGCCATCAGGCCAACCAAAATTACTAAAAGATATCTAACTTCTAACATATTTGCCGGCCGATACGATGGTTGGAGTACGATTAATTAAAACGTTACGTTTTACGATTATAAGGTTTGACAAACTACGGGATTCGATATTTGGATATTGGCAAGCTTTGTATATTTGATATCCGAGGGTATGCGATCTGTAAAGTTACTCAATAATCTTAGATTGAACGACCCCGACTGTACAATAGCAATTTTGTATTTTGTTTGTTTATATCTATATGTTTTATCAGTCAGCCATGACTTGCTAATTGCAAAATGCAGTCACCATATTTTCATTGTTTGTCGTCATAATGATACGTAATTTGTTTGCCGGAAAATGCGACATAGTTGATACAATTGTTAATTTTGAAAACCATTTTTTTGTTGAGCGATTTTCTGTGTATTATAATTATAGTTGAAACAAACAATATATGGCTTGTCAAAAACCAAACAAATGTGCTACTTTGTCAACACGATATCAGTTATAAATAGTTTCGGAGAAATCGGCTTTGTTAAACACGCCTATTTTCCTTGTTATACGTAAACATTTACCGAACAAAATAGACCTAATTGCTTTACATTTTCAAACAATTTGAGTTTCTACTTGTAATAATATCAAAATGGAAAAATGTTTTATTCATAAAATATACAGGGAATAAAATTCCAACAGCGCAGATAATCTTTGAGACACTTTTATAGAAAAAGTACACTAAACAACAATAAAACTTGGCTTATAGCAAAAGAACCATGGGGGCAACCGGTAACAGCTGTCTGTGAACGATGAAAAGCTTAAGGCGATTACAAGTTCCGTTGAAGTTTAATATAAAAATAAGAAGATAATGCCCTTTTAAGTATGCGTTCCTGGTACACTGTGCGACATTTTGAAACTTTTTCGAAGCATTTCTTTTTTTGGGGTGCAGTGGAGGAATGAAGTAAATCCTTACTTAGGAAAGTAAGATTGAGAGGTCTTGTATTTTTTAGGGTTCCGTAGCCAAATGGAAACCAAATGGAAATCTGTAGTCAACAACAAAACCCTTAAAGATTCGTCATGTCTTTCTCTCTGTCCGTCTGTCCGTATGCCACAGCAATTTTTTTCCGAAACTATGTATAAGAACTATTCTATTGAAACTTGGTAAAAGATGTATTTTGTTAATCGCACACAAACACACAAAAATATTTTTTTAGGTTTAGGTTTTTACACAAAAATAGGAAAAAAAATGGTTTTTCGTCAAACCCAAACGTGGGGTAACTATCTATGGATAGGTATTTTAAAATGATGTTGAGGTTTTTAATATATTTTTTTTCTAAATTTAATACTTTACGCACAAGACGCTTCCAAAGTGGTAAAATATTCACCTATTCAGGGTGACTCGCTGCATTTGATTTTAAATCCAAATTGTTTATTCAATATAATCTACCGCGTCAATTTTAATTCCATTGACGTGTATTTAAATAGCAATTTGAATTAAATGATAACGTTAAAGAAGTTTAGTAGTTTATTGTTTTAAACTTTCATGGTCACTAATTTTAGAATAGTTCCTCCGTGACCATGGCGTTTGCAACAATGCCGAAATATCGGAAACTCAAAAATAAAGTACATCGTAGAAATTCTGTAAATAACTATTCTTTTTTTTATGCTAGAAGCGGATAAACGAGCAAGCGAGTCACCTTAAACCGAGTTACCTTTGCGCTGTGTGGTCCCCGGCAGAGTAGAATAGGCCACCCTTACTCTTACCGAGGTGTCGTAAAAGGCGACTAAGGTAAAGCTGCTGGCATGATCATCAGCACCCAGAGAAGGAAAACTCTGCATTTATATCAAAACCCTCGCCAACCCGTCTGCCAAGCGTGGTGAGTATGGCGATTACCCCTCATGCGATTGAGGGAGGCCCGTGCCCCAGCAGTGGGGACTTAAATGGGCTGACGATGATGATGACGAGTCACCTTATGGAAAGTAATCAACGCCGCCCATGAACATCCGCGAAATCAGAGAGATCACTAATGTATAACCAGCCTTCTTAAAAAAGAGTACGCTCTTCTCTTGAAGAGAGTATTTTCCGATGGCTACGACTTAGGGAAGGCGTAGCCGTCGGGAAATACTCCTGCAGCCAAACCGTGCTAAAGAAGTAGTTAGGTTTAGTTTTACTAATTGATTTCGTATGTTTCCTCATGTTTGGAAATTGATCTCGTTCTATTATGCTTCAGTAAGTATAACGTACTTTATATTTAAATATATTTCATAAAAAATGTACACTAAGTACCTACGCACAATGAAAAAGTATGGACACTTATTTTATACCTTCACAACAAATAACACGTAAATGGTATTACCTACTTTCGAGTCTAAATATTATTGAAAAAAAGTACAACATGTAGATAGATATAGCGAATTAAGAAAAGGGGTAAGGCAGTGCAAGTCAGAAAAAGAAAAAAAAAGACATTGTATAAATACGTGTATACCATACACGTAGTCAATCACAATATACCGATTCTCGAAATATTATTCAACGGAGACCTTCTGAATAAATATTCTCTTGGCGCCTGTTGATAACCTATCTGGCAACAAATCCCTTGTATTATTCATAGGGGTCACCTAGGTTCATGGGATACCCCAATTTATATGCCACATTTTTTCCACCACTCTCATTTCTTTATGGGGTCCAACTAACAGAGATTACCAAATTTCAAAGAAATGCACTGATAGCGTTTTAACAAGAGGTATCTTCAATTTTCGATATTTTGTCTTTTGACCTTTTTTATTTTAGTCACGAAGTTTTTATTTTGGTGAAAATGCTTTTGACTTAAGTCAACTAACTTAGTAAGAAGGTCTGACGTTATTCTCTTCATTGAAGTTACCAAATCTATCTAATTCTGTATCGTGGTCTAAGCTAAGGTCAAGTAGGATAAGTTAAGTGAGGTAAAGTAAGATGATAATGAGAGGGCGTGGTCGGCCTTCGCCCACTTCTGCGAAGAAGTGGTGGCGCAGAAGAAGGCGGCGGAGCGGGAGCGCGAGATTAACCCCCTCGCAGGCCCGCTTCGAGCAAGGAGAGGACGAGTTCGGCGGAGAACTCTTCGTCCTCTCCGTGGAGGTGGCCAGCCGGCAACAGGGACGGAGGTCCCTGTGCCGGCACTGCCATTGGCACCTCCACCGCTCGTTGGGGACGGCTCAGCTCTTCCGGCTGTCCCCAACCCCCCTCCTCCTAGCCTGAGGAGGGGCGTGGCCGCACACCCCGTGTAGGGGCCTGTGGGGGAGTGAGGTTGCGGGGAATAGCCTTGTGCAGTTCCCGTGACCCCATTCTATACCCACGGGTGGTTGAGCCCCGGGAGTTTTAGTGGGTATGCCCTCAGGTCGCTTCTTGTTTGAAGAAGCGGCCCGGAGGGTGAGTCCCACAGTACCCTGTCGCCCCCCGGCGGCAGGGTCTGCGTAATGCATTTCTCTCGGGAAAACAAAAAAAAAAAAAAGGTAAGGTAAGATAACCTTACTTACCTAAGTAAGGTAAGGCGAGTAAGGTAACTCATGACTAAGCGTACTCCAAGCTCCAAAGACGGCTTTTAATGCTTAGAGGAATGGTACGTTTAGTCATAAATCTGTTGTAGTCATATTCAGTTCTAAACAAGAAAATAAATAAAAAGAAGAAACTAATTTAACGTCTTACATAGGTTGAAACTTGATTCAGCAAACGTACAGAGACTTGTAAAAGGCCGGCAACACATTAGCGATCTCTTTGATTTCGCGGATGTTCATGGGCGAAGACGATTACTTTCCATCAGGTGACTCGCTTGCTCGTTTGTCCGCCTCTAGCAAAAAAAAAGCTTAGGCACAAGCCTAGGCTTACAATCAAACGATCCCGTAACGAAGAACAAATGCCGGTCGCATCCAAACAAAATACGCACGACGCGCGCGAAACGTATTCGGCTGTGAGAGAGAGAGCGGTCCGACGGTAGATCCCCAGAGGCTCTGCCGTCGGACTTCAAACGAACATTATTATACTGATATCAATGCGCATTATTTTTTCTTAATCTGTTTGGATTATTAAATGTAATAAATCTCTGTCTGGTTTTATCTAAGAGTAAGACTATTCACCTGTAGCCAAATCCGAAATCGTACCGATCAATACGGATTGTAAAATAAAATCGATTATGAATTCTGACACATGATTGATAATTATTTAGTCGTATGTTTTTTAGGATGGCTAACATTTTTAACATGAAAAAATAACAATGACAAAAATATCCAAGACCTATTGACAAGCTACCACAATGTATGTTACCTTATTGTGCTTTGTACTCAAGCTAGTGAAGTCACAAGCAAACAACACACTCACGCGATAAGTCATGGATGCCCTAACATGCTAGCCCACTGCGATTGAAAGACTTTACAACTTGTTTTCTTTTTCTACTTTCTTCAACGTAACGTAAACGTATGCAGGTCTTCTCATAATATGTATAAATCACACACTCAAGTAGAATAGAATAGAATAGAATACAATAGAATAGAATAAAAAAATGTTAATTTGGCACCAAAAATGCAGATAACAAAAAAAAAGATCTATACATTACTTATTAATTTAATCTTAATCTAGGTACAGTATAATATCTAAATTCCAAGAGGCGCCAAAAAGGTCCCCGCTCAGGTATTTGTCGAGACACAGAGCCTTGACGCTGATATTCTGCGGATACCTAACAAAATACCTATTTGATATACAAGTTATTTACAACAGAAACAGAGATCGCTTCAGAATGCACCATACAGCATTAAGCATAAAGATGTGAAACCCCCAAAATCTTGTGAGTTCTGTTTTTCCGAAGCACTATAATCTGGTGGGCAAACGCGTATCACCCTAGACATCGTCGTCGCTTTCCATCAGGTGCGATTGGGACAAGCGTTAGCCCATAGCCGGCTTGACGTGTCCTCCGAAGCATTGAATCATCTCTCTTTCAGACAATCAAGACAAAGGCCGGCAACACATTAGCGATCTCTCTGATTTAGCGGTTTGTCATGGGCGGCGTTGATTACTTTCCATCAAGTGACTCGCATCCCCGTTTGTCCACCTATAGCATAAAAAAAAAACAAGTGATTCAACGCTGCATAGCTGGGATGCCTCTGTTTGTACCTACACAAAATGCCTGTGGGATTTGAAACACAATCCTCAAATTTTATAGACAACACTCTAGACTCACTCAACAATGGAGGCGAATTAAAAAAAAAATCTATCAACAAATTGGCAATCTTCTATTCACGAAGGTCACTTCATCTAAGGGCTGACCCCAAACATATTATTATGCATGCATTTTGTATGCTTCACTTTGTTGTGTTTTATTGAACGATCATATGAAAGGGCTGGGGTTGGTTTTTCATTAATTTAAAAGCATCATAATCAATAATATATGGTATAGAAGGTGATGCTAAAACTTAGGTACCTAAATTTTAGCACTGATCATTATGTTTTGAGCCGAAAAGTAAATTTTTACTTTTATTTTACGTGTATGATTAGGTACTAGTATTATAATATCTGTGAGTTAGGTTAGGTACTTCAGTTAGTTAAAGGTTGTGTGATTGTACCCTATGGTACAAGTTTAAAAGATATTGCCATAGTGTTCCCTGCTTATTACTATTGCAATAATTAGAATGCGACTAAAAAGACCTAGGAGTACATAAGCGTGTCCACTTCTGGGGAGAGAGGTCAGCATACGGGCAAGAGATTGCGACATAGCATGACATCATATCCATTACCACTAACTAACTGACCCGTGAGATGCTTCTTCACACTTCGGTATTTTATTTACATGAAGTAAAAGCAGAATAGGTCTCCACAAAACCTATAAAATACTACCGTTTTTCTAACCATTTGCAAACTACTCCAGCACTTTTTCCTACTTCCAAACAAACTCAATTTAATTTCGTTCGCATATACATACGACTGTTTCTAGTATAGAACGTACGTAACTCGCACTTTCGCAGCGAAAAAGTATCGAAAAATAGTGCTAAATAAACTTTTTCCATCGTGCTGCTAGCGAACTATCAAAGGACTTCGCGAAAAACTAAAATGGCGTAGGATAGAGATGCGACTCCTTACATGAGATATCGATAAGATTTTCAATCGATTGTTTTATTTAGGTACGAGTAGGTACTTAGTGATAAATTTCATGGAAATAATATCTAACATTTATGTCTTTGATATTGATGAGAACGATTGACAAAAAATCAAATCTTGGTTTACAACTAACTCTCGAATACCTATTTAATAGTTAGGTATAGTAATATGTGAATAAAAAAATAACAACTGAGTCCTGAATGTCCAAATTTAAGATCACCATAAAGAAATGGAACTCGTTGCCGCGTATGTATTTCCTCTTTCCCACAATATGGATTCTTTCAAACGAAGCGTGAATAAGCATATCGCGTCTGGCACGCAAGAAAGAGGAGAATGTTGTATTTTTTTCCATACTTTGCATGGAGTTTTCTACAAGATTTTTAAATCCATATATCTCACCTTAGTTTTAATATAAAAATATGAATCTAATCATTATTTTCATTTAAGAGTCCCTTTATTATCATCAATACAGTTAAATCACCACCTAAGGTATATTCAGGAATACACCTCAAACATAATTCATCAGATTACCTATATGTTGTCTTGTGCAATCAGTCATTTATAAAGATGATCACAATAACTTGTTCTTTTATTTGTCTGTGATCACTATGTTACATCTCTAGCCTCTTACTCCGGGCCCGAGCGACCGGTACCGCGCCGCGCAACAAAAATTTAATTTTGCTACAGAACTTCTATGGACTCTCTTAAATTACTGACATGGCACCAAGGAACTTTTCTTATTAGACGACACCGACCTTTACCGCTGACGCTAGCTGGATGTGACCATTTCCACGAAGATTGAATCTCCAGTTATGTGTAATAGTGTTTTGGCTGGCATTCAGAAAGTTTACCGCCGACTAAATGATATTGGTTTACTAATGCGTTTGATATCTGTTTGTGGATACCTCTTGATGATACTTCTAAAATTTTTGCAACAAAATCTTTTGGCAACGACAGTCATAAAACAAGTGAAGGGTAATTTTATTTTTATAATGTCTTTGAGATAGATAAAAGATGTTTCAAGTATTTATATTAGGTACTTAATATTCTTTATTTTTGTATCAAAGATAAACGGAAAACGTCTTCATTATATTTAAATTAAATTGTTCATAGAAAAGGCAGTTCAATCGGATTTTTCTTTCGGAACTAGGTACTTACTGTCTTGTATCATCGAATTTATCACAAATACATTTATCAATACTGAATAAACACGAGATCATCACTCGATCGTTTGTCTAGAATGGGATTCAAATACACCACCCTTAGAGCGTGAGACATTGTCAAATGCTTCATCGGGTCACTTTCATCATCATCATCCTTATCAGCCTATCGCAGTCCACTGCTGGTCTTAGGCCTCTCAAATTGTTCGCCACCGTGATCTATCCATGGCTTCTCGCATCCAGCTCTTGCCAGCCATCCTGCGCAGATCGTCCCCCCACCTAGCCAGAGGGCGCCCTACATTACGTTTGCCAAGACGCGGTCTCCACTCATCGGGTCACTTTGTTTAAGGGTTTTTTATTCTAGGGCCAGACTTTCAAACCTTCATTTTTAACTTTCGCATTTCTAGATACATACAAATAAATGAAAAACAAGCTATAGGTAGTTCAAGCAGTAAGTGCATACTTAAATGCAGGTACCTAATTAAATTACTTGTCGCGTTTAGTCTCGAATAATTGTTTCTAAGCTTTAAAGTGTACCAATACTAACTTTTGTCAGTGTACCTAATTGTTCGGTTGTAAAAACAGAATAATCCATACTTTCCTTTCGTTACCTCAACGGTACTCTATCGGAGTGCGCAATAAAGTTGTAGGCCGGACAATTTATGAATAGTCCGGGGCGCAGGCGTATCACCCGGGAACTTAATATCTGCGACATCGCGACTAGACTTACGCAAAACTGTTCACTCAAGCAGAAAGATTCATGGAATTCATTTAAAGCTCTATTACTCGTTTAGTCTACATGTCACTCTCAAATGACATCCTTTTTTTTGTCCAAGTGCCGGCCAAACTTTTTTTGCTGTATTCTGTAGGACTTATCCTTCTGAGTATTTATTACTATGACACCCAAACATCTTCATACATTTTCAGAGAATAACAACATAATCCAACTAAAGTTTTGTCATTCGCAAACTTCATTAAACTAAATGAAACATTTATGCAACTGCATCTATTAGCTCGTTGTATTGTCTTGTGTCCATTTATTTTACTTACACCGGTTTTATCTGTTATTATTAACTATTATCAATTTTATTTGTTCCTTTTACTCTCCATCGATATCAACCTGTTGGTCTATTGCCCTGTTGGTCTAGCGGTTTAAGTACAAGGCCGTGATCTCAGGGTCCTGGGTTCGATTCCCGGGTATAACAAAGATAAATGTTTTTAATTTTTCGAAGATAGCTCCGGATTGTGATCATCAATCAAATTAGGCAAGCGTGGTAATTAAGCCTAATCTCATTATAGTAGCGACTTGCGATTTCTATGATGGAGGCCTATGCCCTGCACTAGGACAGTATATAGGCTGATACTTTACTCTCTATCACTTGTTTCCAATTAAAATAGATGAATTAATAAATATTTTTTGACTAAAGTATTGAACAACTGGATTCAAAATAAAGGAGTGAACTGTTTTAATTGAACCCCACTCTCAGAAACTTAATAATCTGTGACATCGTCTTCTACTTTAGAGTTATGTCTTTCGGTATTCGCGACTCGTTTGTGGTACGGTGCATGTTTGTTTGTAAGTTGAGTGAGCTATCTACTGTTACAAATGCTCATTTTTAGCATGCTTAAGCAAACCGGTTTACACGTGCTAAAGCACTCCGCCACACTTCCCCTTCTGTACGCACTACAGGTAGCATTCTTAAAAATCGACCGAGAGCGATTTTTGAGCATGCTAAAAAATAGCATGCTTATTAATAGCGCGTCCGTCCATACACGCTACTAAGTAGCACTTGCTCAAAAGTATGTTGCATGCTTTGCGGCGGGTGGACCTAACTAGCGACGCCAATCGATTTAAATTGATAGCTACCTCCCGGATATTTTTTTGACAATTTCGAAGTTCGAGCCTCTTGTAAAGAGTATACGATTCATTTAATACTTAGAATTAAATTTTTGTTCTGTATTTGCACTCCAAATTTGGATTCACGACATAAGTGGCCGCTTTTAGGGTGAATCAATTTTTCGCCCAATATTGAGCATTTTTTTGGACCCAACATTGTGCATGGTAATATTATATTTAATAAATAGTATAAGTTTTTACCGAGAGGTTGTAACCCCGAAATTTTTTAAAATAGATCCGGTTTAGTAGCTAAAATTTAAATCGATTGGCGTCGCTAGTGTGCCGTATCCGTCACTTTAAGCCTTCTACTGGTATAATAGAAAGATATATCCGTCCGACCCGTTTGGATCAATGGTAGTGAACGCTGCCTCTGGTGCAAGGGTTGCGGGCTTGATCCCCGCACAGTACAAACATTTGTGTGCTTAAATATGTTAGTGTGCGGTCTGGGTGTTTCCTATGTATTATAAGTACGTATTTACAAAAGAAAAGTATTAAATATATAAATTTGTAATGGACAACATTTCAAAATTGCTAAGCTTTGAAACAAAAAATACTAATTCTTTGTTTACTTTTCCGCTGCTCGAATATATATTTATTCATTTTTTATATTGCTTATTTACTGAGAAAAAAATTAAAAACTAAAAAACGTAAGATGACGTCATCGGACGGCAGAATGTAAAATATTTCTTTGCTTAGCACATTATAGTTTTAAATTTACGAAATGCCAAACCCATGACATGTAACTGTAAAAAAAAAGACAACTTGTCAACGTTGAATGTATGAATGACGTTGACAATCTTGACACTAGTATTATTTACCTTTGACAGTAGTACCTTTTTTTAGCAAAACAATGATAAGCAAAGGAATATCGCTGTATTCAGCCGTCCGATGACGTCATTTGGCGCTTACGTCTATTTAGAATAAAAAGAATTTCAATAATTATTTTATGCTATGAAAATGGACAAATTTTGAAAAAAGAAAAAATATGGGTCTGTTCATTTTATGTCTATTTTCATATAAAAAAACAATATGGACATGTTAAAAATATGAAATGTTGTCCATTCCGCTGTTGATGCTGATATCCGTAACACAGGTGCTTGAGCTCCCTATCTCTCCGTATGTGATGTTGTGAAATATATAATTATATATATAGATAAATATTCTTTATTGCTCAAAAACAAAACGTAAAAGCTATTTAATAAATCCTCCAACCGATTTCGGCTTAGGCGGCTAATCTCAATCTACGATCAGCCACTTACGCAGGATATATTTAAGTGCTCAAGTGTGTGCGCAAACACAAGTGCTCTCATTATTCCCTTGCCCTCATATTCCGATGAGACACCAATGTGACACGACCGGAGGGAGAGGGATCGGGCGCAGGACCAGCTTAACGTGCTATCTAAGGCACGGGGGTACAAGACCGCTAGCTTTCAGACTCCTGCCTGACACTGAGAATTTCTTTACAGAAAAGCTCAGGTACACATTTACAGGTACAAATGTTTGGCCCGACCCGGGGATCAAAACCGGGACCCCAAGCGCAGCCGTCGCTTTAAAGTGCGACCCACTACCCTCTGCGCGAACAAGGCAGTCAGTAAAAGCAATTTATAGAGATATGGCCGTGTGGCCCCCGGCAGAGTAGAATAGGCCACCCTCACTCTTACCGAGGTGTCGTAAAAGGCGACTAAGGTAAAGCTGCTCGCATGATCATCAGCACCCAGAGAAAGAAAACTCTGCATTTATATCAAAACCCTCGCCAACCCGTCTGCCAAGCGTGGTGAGTATGGCAATTACACCTCATGTGATTGAGGGAGGCCCGTGCCCCAGCAGTGGGGACTTAAATGGGCTGATGATGATGATGATGAGAGATATTCACTGTACAATTAGGCGGTTTTATTGCTAGGAGTGATCTCTACCAGACAACCTTTATTCAAATAGGCCAATTGGTACTTCTCCTTTAATGCATTTTTAAGTTTTTTCTGTAACACGCAAAAATTGAATGTCTACGTAGAATGTGCATAAAAACTATTTATCTAGACAATAACCAAAATAATAAAAAAAAAACTTTTGAAACATGAGAACTGTATAATTTAGTGTCGGTCTTCCTTTGAAATTTCTTTACACTAAAAGCAAAATCAGATATCTACAATTCCACTTGTCTCTTACCCAGACTGTTTAGAATATGCTAACGAGACGTATCTTAGAAATTTACTTACCAGACAAATACTCTTTCAAATCCTCTTATAAAATCAGATTATTTATGTGAACATCATCCTGAAAATACTTTGATTTATATTTTCTTAAGCATTTCTTTCTCGTTATTCAGGAAACATTTATCCTGGAAGTATATAGAGTGCAACTTTGATACACTTATAAATCTGATTGGGAAGTAAACCTGTTCTAATATCCTCCAACCGATTACGGTTATGGCGGCCAATCTCAACGATCGTAGGCAGGATATATTATAGTGCACAAGTGTGTGCGCAAACACAAGCGCACTCTCTATTCCCTTACACTCATAATCACCCAGTGAGACACGTCCGGAGAGGGGTCGGCCGCAGGATCAACGGCTTTACCTGCTTTCCGTTGAGGCAGGAGAAATGGGCTCTACGCCCTGTGGCTAGGGGCGTTGAAGAATACTGCCAAGGTTTTCCCGGCCCGTCGTAAGAGGCGACTAAACGACTTTCGAAGTACGCGAGCGTATCCACTGCTGCGGAGTGACTTGCTCAGCATACGACTCCGCGGGGGACGATATTACTAGGTGTCCTGGTAGGTCGTACAGCGTTGAAGAGCAGTATTGCGCCAGATAGGCGTGAAGCGGCGAGCGCGATTAGCGGTTACGGTCTAGTCCCGACTGTGGGGTTTCCGACCGCGATTGCGCGGAGATGGACACCCTCAGGGTTTTAGTTAGGGTTTGAGTCCCACACAGCACCTTGTTCCCTACATGTAGCAAGGTGATGGCCATGATGGTTTCCCCTGGGGAAAAAAAGGAGAAATGGGCTCTAGTTAGCCAATTTCTCTCAAGCAGTGCTGCGTCTTCTTCTTGCACTGACGAGAAATGGTTAGGCAGACACAACACAAAAGCCAGATTTAAGCCCTAAATAGCATAAGAACAAATAAAAAATAATAGCAACTTTTACCAGCCCATAAAAATAAAAAGTAGCATAAAAAAATATAAATAAGCAGATAAGTATGTAGGTAGTTAGAAAATGTATGTTTATAGGTAACAACACCAATAATGTTTTGTTCGTGGAGCAACCAAAACAATACAAACAATTTTGTTGTTGTTATTTAGCAAACAAAGGCACGGACCTAGAGTCTGTGGATTAAATGTAACAGGTAAAAAATATCGGTTTAAAATTTAGTACATACCTAATCTTAAATCTCATTTATTGTTATTATGTACCCGTGCAGTCCATGGCACGTGGCAAAAGTTGGAACTAACGCTGTTTTCTTTACAAATGTCAGTGCTTTTGACATTTCCCCATAGAAAAAATATTGTGCAGCTCCCCCATGTCAATGTGACTGAAGTGCCTTCTGATCTTGGTCGGTCTGTACTAATCAAACATCGGACATATGTGCACTAATGTCTTGTAATAATGAACGTCTTTATTACGATGTGACATGCAAAATAAATAAACAGTAGCTAGTATATTGTTCGAAAAGTATTTGATTAGTCACATAAACTTCCTTTTATACTGTGATCACTTGTTCCATGCTTTAAACATCTGTGGGTTGTTACATGTTATATCAGTATTAATGTTATTTATAAGTTTACAAAAGAATGTTAGTTTGTCTCAAAAATTAAATGAATACCCTAATATTATATGGAATACAAATCAACATCAAAATTGTCTTAGCGTTTAAACGAACCAAAAATATGTAAGCGTGTAATTTACATTTGCATACAAAGCTTTTGCTCTAGAACTCAGGGTACGCTTATGCCATATTTTATTTCTTGATTGAGCAGTCTGGTAATTACAGTGAAGCGACTGCCGTCTGACCTTCGCAACCCTTTAGAGTGACGGGTAGGACACACTAGCGACGCCAATCGATTATAATTTTTAGCTACTAAACTGGATCTATTTTTAACAATTTCGGGTTTACAACCTCTTGGCAAACACTTATACTATTTATTAAATTACCATGCAAAAATGTTGGCTCCAACGCGTACGTGAATCAATTTTTGGTTTAATAGATCCGGTTTAGTAGCTAAAAATTATAATCGTCGCTAGTGTGTCCTACCCGTCACCTTAAACACGCGAACAAGACCAACTGAATCTTGATTAGACATTTCAGAAACGATCCGAAACGTGCACGTTTCCTCACAATGTTTTCCCTTACTGTGAGCTAATAGTATAAATATGCACACAGATTTGAAAAACTAGAGGTGCATGATCAGGTTCGAATCCAGTCCACCCGTATGGAAGGCGCGTTCAAAACCATTGAGATACCATTGTTCTAACCAATAACCAAAAATATCCTAATCATTTGACAAAAATCACATTTAGCAAAATACCCGACGGTATAAGTTAATTTGTTGTCATTTATCTTTGAACAAGAAAATATATGAAAATGCAGATGTGCAAAAGACATTCCCCGTGTAAAGAATTAGTTTAGTTTGTTTTATATAGAGTCGACTTCGAGCGCCATCGATCAACCTCGCATGCTACTACCATTCTCTTCGATCAAATATGATCGAAGACCACTCTATACAATTCCTCTTAGGTATACCACCTACGCGGAAAACAACGGAAAATGTTCCTACTCCACACGAAAAGACGTTACTTCATATTCTACAGACGATAAATCTAAAGGGAGGGACACATCTGTCAAAAGTGTAAAATATGTATTTCTTGTTACGCACACAGGACCCCCCGCGTCTTTTCTACTTACGAGTAAGATGCATTTTTCTGAAGGAGCCTAAGTTTGTTTGAAGGAGGACTGTTTACTCCTTACACAGTTTTCGAACATAAATCATGGAGAAGGGATATCTATATTTTATTTGTAGTTGACAAATGCAAATCGGAAAGCAGTTGAACAATGTGAAACATGACAAATTTGGCTTCTGATATCATCCTATCTCAAAAATCGACGACTGAGCTGAGCTGTACCTATAATTTGTAGGTTTTTTTTTTGCTATTATTAGTAAGAAACTCAACAGCTTATTTGTAACATACATACACAAAATATTCACACCTCGTAACACACTTAGCCAGTAACACAGTTTCATAGCATTTTATGATTCTTACGAAGCAAAACGTAATTAACTTAATCATACTACTTAATATTAATATTATTAACAAGAGTTATATCATGAATAAGACTATATCGGTGTCTATATCATACCACCAGGAAAGACAGCGGAATTGAAAAGTTGCGTAAATAATCAAATTGCTTCTGCATCATTCGCCAACACAGAAACATCGATTTATTAACGATTTTAAATTTCGAACATTAGAATTCCACATTTGAAACTTACGAATTATTTACGAAGAAAGTGCGACGACGGAACATACTCAGCTTCCAAAACATTTATCAAAGAAATGCGATGCTATATGTTCATAGTTCAAATCTACTGGTTCAATACCGGATATACCTAACCACTTTTTTAAGATAAGTATTTAGTTGCCATATTTACTCGTTCTAAATATTTTGTTTAAACCGGCATGAAGCAGCATGGTGCTATGTGTAAAAGGCCTAATTCGGGGGAAAGGGGGTTTTTAAGGTTGGAAACGCACTTGTGACTCCATTGGTGTCGCGGGTGTCCATGGGCGGCGGCAATCGCTTACAATCAGGCGCGCCGTCTGTCACCTATGCATAAAAAAACCGTTTTAAATCCATCTCTCTGTACCCTACTTTATAAGTGTGATAAAGAAAAATTTATCTTATTATGATATATGTTCCTCCCTTAACCATGAGGGATCCATTAGCGCGATAATTCAATGTATCTACTTTTCAAATACGTGGTATTTACTTTACACTTTTTACTGCTGCGTGTCTACAAATATGCTTATTTTAAGAATGATTTCAAGTAAACTCAAAAGCGGTATTAAAATATCACCATGGACACCATAAAACCGAGGCCGGAACCGGGACATAATTTACATATATTCTATCTTTATTTGACCTCAGGCTTACGGCACATACCATCTTAAACGGGATACCTAAACCATTTCGTTTTTTCTAAGCATTTTTCCATTTACGCATGCTGTGGTTAACCTATAATTTAAGAGCAGTTAGCCAGAAGGATCCTTTGTTAAAGTATCTATTGCAACTTGCTGTAACTTATGTTGGTAACCCTGTAATTAAATAAAGAAATAAATACTAACCGATTACATCGTGTCTATGATCATGAATGGGTCGGCTCGACCGGGGTAATACCACAGCCTCACAGAAAACGTGAAGCAACATTGTGCTGTATTTCGCTGCGTGAGTGAGGGTACCGGAAGCCCAATCTGGGGGAAAGGGGGTTTAAAGGTCATCAACGCACTTTTGTCTCCACTGGTGTCGCGGGTGTCCATGGGCGGCGGCAATCGCTTACCACCAGGTGATCCATCTGATCGTCTGCCACCTATCACATAAAAAAAATCACTAAAAACTATTGAGTCGTATCTATTTCTCCCGTTATAGTTACCTATTTACCGGTATATAATCTCTTGATAGGTATCGTGAATAAAGTCCATTTGGCATGTTAGAAAATAAGCAAAAAACCATTAATTTTTTTTCATACAAAATAGAATATCCACCTGGATATAAATGTATGGAACAGCTGATTTTATTTTAGCTTATTTTGTAATCTACTTTATTCACGATAAAAAAAACGATAAAAAAACCGGCCAAGTGCGACTCGGACTCGCCCATGAAGGGTTCCGTAGCAGCAAGTAAGATACGAGTATATGCAAGGTATATTGCGGTTTACGGCTTATAACGTATTAAAAAAAACTGCTCACTATATCTAGTTCAAACCAATTTTCGTTGTTAGTTTTCATGATTATGTACATCATATATTTTTTTCAGTTTTATAATTCATTTATTATAGAGGGTAGGGGGGGGGGGGGGGGCACAATTTAACACTTTGCGAGCGTCTCTTGCGCAAAGTATTGTGTTTAGAAAAAAATGATGTTAAAAACCTCAACTTCATTTTTAAAGACCTATCCATAAATACCCCACACGTATATACATACGGTTTGATGAAAAATCTATAAGGGTTCTGTTTTTTGCCATTGGCTACGGAACCCTAAAAATGACAGTGTATAACATGTTTTCGATAAAATTTCATACACCCAAATGACAGCCCATAAAAGGCGGTCAAGAGTTCTCGATTACTGATCACGAAAACTATAGCCAACCACCAAATATTCCGGGAAATTTGAGTTTTCTCGGAAATAGTTATACCTCTCATAGAATGGGCCATTGAGTTGGCTATGACGTCATACTGGTGTTTCCACTTTTAGCAATTTTGCCCTTTAATATTTATTAATTACACAATTCAAAGTAGGTATAGCACATAAACACAATATAGCTTATTACAGAATGTCAATCAATTCAAAAAGTAAAATGTTACAAAGTACCAATTATTAAAATTTTAATAATAATGTCAATAAAATATTAAATTACAATGTCAAGTTAAAAATTACAAAGAAAGTCAGTAAATTAAATTAAAATACTAATGAGATTACAAATAAAATAACGAATTAATTATTTACAAACACTGACTAACGGCCAAAAACAGGCAACTCACCCCCGCCCGCCTCCGACGCAAAGGTGCCCATCACACTCGCCGCATTACCACGCTGAATAGCGATGGCCAGCCTCTGCACCAGAAACGACCCAGAGCGTGAGTCACCTGTCACCTCGCACAATCTACGGCCTATCTCCCACACAAAGTCCCTGGCTTCTGACCCCCAACAGCCCATCGTCTCCACGGCCACAGGCACAAATTGATAAAGGGGCTCCAAATTGGCGTACTTGAGCCTCTTCTTTGAGCTGGCATCCTCCGCAGCCGCTGACGGGGAGTGGACGGTGCGACTAAGGTGGCTGGCGGCTACAGTACTGACACAAGTAGCGTCCCAAATCAGGCACTTACCGTTTTTCCAGGGCACCAAAGTCAGCCCGTCCGGCCTCTTACCGTCAGTTCTGCTCAGTCCGGGAGGCTCGAGCACGCAAGGAACATTTGCAGATACGAGAGCCCTGCGTATCACGTCGTTCATGGCATGGTGCCGTGGGAACCTCCCCGCGCAACGGCGACAACTTAATGCGTGATGGCCGTCAGTCCCCACCATAGAACCGCAAGTGCATTTGTGAGGCTCGCACACCTTGCAGCCCAGGCGCAGAGCCACCGCCACCCGCAGGGAGTCGCTATCCAGCAAGGTACCCAGGTGTGGCGAAGGCAGCGCGTGCAACCATGCCCCAGACTCTCTCTGCGATACAGCACGCAGTCTTGCCAAGTCAGCTCCCACAGCCCCCCCCAGTAATTCCTCCTGGACCCGCCTCACCCGTACGTCGTCCCACGCCCTCTGGGATTGCGTTGCCTGCGGGATCGCCGCACCAGGGCATAGGGCCGACCATGCAGACACGGCGCCAGACACAAATGGTATACTCACCTCGCCACCATTGGAATTGAGTAAAATAGTGACAAGGCTTGCAACCCCATGCGCAGACGCCAGAAAAGCTGGCAGGCCCACATCACCCATGCAGCGTACCCCGAGCCCCCCGCACCTAATTGGAAGAGCCGCCTGGGTCCACTGTACCTCCTCCAGAGAGACGTTGAGGATGGACTCCACCACCGAACGCCCTTTAATTAGGCGAATTGGTACCAAATTGTCAATAGTTTTGGATATTGTAAATAGTTGACTGACCGGATGGCGCAATTGGTAGTGACCCTGCCTCTTACGCCAAAGGTCGTGGGTTCGATCCCCACCCTGGACAAACATTCGTGCGATGAACACTTGTGTTTGTTCAGTGTCTGGGTGTAATATATGTATTTAAGTATATATTAGTGTTCCTCTGTTGTCTGATATCTGTAACACAAGTGCTTACGCTACTTAGTACAGAATCAGGTCAACGTATGAGATGTTGTGAGAATTATTATTATTATATCTACAATATTGATGAGACTATACACAGCTCATGTCGAGTCAAGCACTTACAAATTTCGTCCGCTAAGTAACGCGTTTAGTGGTTTATAATAACAGTTGTTTTCTAAACACTTCAATACAAAATAATCTGCCATTACGCAGTTTAGTCGATCAGTATTTACTACTTTTAGTCTAGTATCATATTTTATTACTAGGTATAATATTCGTCTAATAATATCAAAGCAATCGGAATGGCTGAGTTCAATATTCAATAACCGATTGCCGATAACCGACTTGGTAACATAGATTTTACAACTTTTCACGGTAGAACAACTTAGTTCGAAAATTATATTTTTTGATAAGTTTTTTTTTATGGGATTGATTAAAAGCCTCTTCCTCATCCCCCCTAACGGCATCCACACTGCAGTGCAAAAACCACCGGGAGACGGACTGCGGGTACCCTTTCCCACCCATACACTGGCTGCAGTACAGAGTGGGGTGGGGAAATAAAACCCCGTAGGTTTCAAAGTGAAGGCGCCGTGAAACCCAACTCCGCTGGATACGGAGCCGAGAATGTTGGCAACACCGTCCAACTATCGACCACCGAGGCTTGAAGACTCGACGCTGGACTCCGAACAAGGACTTTCGGCCACTGCGCCCGAAGGCGCTCCACTCTGGTGGGGCCCACGTCAAAACGCAATCACGTGTGAGATGACGCAGAATAAAAGAGGCCACAGGAGAGGGGTTTCCCCAAACCGCGAGGCCGGTCCTAGAGCCGACAGATCACCTGATCTTAAACGTCTACGGCTGCTCATGGACACCTTCAAAACAAGAGGAATCACCAGTACGCCGCTGGCATTTAAAAAAAATACGCTCTTTTCTTAAAGGTCTGCAGGACGTATCGGATTGTTCTTTTATATGATAGGTGGCAGATGAACAGGTGAATTGCCTGATGGTGAGCGATTGCCGCCGCCCATAGACATCCGCGACACCAGCAGAGTCACAAGTGCGCAGCCAACCTTAAAACCCCCCTTTCTCCCGGTTGGACTTCCGGCACCCTCACTCACGCAGCGAAACACAGCACAGCTGCTTCACGCCAGTTTTCTGTGAGGATGTGGTATCACTCTGGTCGAGCCGACCCATTCATGCCGAAGCGTGGCTCTCCCACGGTTCAGTTCATTCACTACGTTTACCAGACATGGTCTCTTCTCACCATATAGGGCAATAAACTTGGGATGGAGTTAACGTGTAGATATTACTAACACGTATGACAAGCCCCAGTGAGTTGGTTTTTATTTAAAAAATATCTAGGGTAATATCAAACTGGTCGTGGAAACACAGAGGCACACGGTCCGTTTGCCACCGTTGTCACCTTTTCAGTTCGCATCAAAGGGTCTTTTTGATCGAGATCCACGTCCCTAATTAGCAGATACTCGCTCCACGCCCACCCGGCTGGAAGATATTGTTTATTGGCAATAGCTCCGCCGCACCCGGGCTCCAAGAGGACCATTGGCACGGAAAATTAAGGCAAAATCGTGTACTGTAACGCCTGCCCTGGATTTGTATGGAAGTTGGATTATTTTGATAGTGGTTGTAGTGATGATGAGGAGAACTAAGGTCACAGTGGTTGGAGAAGAACGTGCCTTCCAGACATTATACAACTAACATTTTTAAATGAGAGCAATGGAGAGGGTTATGCTTGGAGTCTCCTTACGTGATCGTATCAGACATGATGAGGTCCGCAGGAGAACTAAGGTCACAGACATAGCCCAAAGAATTGCATACCTCAAGTGGCAATGGGCAGGGCACATAGTGAGGAGAACAGACGGCCGTTGGGGCGGAAAGGTCCTCGAGTGGAGGCCACGTTCAGGAAGTCGCAGCCGTGGCAGGCCCCCCACAAGGTTGGCCGACGAGGTACTGGTGAAGGTCGTGGAAATCCATTGGATGCGGGCGGCACAGGACCGATCTGTGTGGAGAACATTGGGGGAGGCCTATGTCCAGAAATGGACGTCTTTTGGCTGAAATGATGATGATGATGTCGGGATGTTAAAGCAGGGTAGTTTTGTCTGTAGTTATAGTCAATCAATGTCACTGAAGAGCCTTCTGATCGTAGTCGCACTGTATTAGCATTTATTTATTACATAATCTGTTACAAGCGTAGATTAAATCATAATTTAATCTAAGGTTACAAGCATTACAAATTTTATCCGTGGGAGTACGACGCTTCGGTACCTATCAATGGATCGGCTTGACTGTATGATACCACAGTGTTTCAAGTGGTCTCTTATTGTACAATAATAATAATTTCTTCCTCCAACCGATTACGGCTACGGCGACCAGTATCAACGATCAGCCTCGTACGCAGAATATATTATAGTGCTCAAGTGTGTGCGCAAACACAAGTGCACTCTCTATTCCCTTACCCTCATATTCCGATGGGGCACTACTGTGACACGACCGGAGAGGGATTGGCGCAGGACCAACGGCTTAACGTGCCTTCCGAGGCACGGGGGTACATGACCGCCAACTTCCAGACTCCGGGCTGCCATTAAGAATTTCTTACGGAAAACTTAGTTACACATTATTGGCCCGACCCGGGGATCGAACTCGGGACCTCATGCACAGCCGTCGCTTTAAAGTGCGAGCTACTAACCACTGCGCCATCGAGGTTGTCACAATATACGGTGTACAAAAATAAACAAAATGTGAACACTCAAATAAATATATTTTTACCAATTTCGTAGTATTTACATTTTTCTAACACCTTTATCAACAACAAACAAACGATAATGATATTCCATGACACATTGATTTTCAAAACGACCGTGGGAGAGAGACCGTCACGCTTCAGCATGAAAGGGTCGGTCCGACCTGAGTGATGTGGTATCACCGACCTCAAAAAAAACCGGCGTGACGCAGCACTGTCCTGTGTTTCGCTACGTGAGGGTGAGGGTACTGAAGGCTTAATCTGGGGAAAAGGAGGTCATAAAGACAAGTATCGCACTTGTGACTCCACTGGTATCGCGGGTGTCCATGTGGGGCGGCAATTGCTTGCCATCAGGTAATCCGTCTGCTCGTCAGCCACCTATCAAAACTAAAAATACTTATTACCGACTCAGGTTTAAGCCTCGAAAGGGGTCGGTAACACACAGCCTCAAGTAAATCGGCTTGAAGAAGCACCTATGCTGAGTTCTGCAGGACGAGTTCTCACTCAGTCGTACCGGAGGCCCTATCGGGGGAAGGGAAGTTTAAAAGCTGACAGCACTTTGCTCGTCTGCCACCTATCACATAGAATACAATCTTGTTTTGTTCTGTTATTCAGGTAAGTGTAGCTTATCGATAGTCCACTATGGATAGTATTGCTGGTTGTCAATAGTATCCATATATACACACCAGCCAGTCTTCGAATGTCATCATCCCATCTTGTCGCAGGGAGTCCAAGACAACGCTTACCAAGTCGCGGTCTCCACTCAAGGACTTTACGGCATCAATGGCTGTCAGTTCTGCGGCTAATATGGCCAGCCCACTGTCACTTCAGTTTGCTAATTCGGTGGGCTATATCAGTGACTCTGGTTCTCTGTCGGATTACATCATTTTTGATGCGGTCCTTCAGAGATACTCCGAGCATAGCCCTTTCCATAGCTCTTTGAGCGACTTTGAAATGGTAGATTAGTCCAGCCGTGAGTGTCCACGTTTCGGCACCGTAAGTCATGACCGGAAGCACGCACTGTCGACTTAAGACTTTGAGGGATGGGTGACGAGAAGACTTGACGAAGGTTACCAAATTCTGCCCAGCCTGGCTGAATTCTTCTATTGACTTCCCTCTCGAAGTTGTTTCTGCCTAATTGGAGCGTTTGTCCTAGATAGACATATATATTAACAGCGACCGGTCCCGGATCAACGAGCTCGTTGACCTTGGTTTTATCCAAGTTCATCCGAAGACTGATGTGTTTGGAAGATTTAGCCAGGCTGCTCACCATCTCCTGTAGGTCTTGTAGGGTTTCCGCCAAGATGACGATGTCGTATGCAAATCCTAGGTATGACATGTACTCGCCATTGATATTGATTCCGCGCTCTTTCCAGTTTAACGTTCCGAACATGTCCTGCTGCGCAGCGGAGAAGAGTTTCGGAGATATAAAATCTCCTTGTCTCACACCACGTCGCAGCAGGACAGGCTCGATTTCGGTTTAAGAGCAAGTTTAACTCTCCATGAATATATAAAGGGAAACTTTGTGTTTTCTTAGGAAACTAAACACAACTGTAACTTCTACACAGGTGTTCTAATACTTTATGAAAGAAGTTTGTTATAAAAGCGTATAATCTATGTAATACTGAAGGTTGTTTATGTGGTTAAAACTAGTTACAAGGTATAATACTTAATAGTGTTTCAACTGACGCCCTGTTGGTATAATGGTTAAGGCGAAGGGTATACCCCATTAGCGACACTGATTGATTTTAATTGTTAGCTACTAAACCAGATATATTTGAAACCGATATATTTTAGGCCGTGTGATCCCCGGCAGAGTAGAATAGGCCACCCTCACTCTTACCGAGGTGTCGTAAAAGGCGACTAAGGTAAAGCTGCTGGCATGATCATCAGCACCCAGAGAAGGAAAACTCTGCATTTATATCAAAACCCTCGCCAGCCGTCAGCCAAGCGTGGTGAGTATGGCAATTACCCCTCATGTGTTTGAGGGAGGCCCGTGCCCCAGCAGTGGGGACTTAAATGGGCTGATGATGATGATGATATTTTAAACAACTTGGGGGCTTCAGTCACTCGGTAAACACCTATATTATTTATTTAATAGTTATAGTTAGCTATTTGATCTAGTTTAACACTTGAATTTTGAATTACCGCGAAAAGCGGCCACTTTTGGCGTGAATCAATTTTTTTAATACAAAAACAGACCCAACATTTGGGCATGGTTTATTAAATAAATATTATATGTATGTCCGAAAGACTGAACACCACAATTATTTAAAATATATTTGTTTTGGTAGCTAACAATTAAAATCAATTGGCGTCGCTAGTGTGCCCTAACTAGCGACGCCAATCGATTTAAATTGATAACAACTAAATCGGATATCTTTTTAACAATTTCGAAATTCGAGCCTCCCGGAAAGAATATATACTATTTATTTAATGCATATAATTGACTTTTTGATCTCTTTTTGCGCTCGAAATTTAGATTAACGCCATAAGTGGCTGTTTTTGGCGGTAATTCATATTTCTAGTAGGAAGCAAGTAAGGAAGCAAGGAAATTTTCTTATTTTCGAGAATAATTTGCAGCCTTTCTTGGATAATCGTGTATGTAATCCTTTGTATTATTTTATCTAAGCTTATCTATATATTTTATATAAGCTAAGGTCATATTTATTTATTAGTATCTAATATTGTGTTTATTTATGAATTATTATTATACTTTTATATATATACAGTTCACTTTATTCCCTTTTCTATCAAACCCTCAGGAGGTTGTCTGGTAGAAATCGCTTCCGGCGATAATACTGCCGAAGTTTCTGTAATGCCTAGTTTTTTAAAGTTGTGTACTTTGTGCAATAAAGTATATGTATCTATCTATACATACATTTTATTATTTGTTAGAAATGGGGTGAGCCCCGCGTCTCATAGCCACTGCGACCAGTAGATGATCTATTGTGGCAGACAAAATCTATCTATACATACATACCTACTCAAGCAAAATAATACTTGCATACTTCAAAACCCGGTACAAAATTCGAAATATGTAACTGCGAAACGACGTCGATTCAGTTCTAGAAGTTTTATCTGGTCCTAAGAGACTTCATTTTCTCATCCACGATAACTTATTAAACGCAGCAGTAACTAACTTTACGAGCACTTTAATTTTAATGAAATATTTTAGGATTTCTGATATGAGACGCATTTTAAAGAGCCTTGATGCAATTTACTGTACTGTACCATCGTATCTTATGACATTTTTAAAATGAACAGGGTACTTTATGAGAAATAAACATGACTTTATTACTTTTGCTGGGTTCTAAGGATTATTAACTAGTTTCCTGCTGGCAGCCTGAGGCGGCTTCCATCCTGACGATCTCAGGATCGATGGCTGGCTATTCGCAGGGCTATCGCTTCGGAGGCCGGGGTACGCTTGGACCATGATATAGGATAGCATCTAAATATTTGCACTGCACACTGTTTCTGTTTGTATTGATCTGGGCATTTAACATAAATAAGGTTACGAAAATCTATCCTTCCTTAATTGATAATGAACCAAACGTGTTTGACATTAAGATGAGAGTCGATTGAAGAACTTTGACGTTTTTAGCGGTAGGAGTCAAACACTCCGCGTGGGCTGATGCAATTCAAAGGTTTTAAATTCGTTTTTAGTGTTTATTAGTTAACAAATTTGGTTTTTATTTGTGCAGTGAAGTGCCGCGAAGTGATCCTTCAAATAAGAATAAATGAATTGTATCGTTTTTAACCTTAGATAAAATCAAAACCTTAGATTTAATCAATTTGACGACCCATTTGGAACAGAGGTAGTGAACGCTGCCTTTGGTCCACGGGTTGCGGGTTCGATCCCCGCACAGTACAAACATTTGTGTGCATGAACATGTCTGTTTGTATTAGTCTGGGCGTTATTTACGTATTATAAGTATGTATTTACAAAAGAAAAGTATTATATGTATATATTTGTAATCCCACTATTGATTCTGATATCCGTAACACAGGTGCTTTAGCTACCTATCTCGGAGTCAGATCAGTGTAAGTGTATTGTAAAATATTGATTTATTTAATATTTACTGTACTGCGTTAGATAAATGGACACTTATTAGATAAGTCTTTAAGCCTATTACATAAAATAGTCGCTGTAGCTGAAATCGGCTGCAGAGGCACCAACATTGAGGTCATTGTTTACAAAAATCCATAATTGTAAATAAATCCAAATAATGTCTTATGATACGAGAGTCGATGTAAATTACTTGGTATTTCATTCCATACATTAAAATACATAAATATAAATAACATAAGTGTTCTTTACTTTATTAAGAAATATAACTTAGAAAAACCCCCGTAACAAAGTAACTGTATTACCTTTTTTATCTCATTACGCAATTCACAGATACTCAGCAATAAATTTTGATTAAGTCTCAAAATGTGCAATAAAATGCCACGTGGTGCTTTTATTGCAAGAAAAGGAAATTTAATTAGACGCTTTCCGTCTATATGGGAGGGGGAAATTTTAATACCTAATATTTTCCAATTAAGTATCATGCTGGGATGTTAAACTGAAGAGCGTGGTGTCTGAAATTGAACGCCTGTGTTGAAGTAAGGAATATATTTTCACATGGTCCAGTACTCATACTCAAAGCGGAGGACACGTTGTTATAGGGGTAAGACTTACACGCCTTTTAAATAAATAAATATTTCACAACATCACATACATTGATCTGACTCCGAGATAGGTAACTCAAGCACTTGTGTTACGGATATCAGAATCAATGGTGGGATTACAAATATATAAAAACATACTTATAATACATATAAAACACCCAGACCAATACAAACAGAGATGTTCATGCACACAAATGTTTGTACTGTGCGGGGATCGAACCCGCAACCCTTGGACCAAAGGCAGCGTTCACTACCACTGTTCCAAACGGGTCGTCAAAAATAAAAATAAATTCCGTATAAAAATCTTTATCCGAATGTGAGTGCGAACGAAGCTGCGGTCACCCCAAATAATAGCAGAAGAGTCGACGGATCATCTCATGCTAAGCAATTGCCGCCGCCCATGGATACTCGAAACACCAGTTTAGTCACAAGTGCACAGCCAACCTTTAAACCCCCTTTACCCCGGATTGGGCGTCCAGTACACTCACTCACGCAGCAAAACACAGCACTGACACAGCTTCAAGCCAGTTTTCTGTGAGGCTGTAGCATCACTCGGGCTGAGCCGCCCTATTCATGCGTTAAGCGTGATTTTGCCACGGTCATTCAAATGCAATGTACAGGTACATTTTTTTACAGTTTAATTATAATGTTTGAAGATTATGAGATAAAGATTAGCAGCAGCAAATGTTAAGATATTTGCTGCTTACCCGATAATATTGGATAAAGATAAGAATTAGATAATACATTTAGTTTTGAAAATTCGAAGGCAGCGGTCGAAATGGCGAACTATTTTGCATTAGTTGCAATTTCATTCGCAATTTTCTACACATACGCTGATACTAGTGAAGTGGAGACTGTGAATGGAAGGATCAAAATAACAGTTGGGACCACAGCAGGTAACACGGAAATCGGGGATTTCTTGAGGAACCATTTGATGCCAACATTCGAGCAACACAGAAGCTTTGTCGACCTCGAGTTCGTTCCTTGGGGGAAGACAGTGAGATACGCAAATGGAACCCAGATTTGCGAGTACGGGGAACGTGATTGCTGGGCAAACAGATTCCACAGATGTGTGTTGAACCATTTGAGGAGCAGCTTGGAGCGATTGTATTACCTGATCTGTGAGTTTACTTCGCCATTTCCTGCATTTGCTCAAGGTAGTTATCGATGTGCTACAGAATCAGGTATGAGGTTGGTCGACGCAGACTTCTGTGTGAACAATCCTAATAGAGACAAGTTGGATGACGTAGCGGAGGCCGCAGCAGCTGAACCGGTTCGAATCATTGATACGGTTCCATATGTCCTTTTCAACAACAACATCAGCGTTTCAGAGAGCCGGGAAGCACAACGGAGACTGTTCAGTGTGGTCTGCTTCGCGTTGGCTAATGACCCCAATACTGGATTCCGTAGTTGTCAAATTTGATTAAGTCCTGTGTGCAAGTGTTAAAATAGAATTGTCATGTTACCAACCGGGACATTGTACTTTTTACTGAACTCTCTCGTCAATATTTAACATATTAATAAAATTATACTTTAACATATTAGGATATTTTTACTATATGCGGATCTACATGAAGAGGCCTGCCATAATTACAGGTTCTTCAGGCACCAGTCTCATAAATAGGGGTTGCATCTAAAATTAGCAACTACGAATAAGTCCTAGCTCTTAATACCTATTTGTGAAGAGAAATAAACGATTAATTTATTCAATTGTTTTAAGACACCTGTCGTACTCAGAGACGTCAAATTACACTAATGTTCATTATCTTAATAATTATAGATAGTCTTCACGCGTATTAAAATAAGTGTCTATATTTTTTCTCAAGTAGCTACTAAAGTTAACGTCTCTGAGTGTAGCAGTTAGTCTTTATTTGTGCAAGACGATTGTTTTAAAATTAAATTTTAAGTTATTAAATATTTTTTGTACTTATTTATGTTTTTTTTTGCAATCGTAACTCGATTAGAAACTCGATAGTATTTTGAGGCACAGTGATCATCAACCAAGTTTTCGTGACTCCTCTGGTGATGCAGATGGCCATGGGCGACGGTAATTGTTCAGGCGACCATGTCTACTCGTTTGCCCCCTATCTAATAAAAAACCGGCCAAGTGCGAGTCGCCCATGAAGGGTTCCGTAGCAGCAAGTAAAGTATTGTGTTTAGAAAAAAATGATGTTAAAAACCTCAATATTATTTTTAAAGACCTATCCATAAATACCCTACACGTATAAGATTGATGAAAAAAAAATTTTGAGTTTCAGTTTCAAGTATGGAGACCCCAATATTTTTTATTTTTTTTTCAATTTTTGTGTAAAAATCGTAATGCAGTTAACAAAATACATCTATTTACTAAGTTTCAATAGTATAGTTCTTATAGTTTCGGAGAAAAGTGGCTGTGACATACGGACGGACGGACAGACGGACAAACGGACAGACATGACGAATCTATAAGGGTCCCGTTTTTTGCCATTTGGCTACGGAACCCTAAAAAAGGTTGCAAGGAGTATGTTTGTTTTCACATATCAGCATTTAATAGAGATATGAGTGGAATTAGTAACGTCATCAAAATTATTGTGCTGCATTTTAATTTAATGTGAAATGTGGATTATTTTTATCACATTGTTATCAAATAGATACCTTCCTAATCATATAATATTTCGCCTGCATTAAATTTTTTACTATCAAGTGTATTAACGGTGCACAGTTGATTTTTATTTTATTTCGTAAGATATGAGTTAATTATTTTAGATATGGTCTTGTGGAGTGGCTGATTAGTATTTAAAATATATTATACATATTTCACAACATTGATCTGACTCCCGAGATACGTAGTTCAATTGTACATTGTATCTCTGTATACCTAGCTTTTAAGTTTTGTATGTTGTGCGAATAAAGAGTATCTATCTATCTATCTCAAGCACCACCGATGTTACGGATACCAGAACCATCAGCGGAATTAAAATTTAATACTTTTCTTTTGTAAATACATACTTATAATGTATAGAAAACACCCAGATCAGTACAAACAGACACTGCATGCACAAAATTTTTATGTAAATTTTGATGTTCCGGATTCAATATTTTGGTTTTTCTTCATCCATAAAAATCTAATTTGTCTTTAAAAACAATCTGTAATGGGTAAGTGTCAGTATAGCTATGCTTAACCCAGTTGAAGGACTTCTCACATGCTTTTAAATTTATCACGCTATGCAAGTTTTCTAACGGCCAGTTTGGTTTAACAGCGCCGTTAGGTGTAGTCTTAATCCAACCAAAATAGTGCAATATTCACTATCCAATTTTGTTGGTTATAAAAGCTTCAACTTTGGACACAAGACCAACCTTTTTATTGCACTGTGTGCCTTCAAATCCAGATTATACAAACCGTTGAGAATGAATAATATTCTTTTTATATTATCAGTTGTGTATGCCTGTCTATTCAGTGTTCCTGCCAGTACAATCCCAGGCTAGCGCGTGTAACAGCCTGAATAAACTGGTATAATGACTTAACCGCTGGCCAATAATTGTTACGTTGTAGCAACTACAGACTGACTACTACTAAGCTCAGCGAAGTCCTTTTATCTCCGTTTCTATGGGCTCCATGTGTAGCAATAGTTTAGCGAAATGGTTTTTGGTGGATTTTAGAAGTATTTTCTGTACTGACAATATCAATTAACAAAGACCTCGACCTGCCAACCTTCAAAAAAGAGCGTACTGCCTTTTCAATAAGGCCGGCAGCGCACTTGTAACTCCTTTGACGTGCCAGGTGTCCATGAGCGGCGGTAATCGCTTACCATCAGGTAATACGTCTGCTCGTCTTCCCCCTGTACCGTAAAAAAACAAAGACAGGATGTCTTCCTGTAGGAGGAAAATGTAACAAAATATAGGTATAAAGCGAATGGCTAGCCTAGCCTACCCATGTTTACAGATAATATCTTTGTCTTAGTCTAAGTATAGGCGATCCAATTACACTTGGTATGGTATGGTATGGCCGATGTGACATAATGACAAGGTAATTACTTAACCGAACAATGATTGTACACAGCCGGTCGCCGAATTGGTCCGGCGGCGAGACGATCCGACATGTGGGACCTCACTTCTTCAATACCTATGCTTACCGATAAGATCGATGTATCATAATGATCATATAGAACAAAGTAATCAATTAACCAACATATTGATCCGGTGGCGAGACGATCCGACACGCCGAGGACGACACTTCTTCAATACCTATGCTTACCGATATGGTCAAAGTAACATAATGATCACCCAAAACAAAGTAATCACTTAACCAACATATTGATCCGGTGGCGAGACGATCCGACACGCCGAGGACCACACTTCTTCAAACTTAGCTTACTGATATGGTCGATGTAACATAATGATCATACAGAACAGAGTAATCACTTAACCGACCAATGATTGTACATAGCCAGCCATATTGATCCGGTGGCAAGACGATCCGACACGCCGAGGACCACACTTCTTCAATACCTATGCTTACCGATATGGTCAAAGTAACATAATGATCACACAAAACAAAGTGAATCACTTAACCAACATATTGATCCGGTGGCGAGACGATCCGACACGCCAGAGGACGACACTTCTTCAATACCTATGCTTAACCTGATATGGTCGAAGTAACATAATGATCACCCAAAACAAAGTAATCACTTAACCAACATATTGATCCGGTGGCGAGACGATCCGACACGCCAAGAACCACACTTCTTCAATACCTATGCTTACCGATATGGTCAAAGTAACATAATGATCACCCAAAACAAAGTAATCACTTAACCAACATATTGATCCGGTGGCGAGACGATCCGACACGCCGAGGACCACACTTCTTCAATACCTATGCTTACCGATATGGTCAAAGTAGCATAATGATCACCCAAAACAAAGTAATCACTTAACCAACATATTGATCCGGTGGCGAGACGATCCAACACGCCGAGGGCGACACTTCTTCTATACTTAGCTTACTGATATGGTCGATGTAACATAATGATCATACAGAACAGAGTAATCACTTAACCGATCAACGATTGTACACAGCCGGCCGTATTGATCCGGTGGCGAGACGATCCGACACGACAGGGACCACACTTCTTCAATATGCTTACCAATATGGTCGATGTAACATAAAGATCACACAAAACAAAGTAATCACTTAACCGACCAATGATTGTACACAGCCGGCCGTATTGATCCGGCGGCGAGACGATCCGACACGCCGGGGACCACACTTCTTCAATTATTCAAACGCCTACTTCCGCGGCACCGCAGTTTGTTACATCTCCGCTCGTCTTGCCCCAGTGTATTGCTGTTGCTTTTTAGGGTTCTGTGACGCAAGGAAGTTATATGAAAAAAATAATGACAAAATATTTATTTCCAATAAAATGAAGAAAGTTTGTGAAGGAAACATCTTGATGAGACATGGCGCCCAATTCTCAAGCTAGTGACATTTATCATCATGCAACATACAGGGTGTAATCTGTGAACATTTACATCCCTTCCAGCGATAAGACCGCCGAAATTTGTTCAATTAAGTTTCTGTAATCCCTAGCTTTTTAAGTTGTTTTTTTTGTGCAATAAAGTATATATATATATATATATATATCTATCCCTTTAACCACGTGGTCTACCAGCCATTCTGAACAACATTTGCTCTAGGACTTTTCGAAATTCGTCGAAAATTTTTTCGACTCCCCATACAAAATGACCAAGTCACGTGACCGACTTTGTACGAAAAGTTGAAATTTTTTAATGTGAATATCCAAAAGTCATAGAACAAATGTTGTTCAGAATGGTTGGTAGAACACGTGGTTGGAGGGATGTAAATGTTCACAGATACACCGTGTATTGACATACACGGTGTATCTGCGAACATTTACACATACATACTTAAACATAGTTTTTTTTATTTATTTCATGTGACATCCGCCATGTTTTCAAAATATCACGAGCACGAGAATTGGGCTCCTGTTCAATATGTTGAAAAAGAAATTTTAAAGTGCGTGTGAAGTCTTCTATTCCGTAGCCCATTAGTGTGATCCTATGTGGGTCATTATCTACTAAATATGCCATTGGCCAGTAACAGTCGACCTATAGGATAGGATCACTAATTGCAAATTTCGCTTCGATTCTATTTTTAAGCCCCCGACGAAAAATCGACGTTCAAATCCAAAATGTACGCTCCTATAAAATGGCGAAATAATAAATTATAATAAATACTTGAGTGGGGTGCCCATTGAAAGCGGGGACTGATTTGTATTTAAGTTGAATAAAACTTAAAAAAGCGAAAAATAAAAAAAAAATCAAAAAAATCAAAACCGCCACCCCAATCGATCCACTCTTTTTTGGTTCGCCACTTCGATCAATCTTTGGCTACCTACTAGCATCTGACTCCTCCCAGCCATCTTGTACAAATCGTCACTCCATCTGGCCTAGTTCAAACTTACCTCTTCATCTAGAATTTTCAAGAAAGTTAGCTGAAAAGTTTATTAATCTATAAAATAAACTTGTGTCCTATTCTTTTCTGATCGGTAATCAAAAGACCTCTTATAAAATAGAAACATGAATCTGTTAGCTTGAATACTCTCCTAGGTATCACTATTCAAAATCACACAAAATAGAACCTTCCTAAAACGCTCCATACAAACGGCTATCGAGTTATCACGTCACGGCCGGCCCGATAGTTTGTACGCATCGCCTTGTACGCCTATCTAACTTTGGAGGTTTGTAACAAAAAAAAATTAATATCAAGCTTTTAAATATTAGTATACCTGCCAGATCAACTCTAGTCAAACAATACCATGTTATAATCTTTTTTTGCCTATAATTATAACGAATAAATATATGATTTCATTATTTTGAACGTTACTTATTCACCTTTTTTTAAATAAAAACTGCCAATCGACCTTGTCAACATCCCTATTTTACTTCGTAGGCTTTGATACTGTTAACATTTAAAAAATGTTAATGTTCGCTAACTATTCGGAGAAATAACTGACCGGATGGCTCAATTGATAATGACCCTGCCTCTTACGCCAAAGGTCGTGGGTTCGATCCCCACCCTGGACAAACATTCGTGCGATGAACACTTGTGTTTGTTCGGTGTCTGGGTGTAATATATGTATTTAAGTATATATTTGTGTTCCTCTATTGTCTGATATCTGTGACACAAGTGCTTAAGCTACTTAGTACGGAATCAGGTCAACGTATGAGATGTTGTGACTATTAGTAGTGTATTATTATTATTTAAAAAAAATAAAGGGTTATGTAAAAATAGTAACAAAAATATCAGTTTTAATTATTATGCAAATAAAGAACACAACTCCACATTTTGCTACGCCCTTGACCAGTCTTCCACCATCTATCCTTTTCATGCATCTCTTTGACAGTTACATTGCCCTACCTCGAATGCATAGCCCGGAAAATTTGCATTTTATCGCAAGAATATTCAGATTTAACATGTTTCGTGAGACTTGCTTCCTCTATTTCGAGGACGAGTGCTATGAAAAGTAAGTAATTACCAGGAATGTGGGGAAATATAACGGAGGTAGGTAGCATATCGTTGCAGTAATGCTAAAGTTAAGCCAAACACAAGTAAGTTAGTGTGAACCGAACATGCAACAACCTTGTGAAATATCCTAACCTTCACAAATCCTTGTAAATGAACAACATTAGGTATACGCAATCAAGGACGAAAATACGTGACTGCTACTATTTATAAAACAGACGGTAAATTTTTCCTAAAATTGTGGCGTAAGTACTTAAAACTGATCAATTTTTTTTTTCAACTCAAATGGATAGTAAGTAGGTAGTATCTCCAATTAAACAGCCTGGCCAATCGAACTTTGAAGGGGCAATTCTCTTACACTCGATATTGAAGTCGAATGCTAGAGATTTCATTCATATTTTTCCATGCAAACATTAACTCGTCTTCAATGTCAAGTGCTTGAGAATAGGCCATCCAAAAGGTCAATTCTCGAGCCCTCGAGTTAAAGTCAAATTATGAGATTTCATGCATTCGTCCATACAATTTCCAACTCGACTTCATGTCGAGTGTTCGCGAATAGGCCCATGGAGTGGCGCCAGCATGTGGGGCATTTTTTTTGAAATAATGAGCAAAATATATTCATTGATTTTGGCTTAAATGTGGCGTAAACTTGAACTGGACTCCACAGTCTTAGAAAATCAGACAGGTAGTGATGACTGGTTTTAGGACCAAGTGCTAGGTCTGGTTGTATGGCGTTCCTTTGTTATATTCCATTCGGTATGTTAAGGTGAATAGAACAGTTCTATTTTGACATTAAAAATGAGAAGCTCCTTTTAAACCTAACCGATATTTTTAAGAATCGAGAATATTTTCTTAAGATCTAATCGACTTTTTATTTGTTTGATTTTTAATTTTAATCAACATTTTATCTATGGATTTTAACTATCTGGATATGGAATTCAATATGTAAATATTCTTAGTGGTACACACGCAATAAATCACAAATAATTAAATAATATGCATCTTATTTATCTGAAAAATAACAACACTCGCTTGACGTGTCGGAACCACCTTCGTCACCAAAAGAAATTACTAGTTCTTGGTCCCTAATGCAATCTATGCTGACTTATTTTGCACGAGACAATAATCGTAATTAGAAGGTAAAATGGTCGCCATACCGATTACTGATTTATTGTGATTGTTTGTGTCAATCCCTATGAGCAAAAATTTCAATTGATCAAGCATTATGCAATTCATAGGATATTTTTTTACAAATTTTATTGGTAATAACTATTTTAAGTGCTTGTTTAGATTAATTGAGAAAGATTGATACTTGTTCTTTTGGAAGAACACAAGAAAGATAATGATTTTTACAACTTAATATTTTTATTTGTAGAAAGATGGATGCATGGTATGAAACGTTTTAACTGTACTATTCACCTTCACATACTAAATGGACTATAACAGTGGTGGTAGTGGTCCCATAGTATAAGAACAAACCTTAGTAATCTTAGTTGTGGCATTCAGCGACTTGACTTTTATCACGCAATGTGGATCAAGTTGACCAAATAGGTATAGGAACTGCATTGCAATAAAAACGACCCAGTACCTATATTGTATCCTATAAAATCTGGTACCTACATGGAAGAGGGAACTAATCTACATAACCATGTTGCACAGTATATAATTACGCAGTAAACTTATGCACAACGACTAGCCATTCACTGTAGTGATGCATACTGCACAGTGATTCCAACTCAGCATTTTGTTGCTTGAACTGGCACTATTTCATAATGTGTTACGTTCTTTAGCATTTAGCAATTTTAGCACTATTTAGGATCTCAATGTAAAAGTAAATGAAATTTAATTTTTGAAACTTTATAAACAGCTGTTTTAAAGTTTCAAAAATTAAATTTTTGTTCGAAGAGAGTTTTTTTGTACAAGAAAATACTCATCAGGTTAGAAAAAAAGAAAGAAAGAAACCATTTATTGACCACAACACAATGTACCTACATAAAAAATAAAATAAAAACGGTACAAAGCACAAAAGTTGTGGCCAACAAGGCTCTTTTTTATGTCATGGGTAGCAATTACCGCCGCCCATGGACACCAGCGACACCAGCGGAGTCACAAGTGCGCTGCCAACCTATAAACCTTCCCCCGGATTGGGCCTCCGGTACCCTCGATCACGGAGCGAAATACAGCACAGTGCTGCTTCACGCCGGTTTTCTGTAAAGCCGTGGGATCACTCCGGTCGAGCCGGCCCATTCATGAAAAAACGTGGGTCGCCCACGGTTAAATGCTGCAACTGCAGCGCTGGTTTTCAGTCTGGACCTTGGGTGACAGTTACTTCCTCAATTGATATTGCACCTTAAGGTGACGGGTAGGGCACACTAGCGACGCCAATCGATTTAAATGGTTAGCTACTAAACTGGATCTATTTTAAACAATTTCGGGGTTACAATCTCTCAGCAAACATTTTTTCTATTTATTAAATTAAACTAGGCACAAATGTTGGGTCCGTTTTGTTTTGTACGCAAAAAATTTGATTCACGCCAAAAGGGGCCACTTTTGGCGGTAATCCAAAATTCGAATGCAAAAGCAAACCAAACAGTTAACTATAAGTATTAAATAAATAGTATAGGTGTTTGCCGAGAGATTTTAACCCCGAAATTGTTTAAAATAGATCCGGTAGCTAAAAATGAAAATCGATTGGCGTCGCTAGTGTGCCCTACTAAGAATTGATAGAAGAAAATTACAGATTTCCATACATTGGCGTGAAGCTGTCCGTACATGATTTCAGTCTAGTGATCTTTCTTTTTTATATTATTCCGCAGCATTATTTTTGAGATTTTATAACGATCTAGCACCTTTTCAAAAGGCACTTAGCACCAATTTCGAGAAATCGAGTTTACAACACTAGCGACGACCAACGACGCACCCATCTGCATAATACAGTAGAGGGACTCTGTATAGGTATTACTGTACTCGCCTCAGTCGATCCTTGCTTGTATCAAATAGAAGCTTAAGCACCTATAGAATGGGACCTAACGTTTGCAATACAGGCACTTGCTTGTATGTGAACAAAATTATAGGTATCTTAGCTTTTGCCCGCGATTTTATTCGTATATAGTTTAGACAGCATATGAATTATAATAATAATATCCTCCAACTAACGATTCGGCTAAGGCGGCCAATTTCAACGATCAGCCACTTACGAAGGATATAATTATAATGCTCAAGTGAGTGCGTAAATAAAAGAGAACTCTCTTTTCCCTTGCCCTCATAATCCAATGGGACACCAGTGTGACACGACTGGAAAAGGATTGGGTGCAGGACCAATGGCTTAACGTGCTTTCGGAGGCACGGGAGTATAAGACCGGAACTCCAGACTCCGGGCTGACACTGAAAATTCCTTAAGGTGACGGGTAGGGCACACTAGCGACGCCAATCGATTTAAATTTTTAGCTACGAAACTGGATCTATTTTAAACAATTTCGGGGTTACAATCTCTCAAACACTTATACTATTTATTAATTAGTGTGGTCCCCGGCAGAGTAGAATAGGCCAACCTCACTCTGACTGATGTGTTGTAAAAGGCGACTAAGGTAAAACTGCTGGCATGATCATCAGCACCCAGAGAAGGAAAACTCTGCATTTATATTAAAACCCTCGCCAACCCGTCTGCCAAGCGTGGTGAGTATGGCAATTACCCCTCATGTGATTGAGGGAGGCCCGTCCTCCAGCAGTGCGGACTTAAATGGGCTGATAATGCTGATGATTTATTAAATAACCATGCAAAAATGTTGGGTCCAACGCGTACGCGAAAAATTGATTCACTCCAAAAGAGGCCTCTTTAGGCGTGATTCAATTTTTCGCGTACAAAAACGGGCCCAACATTTGTGCATGGTTATTTAATATATACTCGTAGTATGTGTTTACCGAGAGGTTGTAACCCCGAAATTGTTTAAAATAGATGCGGCTTAGTAGCTAAAAATTAAAATCGATTGGCGTCACTAGTGTGCCCTACCGTTCACCTTAACAGAAAAACTCAGATACCAATTTCTGCCCAGCCCGGGGATCGAACCCGGGACCCCAAGCGCAGTCGCACTACCCACTGCGCCATGAAGCAGTCAGGAACAGGTTGAATTATAAGGATACATCAAATAAGTTTTACAACCTTGATCCTTTTTAATAAGCGTGACTTCATTATAAAAGGACATATCCATGAAAACATTCAGTGTCCGTGTCCCGTAATATGTTGCGATTGTATCACCTAAGCCTGATTAGGACACTCTCACTGGCTATAAAGATAAAAGATAAAAAAATCTTTATTCAATTTAGGTCCACACAGAATACTTCATCATTCATCATCATCATTTCAGCCAATGGATGTCCACTGCTGGACATAGGCCTCCCCCAATGTTCTCCACGCAGATCGGTCCTGTGCGGGAGGCATACAATGGATTCCCGCGATCTTCACCAGATCGTCGGTCCACCTTGTAGGAGGCCTGCCACGGCTGCGACTTCCTGAACGTGGCCTCCACTCGAGGACCTTTCCGCCCCAACAGCCATCTGTTCTCCTCGCTATGTGCCCTGCCCATTGCCACTTGAGGCATGCAATCCTTTGTGCTACGTCTGTGACCTTAGTTCTCCTGCGGATCTCATCATTTCTGATACCATCACGCAGGGAGACTCCGACAGAATACTTATGAATGTCAAAATAGGTACATAATATCTACCGCTGGTTCGGAATGTCGATTTCTACTGAGAAGACACCAGCAAGAAACTCAGTAGTTACTCTTTTCAAATATTGATGATGTTACAGAGTTTCAATTTGAGAAGAGAAAAAAAATACAATTATGAAAGTTAATAGACTCTATGAATAACAACTCAAAAGATTAATCAATTAACATGACCAAGAATCCTTATCATTTAAATAGATTAATAGGCTGTATTGTTAATAGCGCCATGTACGTAATATCCATAAAATCGGTGAGGCTTTCTAGTGCGATTACACAGCCTTCCTGCCTAACCCACAAACGATTAGCTTGATACCAGTTTATACGCAAGCTTACCGTGTTCTACTTAGTAACTGTATCCTATATTGTATTAGGCATCAGTTGGTTGGATTTCAGGAGTATTCTCAGTAATAGAAGTTGAAAACCAGCGCTGACCGAGGGTGTACACTCGAGGCAGCATGAGCTGAACTTCGTCCCTTTGTCTCAAATTTGTTCTCCTTTCTCAACTAATGTACTTATAATTATGTTTTTAAGAGACAATAAACGATTTTTATTTTTTTTATTTTTAATAGCCTTTTTAGGGTTCCGTAGCCAAATGGTAAAAAACGGAACCCTTATAGATTCGTCATGTCTGTCCGTCTGTGGGTCCGTCCGTATCGCACAGCCACTTTTCTCCGAAACTATAAGAACTATACAAAGTGTTAAATTGTGTCCCCCCCCCCTCTAAATGAATTATAAAACTAAAATAAATATATGATGTACATAATCATGAAAACTAACAACGAAAATTGGTTTGAACTAGATATAGTGAGTAGTTTATTTTCTAATACGTAAACCGCAATTTACCTTCCATATATTTTACTAGCTGCTACGGAACCCTTCATGGGCGAGTCCGACTCGCATTTGGCCGGTTTTTTATAATAATTTTAGGAAAAACTTACAGTTGGTAGTCAAATTAATTAATAGTGTAACTATAAAAGTAGCAGATACATTTCTACATTTACGGATGGCGAATTACAAGATTCTACAAGCATGAATCTAAACCAACTTCCTACAGCTCTCGGCATCTCTAACCGTTGTCAATATTTATTCTGTGCCATCGTGAGTGACACCACATACGATTATCTATAATGTGACCGGATCAGACAGATAATGACTGAAAATGATCAGTTTTAATTATTTATAATCCTACAATCTGTTTTTTATCGAACATTGATTTATTATTACCTAATTAAGACTTTTTAAAGTTCTATCTCCTCATACTATCATCTAAATCCAGGGTGATGTCATATGCTTTAAAGACCAGTAGGAATTCATCATCATCAGCCTATCGCAGTCCACTGCTGGACGTAGGCCTCTCCAATTGTTCGCCACCGTGATCTATCCATGACTTCTCGCATCCAGCTCTTGCCAGCCATCCTGCGCAGATCGTCCCCCCACCTAGCCAGAGGGCGCCCTACATTACGTTTGCCAAGACGCGGTCTCCACTCTAGAACTCGTTTACATCGGTTCTGCGGCTAATATGGCCAGCCCACTGCCATTTAGGCTTGCTAATCCGGTGAACAATGTCGATGACTTTGGTTCTCTGTCGGATCACCTCATTTCGGATTCGATCTCGGAGAGAGACGCCGAGCATTGCTCGTTCCATAGCCCGCTGGGCGACCCTTAACTTGTGGACCAGCCGTACCGTAAATGTCCACGTTTCGGCTCCGTATGTCATGACGGGTAGGACGCACTGATTGAAGACTTTCGTCTTTAGGCACTGTGGTATCGAAGATTAGAAGACACGACGTAGTTTTCTAAACGCTGCCCAACCTAACTGGATTCTCCAGTAGGAATTACCTACTAGTAAATACATCACTAGGTCGGCCTATGATAGTTATGGTCCATTGATTAAATAAGGTAACAAAAATGAGTTACGCTTACAATAGTCACTAATGTCAATAGTAGGTATGTACCTTTAGGAGAATATTATCTACCTTAGTACCTTCTCTTAGTAAGGCAGTGGACGTGTTACGACTTTGAACTTCTGTTGAATGAATGAATCCGCTGAATTTAGTTGTAACCGGAATTGTATCAGCTAGACCTCGTGTAAACCACTAGATTTAGGTTGGACCTAGTTAAAAAAACTAGATCTCATTTCGGCTAGGTCTGGTTTTACTCAGAAATAATTAGCTCATACCATAATATTTAACCAATACGGCATTTACTATATTTTTTATTTTTGTAATCAAAAGGCCTCTCAAATAATAGAAACATCGTCGAAAGAATTACTTGATTCTCATTTAAACTACCTGAGATATCACAACTTTAAAATCACATTATTTTGGACAAACCCAAAACGCTCTATAGAAATGGCGACTGGCATGTGACGTCACACACAAGTATTTTGTATGCATTTAATTTGAATTTTGTATGGTAGCTATATCAAATGTTTCGTTTTTGTCAATGGTTCTATTATGATAGTTGGTGCAAATTGTATGGGTTATTCAATATTAAAATATTTTTTTAATAATTTCATACTTTTAAAATGGACTTGCCCATGAATCTTTGAATGACCATAAAACTGGCTAGACGTTATATTTTTAATGGAGGATTTTTGCTATGAGTACATTTTTACCTATATTTTGATAAAATATTAATATTATGTGAAATCTCGAGCTTAGTCAAATACCCTTACATCTAATTCTTTCCGGCTACAAATAGTGTTCGTGGTCTATAGCCTTAACAGTGGTGCCACCTACTTGCATTATAAGAGTCGCCCTATAATAATGATACAGATATGCTTTGGTTGGATCCCGGTGCATTATCGCGAACCGGACATTACCACCGAATCCGAGTTCCCCTCCCTTACACGCGCTATGTCTCTCCTTTGTTTGGCTACGCCAGGTATATTCTCATTTGTTACGAGACGTCTTCACGCTAAAGCCCCTGAGTTTGACCCTCGTGTACCAAAAGCATGTCCCTTTTTACGTCCCATAAAGATGTTTTTCCCTCTGAAAGTAAAATAAAATTGCACGTTTACGCATCGACTTTGTCCTAAATTCTTTAAGACTTGTTTTCGAGTAGCAATTAATTACTGCTAACATTTACACGTTGTACACCTGCAGTAGACAATAAGCTATTAACTATTATTGGACATTCCCGATATCGGGAGCGGTGCCATCTGCATAATAGACCAGCAGGGATTACGTACGTAGTACACCACTGGGTCGGCCTTGTCGGTTAATCGGGACCATTGCTTGTTATGCGACTATGGTACAGTGGCCTGTATATTGAATTAGGGATACAATAGTCCTATTAGTGTGTCTTCCACTCTCTCGTTATCAAAATAGCTCGATAAAGAAATATGCATCACTTTAACGACACTCCTCTGCTTAGTGGCTTGGTGTCTCGGGGTTCTCTTCCTTCAGGTTGAACCAAAATTTACAGAAAAACACATTACCTATCCGACAAATTCGTCATTATATAGGATTTCGACGAAATTTCCAGAAAAGAATTTGAGCAGACATTCACAGAACATATCATACTTTGACCTGATTCCATACTGAGTAGCTTTACCACACAATATGTGTTAGGAATATCAAATAACAGACAATTATATTACACCAAGTCACTGAACAAATACAATAGTTCAACTCAATCATGAATATCCACAGTGTTAATTCAACTGAACTTTGGCATATGGGTAACTACCAAATGCGCCATTTTTTTTATTTTAAGCGGGCGACTATGCAGGTCCTATTCAGACCAGTATCACTGGACCAGTTTGATCTATTGTGATCGTGAGCCCTCCCAGTGATAAATGCGATAAAGAATGCTGAAGGAAGCTACATCCCGCCGCAGAAATAGAGGATCAAGCCTAGGGCTTCCAATACGTAATTAGGGTTTTAGGCGTCTGACAAGTCCGTAACTGAAGGGTTGAATTCCGGAATTACGTAAGTTTAGTGTACAGCAGAATTGAGTACGAAACCTCATAAATCCCAGAGCAGATAGAGTAAAAAAATTAATCTCAGTACAAATTTAGTATGTGTTGTTCACCGGTTGCTTTAGTAGAAGACAACACTTTTGGCTTGAGCGGCGCTCGTAATGTTCGCTACGCGCAGCGTTCGTTATCTCTTGGCATTTCGCGGAACTAATACTATCGTACAATAGCCGTTAATCACTATTGAAAGCCCTATGGCTTTCACATAAAGTTATATGTAAGTAATATTTTAACTTAAATATTTTCCATTTATGTATGAATTTATGTACGAGCTGTAGAAATAATAAAACTGAGTAGAGGACATGTTAGGGCACTCACTCGGACCCTCACAGGGCACTGCAAATTAAACAAGCACCTGCACAACATGGGCCTATTAGATACCAAAATCTGCAGGTTCTGTCGCGAGGACGAGGAAACGATTATCCACGTCCTCGGCGAGTGCATAGCGCTGCACCGCTGCAGAAGCCGGCACCTGGGAGCACACATGATCTCAGCTGACGAGATCAAGAGCTCCCCCATCAGCTCCATTCTCGGGTTTATCCTGGAACTGGAGCTACATGAGGTGCTGTAATAGCCACAATAGATCATCTACTAGTCGCAGTGGCTATGAGACGCAGGGCTCACCCCATTTCTATCAAATAATAAAAATGTATGAATTTAATTTTATCATTTTCAGGAACAAAGACATACCTATATAAGAAAAGAGTTTCATAGATAGATAGATAGGTACTCTTTATTGCACAACATACAAACCTGAAAAGCTAGGATACAGAGATACAATGTACAATTTAGGCGGTCTTATCGCTGGGAACGATCTCTACCAGACAACCTTCAGGTAAAGAACATTAGATAGAAGAGGGGAGGGTGGTGCAATCCTCTTGATTTTGAACATTGATTAAGTAAATTTATAGTATAAATACAAAAAAGCAGTTGCTGTGTTTGTTGATTTGTTTCAAATAAAAGTTTTTTTAAAAGTAATTAATTTATGTTTTTTATTATTTAAATTATGTTTCATTATCCTTTTGCTCCATATTACATAATATAACTATAGAAAATATTCGATTTAAATTACGTAATTGACCACTAAAATTCGCAATCAATTACGTCATTGAAAAATCCGTAATTTTGGAAGCCCTAATCAAGCCGCCTAGAGTAAGTCAAGTCTGCGACAGTTCGAGCAGCCTTACGTTGTATCCGGTGTGAAAAAGAAGATGTCGGTACTGAGGTGCTCCAAGCGCAGAGCTTTGTAATTATTACTTTTTTGTATGCGTAATGGAACTTTTTCTATCTAGATACACTCTAATACCATAAATGGAAGAAGGGAAAATAGTAGGTACTACGAGTACCTATTTGTTACTCGTATGCGCAAACAGGTGCATGATTCTGATGTCTTTGATTGATAGATAAATCAATATTATTTTTCACAAAGAATATTAATTCGATTTTTTTTTCGAAGTTATCTTATCATATATCTTAATTAATTATATAATTAATTTGAATTAGTCAGTAATTAAAATATTTCTCAGTCATAATTATCATGATTTGGGCAGTATAAATAGGAAATGCAAATCGATTGCAATGCAGTGAGGCCAAGAAGTTTCAAATTATTGAACATCATGGCTGGTCGGTCCATTCTTATTGCTTTGTGCTTAGCACTGGCAGTCTCCCACGTCACCAGCTTGAGGACTCAAAATGGAAGAATCAATATACTTATGGGGACCTCAGCAGGTTGCACCAACGTAGTGCCATTCATAAGGACTCACTTGGTGCCGACGTTCAACGAGTTCCGGCAATGGTTAAACGTCAACTTCGTGCCTTGGGGGAGGACGGTGAGAAATGCTAACGGAGCTTTGACTTGCCAGTTCGGAGTGAACGACTGCTGGGCAAATCGTCTTCATCGGTGTGTCTTGAACCACTTGAGAAACAATGTAGCAGCCCGAGTGCGGTATATGCAGTGCGAGTTTACTTCACCTTTCCCCGCCTTCCGTTCAAGAAGTTTCACCTGCGCCACCCAAGCTGGTATGACTCAAGCGGCAGCTTCCCGCTGTGTCAGCAACCCTCAATCGGACAATTTGGACCAAGTCGCTCAACAACAAGCTGCTGGACCTATGCGCACCATCAACTGGGTTCCGTTCGTGGTGTTCAATAACGTCATTAATGTGAACGCGCACAATGACGCACACAGAAGGCTCAGGGCGATGGTGTGCCAGGCCCTCCGCAATGACCCTCAAATACCAGTCACCAGATGTTAATTTCTTACATAGCAAGATGACATTTTACTAACACTTCAGCCACAAATATTATCATATTATTTTATTAATGTATATGGGTAGATCAAAAGATAATAAATCCTACATTTTTGTTGGGCGCCATATTTCGCATGAGACTTTTTTGATTGAAATAAAAGTTGCATTTTGGTGACGAATTAGTTTGTATTTTAGTTAAGTTCGTAACTTTACAGATAGGGCACTAATTTAGCACTACTAAAAATAGGAAATTACAGTGAAAACAGTTCAAATAATGTGGAGATATTGCTTTTACAAGGTTGACACTAAGCGCGCGTGAATCCGAATCTCCCGCCTGTCATTTGTTATTCTACTTCTTTTCGTCGGCGAACGGCGGGTGGCCAGTCAGACCGCTGCATGAGCCGACGGGTGACACAGACTATAGAGGGTGTAAAAAGACCCTTAACGAAGCCGAAACCTAAGTAGTAAATAGATTGGGAACTTTAACTCGACGATGTATCACTGAGGCGAGCACTAGCTCGCCCTAGCTCGCCCTGGCTCGCCCTGGCTCGCCCTGGCTCGCCTCAGTGATACATCGTCGAGTTAAAGTTCCCAATCTATTAAAAGACCGTAAAGATTGGAGCCTCCGTTAGAGTCTCTGATCCCTAACCGTTCGCACAGCTTGGAACTGCAGTTAGAGCCTCCTTTAGTGTCTCCGATGTATCTTATGCAACCTCAGTTGATTATTAGAAAATCCAATAACTCAGCATCAAAGTAACCATTGATAACAGAACATTTATTAGCATTGTACTTCCTGAAAGTACATTTAAAACGATGATATTGTAAGTTTAGCTCATTCAATTGTTACTAATGCAACACTGCACTCGCGCTGAAACCGGAATCATGAAGTTTGTTAAACAAAAAGAATCACTTAAATTAGATTGCATCTGTCCTGCATCATCTAATGTCCCTCGACGGCATGGAAATTTATTACCAAGTACAATACGTTGTATTGTGTGCGGTCCATCTAATAGTGGAAAAACCAATTTAGTAATAAGTTTATTATTGCATAAAAATGGACCAAGATTCCGTAACCTTTATGTGTATTCAAAGTCTTTATATCAACCTAAATATTTATATCTTGAAAAGGTTTTGAATATGGTACCTGGAACATCATTTAATAAATACAATCATAATGGAGACATTTTAAGCCCCCATGATGCTTTGCCTGATTCAATTATTATTTTCGACGACGTTGCTTGTGAGAATCAAAACAACATTAGAGATTATTTCGCCATGGGACGTCATAAAAATATAGATTGTTTTTACATCAATCAAACTTACACGAAAATACCAAAACAACTTGTACGGGACAATTCTAATCTCGTCATTCTATTTAAACAAGATGACATTAATTTGAAGCATGTTTATGAAGAACATGTTGGATCAGACATGTCATGGTCCCAATTCCGTGAGATGTGCTCAACCGTTTGGAATAAACCATTCAACTATCTTGTTATTAATAAGGATTGTGGCAAAAATAACGGATGTTACCGATTGGCTTTTGATACCTTCATAGTGATAGAGGAACATACATAAAAGACGGTTGTGTTATCTATTAACCAGTCTCATTCATGGTTTGAAACCGAGCGGAATACTTCGAAATGGAGAAAAACCTTAAAGAACAAATAGTGAAATCAGCAGCAGCTGTTAAAAGAAAAGTTGCCATGATAAAAGATATTGAAAATACAAACAATAAAACATTAGAAACAATATTAAAACCAATTGTTGATCCTCTAACACTGTTGACCAATAAAAAATATGACCCTCCTCTTAAGGTAGAAGAACACTGTGAACCAGTGATGAAAAAAATTAAAAATGACAATAATCAGTCATTTGAAGACGAAAATCAGTCATTGTTTGTCTCTGATGAAGATTATAATGAATCTGCTAGTGAGGAAGATGAAGATGATGAACAAGAGCAATACAATTACAACAAAACCCTTGTTGTGTCACCGTCCGAAGACCATAACATTAGCGAAGGATCATTCAAATCTCTACAGTCCTCGCCAAGTCTTAAAAATCAATCACTGTCTTGGTCAACATCGTCTGAAGTAATGAAAGATGTTCCATTTGGAGTCAGAAATGAACGAGGTAAATTATTACTCGGGAAAACTCGTGTCTATGACGACGGTGGTATTCTTAAAATAGGAACACTTACTGTCAAAAAAACTGATGGCTTAAAAGAACTTTTGTTCAAAAAGAAACCAAATTTAGATGTAGTAACAGATGATGATTTACAATATTACAAATTACTTCTAATAGAAACCAATGCTCATCGTCGTAATTGCGAATCATCAAAACCCATTAACAGCAACAAAGGATTTAAATATACGAATGTAATTAAGCCTTTGTTCAAATTCTCTAGAAATCCAACTACAAGTGTTGAAAGTATTCCACAAGGTAAAGGAATTTCACTTTTAAAGACAGTGAAATCAGATACTGATCTAGTTTACTGGGATGATCCAAACGAATTAGTTGAACGATTAAAGTTACTACTTGCATCTTGGGAAGCAGGTAACACTGGCGTAAATAACGAAATAATTGCAATTATTTCGGAACTTCATGAAGCTGGTATCATAAATGTAGAACATATAAAGAAGAAACCTGGAAAATTGAGTAGTCTTCTTTTAAGAGTCAACCCATCAAGACAGCAATGAACATAGATAAATTTGGTCATCATGTCCATAAACGTTTACGATTGACAGAATACATTGGAAACTACAATGAAACATTGGTGAAATCTGTTACCGGACACTACGATTTAAAATCTTCTAAATTAAAAGGGTTATCATATCCAACTGAAGACGACGAAGCAGTTAACAAAGCTTATTTAGACAAAACGGTTCAAGAATTAAGAAATGATGTTGAGAAAATTAAGCTGGAACTGAAATTACATTTGAAGAATTTGGAAACCTTTACAACAGACCATTTGAATAAATCATTTTATTCAAAGTCTGAAATAGATAATCTAATTCATGTGAAAATAAAGAAAAATGAGCAAAAAGGACATAATTGATGAACTTCACAAATCAGCCAGAAGAAATTTCCCACGTCGTTGCACAGTTATAAAAGGAATCGATGATCTTTGGCAAGCCGACCTCATAGATTTACAAAAATATTCAAACTTTAATAAAGGCTACAAATACATATTGGTAGTGATAGATACATTGTCAAAGTATGTATGGACAAGTTCCCTAAAATCGAAAGAAAAAAACTGTGTTGTCAACGCTATGCACCAGATATTTAAAAATTCATCTAGAAAACCTAAATATTTGCAAACAGATTTGGGCAAAGAGTTTTATAATGATATCTTCGGTCAACTGTTACAAAAATATAATGTAAACCATTATTCTACTTACTCCGTGAAGAAAGCATCTATTGTAGAGCGAGTCATACGCACTCTAAAATCACACATCTTCAAACTTTTCAGTTTATACGGCTGTTATCGATGGGTGGGTAAATTATTAAATACTGTGATAGAGAACTATAACAGCACTATTCATCGCATAACAAAATTTAAGCCGAAAGATGTAAATAAGACAAATGAAAAGGTTGTATTGTGTAATATTAGTAAGGCGTACAGAAATCGAAAACACTTGAAACCCAAGTTTCAAGTTGGTGATCATTTACGTATTAGCAAATTTAAAGCAGACTTTTACAAAGGTTATACTCCCAACTGGTCAACTGAAGTATTTACAGTAGTAAAGGTAAATGATACAAACCCACCAACTTATCATTTGGAAGATAAGCATAAGCAGGTTATATTAGGGACTTTTTATGAGTACGAATTACAAAAAACTAAGTATCCTGATATTTACCTTATCGAGAAGATTATCAAAAGAAAAGGTAATAAATATTTTGTGAAATGGCTGGGCCTCAGCAACGAAGAAAACAGTTGGATAGACAGGAATGAGATTGTTTTGTAAAACATATAAATATAACTTTAATCCAAATCTATTCATTCTAACGATATCAATGAAGGGGGGAAGTGGTATTATAGACAGCGTGATTAACCATTTACCGTTCGAGCTACATTTACCTGGATATCAATTTTGTGGTCCTGGAACAAAGCTACAGAAACGTTTGAAAAGGGGAGACAGAGGTATAAATAATTTAGACAAAGCTTGTATGTATCACGATATTGCTTACAACGACAACGATTTAAACATTCGACGAAAGGCTGATAAAGAACTTATGGAAATGGCTCGGAAAAGATTGAAAGCTAAAGATGCTAAAAAGGGTGAAAAAGTTGCATCATGGATAGTCAAAAATGCTATGAAAGCTAAACTCAAGGGCTGGTACGGGTGCTCGTTCATTTATGGCAGCTGTTAACAAAATTAAATCTCAACTAAAAAAGTTAAAAACCAAAGGCAGTCACACAGCTATTAAATACGCATGTGCTGCAGCTAAAAAAATCTTCAAAAATAAAAAAGGAACCAAGTTGCCGCGCTGTATTCCTCTGCCAAAATGTGGAGGACTATTACCTTTAATCCCAATCTTTGCAGGCTTGTCGGCTTTGGGTTCTTTGGCAGGTGGAGCAGCCGGTATAGCAAAAGCAGTGAATGACTCCAAAGCAGCTCAGAAAAGTCTTCTAGAGTCTGAACGTCATAACAGAACAATGGAAGCAGTGGCTCTTGGCAAAGGATTGTACATTAAACCTCATAAAAAGGGTGCTGGTTTATATTTGAACCCTTCAAAAAACTAGTTAAACGGCTGCCTAGACGTGCACTAACAGATTTAGATATATTAGAACATGCTACTGACATTCCATATTTTCGGGGAGTATTTATGAGAGATACACTTCCATTGAAGCCAAGAAAAATAGAATGTGCTGTACTTAATTTGGATAGCTCTGATAGTCCAGGAACACACTGGGTAGCCTACATCAAACAAAACAACTACTGTGAATACTTTGATAGTTTTGGCGACTTAAAACCCCCATTAGAATTAAGAAATTATTTAAGAAACATGTCAATTAGTTATAATATTGTACGGTATCAAAAGTTTGACGCTATAAATTGTGGTCATCTCTGTTTAACTTTTTTAAAAAACTATTGGAAAAAGCATTTAAATAATGGATAAAATAAAGAATCGTGTTCAGTATAAACATGTCTTTCACTGTGTCGATAACTGGTAGAGACGCTTATTCAACAACAAACTACTCTCCTACATTAGAATTAAGTGGGGAGTATGAGTGCGGTCTTCTGTATTTTTCTACATTCAACTCTATTCCCAATATAGATGAAAGAAACAATAAATTTTATTATGGAAATGATGAAGTGATAAAACTACCCGAAGGATCGTATGAATTACAAGATATTTGTGATTATCTTCAGAGCAACATAAAAAATGCTACATTGAAATTAACTGCTAACAACAATACTTTAAAAACATGTATATATTGTTCAGAAGATGTTTATTTCGATAAAACAGATTCGATTGGTAAGATTTTGGGGTTTGGTCTTGAAGCTGTAAAATCGAATATAAAAACTGAATCTCAATATCCTGTCAACATTTTACCAACAACCATAATACGCATCGAATGTGATATTGTGAGCGGGTCATTTGTGAACGGAGAAGCAAGTCATATAATTTATGAATTTGTGCCGAATGTACCACCTGGTTATCGAATAATAGAAATACCTAAAAACTTAATCTACTTTCCTGTCAATCAAAGTTCAATAAGTTCTATCAATATAAGATTGTTAGACGAAAAAAATAAACAAATTAATTTACGTGGTGAAGAGATCCAGCTGTATTTACACTTCAGGAAAAAATGTTAAATTTCAATAAAACCTCTGCTACCTCTCGAAATCAAATCAGTTCAAGAAGAACATCGCACAAAAGAGCACTACATTACCCTAAGAAGAAGCTGACCAAAAAAAATAAAGCATTTTTAAAGATACTTGGATTGACAAAATGAACGTTTTAAATATCGCTCAATCTCCGTCACATGACAACAGCATTGAAAGTTTTGAATTTCATTCATACAAACCATATGTGACAAGTTTCAACAAGAATGATGAAATACGGATACCGATTAATCAGCAAGATTTGTACGTGTTACCTGCGCTCAGCAGTTTGTATATTGAGGGCAGAGCTGATGTGTACAAACACAACAGTACAACAAAAGAAAAGGAAAGAGTATCAAATGTACATTTTGTTAACAATCCTGCCTTATTTTTATTTCAAGACATCCGTTATGAAATAAACGGTATTGAAATAGATAGAATAAAAAATGCAGGTATCACAACCACAATAAAATCATATCTATCGTTAAATGATAATGAGTCTAAATGTGCTAGTGTTTGGGGTTGGTCCCCTTCTGGTATATCCAATACAATCAATGGTGTATTTTCAGCCTCTATTCCACTTAATAAAGTGTTAGGTTTCGCAGAAGATTACCAAAAAATCATTATGAATTGTAAACATGAATTAGTTCTTTTAAGAAGTAACACAAATCTTAATGCTTTAAAGTTAAATGCTGGCGAAGTTGTTCAAGACATAATAATAAATAAAATTGTCTGGCGAGTCCCGCATGTCAAAGTATCAGACCGCGAAAGAATTAATTTGTTAAAACATTTAGAAAGAGATCGAGCGATAACAGTCGCATTTCGTAATTGGGATCTGTACGAATATCCATTGATGCCTAAAACCCGGAAACATACTTGGTCTATTAAAACTTCATCACAGATTGAAAAACCTCGAATGGTTGTGATTGCCTTACAAACGAATCGTAAACAAAATGCCACCATGTCAATGGCGGAATTCGATCATTGCGCTGTACGTGACGTAAAAGTTTACCTTAATTCAACCTACTATCCATACGAAAACTTAAACATTAGTTTCGCTGAAAATAAATATTCATTAATATACGATCAATATGCAAGATTTCAACAGTCTTATTACGGACGTCGACCTGAGCCGTTGTTGGGTTTGAAAGAGTTTAAAGACATTGCTCCCTTATTCGTTGTTGACTGTTCTCGCCAACACGAAGCCTTGAAGGGGTGTATCGACGTATGCTTGGAAATAGAAACCGATGCTGAGATACCCGATCAGACTTCTGCCTACTGTTTAATACTGAACGATTGCATATTTGAATACAAACCGTTAAGTAATATTGTAAAGAAATTATCATGAATGATTATACGGTCATTGTGGACTTGCAAGGCTTCAAAGATCGGAATAATGATTTTTTAGTAAAGGAATTAGCTATAAGCACTCAGGAGCATACCCAACAATTTTTGATAAAACCTCCATATCCATTCTCGACTTTAACTCTCGAAGAAAAGAAGCATGTTTGGTGGGTAGAAAGAAACAGAGGATTCCGATGGAGTGAAGGACACATTGACTATAGAGAATTTCAAAGAATAATAAAACCGTATTTGAAAGATTTAAAAATTATTGTGAAGGGTAAAGAGAAAATAAAATGGGTAAAAGATCTATGTGACCATGAAAATATTCTAGATATAAGTGATAAGGGTATATGTAATCTAAAAAATATATGCGAAATGTACTGTAAAGATATAAATTCATTTAATTGTTTTACTCACAGAGATAAGCAATATTGTGCTTTAAAAAATGTACTATGTATTAAAAAATGGTGTTCTGAAAATAGCATAAATCTATAATAAATTTAATAAAAACATATTTTATATTACTGTAGTTTTATTTACTTTTTTAGATAAACAATTAAAGACGGTTTTCAATCGAAATCATTTATTATCAATTACTTATTAATACTTTATATACAAGTACATAGTTTTACATTTTATTTTGATAATATTTAAAATAAACATTAATTAGAATATTTAACAATTATTTCATTATACTATACTATACAATGTCACCACATAGTCTCTTTGATATTTTCCTAACTAAAACGTGCGTAAGGTCCAAAATTTCATCAACAGAATCTTGTACCACGTACTGGGCGTTGAGTTCCACGTCTTGATCGTCTTCCTCAGAAGTGTTCATCGATGCGAGGTCATTCGGCAAGTCCAGAATTTTAATTTGGATTAATTTTAATCCACGCTTCTCTTTGCATAAGACGAACGACTTAGAAACGTTCGTTTTCTTCTTTGCAAGGCTGAGTTTTCTTGGTTGCTTCTTCGGTCGGCGTTCCAAGAGTTCTTGATATTGTTGTGTGAAGTTTTCCAGTGGGTCCTGGGCGTACTGACTGAACATAATGTCAGAAGAATTATCCATTTTCTGTAACAAATAGAAAGTAAATTTAGAAAACACCTTGTTTTAAATGAAGTTCTTAATTATTAAAATCGAAATCAAGAAATAATTATACTTACAATCGATGTAGGTAACGTACGATCTGCAGCAGGACCACGAACCAAATGACGTTATTTAATGTAAAGCTGCGTAATACAAAACCGCTAAGTTTGCATATCAGCATGTTTGATGGATTGCACAAACTGCAAATGTGTAAATATTTCTTGTACAAATTTACTACACGTGGAGCATCTAATTACTTTATATGTAAATTTGTCACGTGTACCTACAGTATTTTACTTAATCATGTCGCAACAAGTTCTCATGTGAGGTGACTTACTAAATTGTGTTAAACATTTTAACACTGTTTCCCCTTCAATCTAGTTACCATAAAATAAATAAAATAATTATAATATGAGATGTGGATAAGAAAATAAAAAAGAGGTATTCTGTTTAGCAAATTTATTTCTTAAAAGAAGTAATAGGTTTTACACAATGTACTAAGTATGACACTTATAGGTAACCATTACATTATTTATAAAACTATCAGTTTAATGTACAGACGGCGTCAAGTTAAGTTACCCCCAGCAGTGCTAAACTAGCACTTGTGTCTTGGATATAAGGACGGTCCAAAATCCAACAAAGGTAACTCCACGTGACGTCCTGTGTACATAGCATTAGTCTATTTACATTAAGACTTAAAGTTAAACAGTAATATTATAATGTCCCCAGGATACAGTGCAAATATTATCTTTTGTAATGAATCGTTTATCGTCTTTTCTTGATAAAGCAACTTTGTTTTGTTCTGTTGTAAAAATTTCATGTTTTATCGATCTAAAAAGAACGTTTCTACCTCTTATCTCATCACCCGTTGACAATACATTAACATAATCAGAAAACCGTAGTTTTTTGGTAACATTTTTTTTAACTCCTTTTGCTTTTTTTATCTCACTATTGCTCGTTTTAATGCTGTAAAGTTTAGAGCGTAATCCGACAAATTCTAACAAAATGTTGCCTCCTAACTCGTCTTTAAACAAACCGGGAACTTTTTTGTTTTTAGGAATGATATCAAAACGATTATCTTTTTTGTAGTTGCTTGTATCAAAGTAAGATAAAAAGTGTTGTTTTAAGTCTGAGTAAAAATCATTCGTCTGTATTGAATACAAAAGACTATCGGTATCAGTATAGCACAAAGACAGATTGTGTTGGTAGTGCCTTTTCATGACAGAATAATGAAAATCGTACATATGATTTTTGGAAAGTTCTAAGACTGTAAATCCTATGTATATAGGTTTGTTTAAAACTACCTTTTCTCGTTTTAGTTGAACAGCCACCAAATTTTCATCAAATATTGATGCACTATGAAAGTTAGGACGAGATATGAGCTGTTCTGCCGAATGAAATTTATTGGTTTTATTTCGCTCATCTCTCCACTTTGTGACTAACTTTACGTCTACTCTACGCTCAGTATCTTCGAGAGTTTTTCCGAATATGCTATTGTTCAATAATTTAAAAAAATCTTGTTCAAACGCGGAGTCGGTGCTTTGACGCAAATGTGTATTTAAATCGATGTATTCTTTTAAATAAGGGCTTTGTTTGAATGATATTCCTTTATGGATTTTTTTGAGGTGTAATCCATGTCGTAGACAGGTTTTTAAATGAGCATAATGGATGACATAGTTATATTTATGAAATAGATTAGGAATTAATTTTATATTTTTTGCACCTGGAGGTGTATAATTTTGTGCGCAAAATGGAAGATCGTTATGTAGGTCATGCAAATTCTCTGGGTAATATAAGTCAACTTCAAAAATATAACCATAATCACTGTCATTAGGAATGTTAGTGATATCAAGTTGTTCACATTCCCTACTACTCAGAAATTTAAAATCTGCGTATGGCAGAAAACTACACATTGCAAAACCATATAGATTATTACAATCCATATAAATTAAAAAATTGTTTGGTAGCGAGGGGTCGTAGTCAGGCTGATATTGGTTATTTGATTTAGCATATCTTTTAGAACACAGACAAATACCCCCACGAATTCCCTTTTGTATCATTCTAATCATTTCTAAATCTGAAAGCAAGTCCAATTTTACTTTTGTCTTTAGTAACATAGCATCGAAGCTGAGACTTGGCGCAGTGAGATAAAAAGCAGGATCTAAGTTGTAGTTAACTTTACATGTTTTACGAAACTTTTCAAATATATCACTTAATATCAATACATCGCTCTTTACATATAGATCAGTATACTGTCCTAAGTTCTTTATATCAAAACATTTCCACACCTTTTTTGCATGTTCGTAATCAGACTGACTAATAGCTTCATTAGAGAGATTATTATAAAACTTGTCTATGGACGGTAAGTTCTCCTCTTCATATACCTTCCAGTTTGATATGTAATCGTATGGGTACACTCCCTTTCTACTTAACAACAATAATTCATTTTCATTGTTACAATAAGCACGTAAATGTGTAAAGTCAGTTTGTTGTAGATTTTTAGCTAATTGTTCGATACTTGTCCCTAAAAATTTGAAGGAATCAACAAACCGCACTGCAATAAAATTATTAGTTGAAAATTGAATAAACTTGGTGAAGGATATGTAATTCTCTTTGTTTTTGGGAATAACTTTAATTTCACCCGGAAAACTACTTAGTTCACGGATGAATAAATGGCAGTCGTAACCCGATAAATTATGGAAGAATACTGGTATAAACGAAGGTATTTTAAACTGAATATTGCAGTAAGAGTGACAGGCACCACGATATTTTCCTGTGAAGTGACAGTGGTCCCGCACTTTATCTCCTATCAGCAAATTAGCGCATAAATAACAGTACTCTGCCTTTTCAAAACTAGATCGTTCTTTATCGCTATAAATTATTGGAACCGGATTTTCAGATGCTGATTTAATAACACTATAAATACGCTTCACATCTTTTTCCAATTGATTTACGAACTGTGACGCAGAATCAGTCCCTCGATAGGTCACTAATCGGTTAAGTGAATTATCATAATTACAAACAATGTAATAAGCAAACGCCGCCGGTAGATGTTTTTGTGTTTTTAATGTGTGCGCGCCTTTGCTCTCATTACATGGCTGCAAAATTGACTCAAAATCCGCGTAAATAACGAACGGAACATTTTGCATACATTGATAATTTTTAAATTGCATTTTACTGCCAATTTCTGGTAATAACGTAACAACACCCCCACAAATATGTTTATCTTGATCTTGTTTTGATTTAAAAAACAATAAACATTCATCACAAAAGTGCAACTTTCCATGGTGCTTTGTAATCTGACTTCGAACTAATCTCGTTAAATCTTTTATTAGACAATAATGTGATTTCATACCATTTTCTAACAGAAGCATATTGATGTGATTTTTCTTTTTTAATAATGTCTTATACAATGGCCCAACAATGTTTTGTTTGTAGTCTAAGCCATAAACATTTACGCTAATGTCATGATTATTTTTCTCAAATATTTTAATGTCTTTAAATGAAACTGGAAAATGCATGTTATCAAGATTCAAAACATCGCTAAAGTGTGGATATGATTGTACTCGACTGGCGTTTTTCACCTTTGGGTATAAAGCACTCAAAACTGTCCAAGCAAAACAATATTCATCTTCGTTTCTGATATTCAAGCAAGCCTTTTTTGATTTAATTTTTTTTGGCAATTCTAAATAGCTAGAACCTCTGAGCGGTGAATATTTGTTTATATTAGATTCGAGATAAAGTATATCCAAAAGAGACCACCCGCTCCCCTTTTCTTGAAATCCATCTATCTTTTTACATAATAATCCTGAAATATTATCTAATAAGTTGTCAAAAGAATAGTTCGAAAATATGGGAATATTTTCCGTAGCAAATGATTTTATTTCCATCGTATCGTCTTTAGGTAAAATAACTTTAACAAATAATTCAAAGTTCACCTTTATATTAATATGAGACGCGATAGCCAAATCAAGCACTTTCCGTAACTTAGACGAAATACAATGCATGAAGTGAGTAGGTGAAGTAATCGCCAACTTCTCACCGCTGGAAGTGAATTCACAGTCGGGGGTTATTCGATATGATACTATACGACCTCTAAAAGCTGAATTAACAGTCTCAATTCCATCATCATAATTAATTAATGTATTATTTTTGTGGGCAAGGCTTCGCAAGTGTCCCGGAAATTCTTTTTTAATTATAGATGCTTGACATACTGAACAAAAAATAGTTCTCAATGTAGCCATTGTGCTTGTTACTAAGTTACATTAACTACCTACCTGATTATGTGACCTACTTGCTAAACAGAAAAAAAAAATGTTAACTTAAAAATATCAATCGATAATAAGAAATAGTTTAATAAAACTATTTCTTATTATCGGGGTAAAATGTCGCCTCACCCTGGAACAGCCGACTGCTGTCTTTAAATATGGTCTTTATTGTGGACCACAGCGGATCCTCCGGGGTGAGGCGAATCCGCAAACAACCGCTCCACTTGTCGGAGCGGTCCCGCGAGTCCAGATCTATAATAGTCGACGTGTCGAATACTCGGAGGTCCACAAAAAATTCACCGCCCGTCTGCAGTATCGACCGTCGACTGATGCCGCCCGCTACACGCCGAGATAATGACGACCACAACTTTGATTGTGGCGGCGGCGGTGTAGGTTCGGCTGCGTCTCCGAACAACTCTTCGAACACGTTGGCGTTTTTGTTCGCCTTCGACTTGCTGCTCCTGTAAATTAATGATAGACATTAAGATTTTAATTAAAATCTTTCTGAAAGGCCGGCAACGCATCAGCGACCTCTCCGATCTCGCAGATTTTTATGTGCGGCGGTGATTACCATCCATCAGGTGATCCGCTTGCTCGTTTGCCCGCCTCTAGCATAAAAAATCTTGAATAAACAAGGAGAAACCGCACAATGATAGACTAGTTATACCATCACACACTATGATAAAAAGACAGGCAAGAAGTATAGCGTTTATCTACACCTTACAGATTACAATAGTACAAATAACAGGTGCAGTGAGATCCAACTCTCAAAATGCATTGCAGCTATACACTATAAGATAGATTACTTAACAAATCTTCTAAGTTACATGTTTAAAATATTGTGAGGAGGAAACATACGTACTTCGACTTTCTAATTGGCTTCGACTTCTCCTCGTTGGCCTTTTTACTCGCTTTGCGTTGCTTTATCGGCGGGCTGTAACAAAAACAACAATATGTTAGTAACTAAACTAAGGTAATTATTTGATAATACCTCAATTAACCAGTGTTTAGTTTTAAGAATTTGACAAAATATTTACCATGGATCTTCTACACCCGAGCTATACTCCGACTCGGACACGTAAAGGTCCTCAGCGAGAACTCTCTTCCGGGATTCAGAAGTTGAAGCAGACCTGCAAACAAAAAACATTCTTATAACAACATGTACTTACTAGAAGATTAGTCCGATGTGCGAAGACCGCGACATTTATCTGGAGTAAATGCCTGTCAAAACAAATAAACATTGACGCAGCCGCCCAAACCAAATAGTTGATATAAAAGATAATAAAAAATAAACTCACGAACATTATCTCAGCTTGCTGTGTTCCTCGGAGAATAAATATCACGAAGCGTGGATGATCAGATATTGATCACAGAAAATAATGGTGATCTATATAATTGACGCTCATTATATATACAAACATTTTCAATCACACATTAAAACTGTAACACTGTAAGTCACTTGCACACATTCAAATATTGCCAACCAGCAATATTGAAACAAACAATTATCTCGAATTACTTACCGAAAGTTCTAGCTTTAGGTAATCGCTCGTCAGCGATTTAATATTTAGGTACTGCCGCGGTAAATAATGTGGGAACACTACGCACCGCGCGTGGTTTTGCCTGCTTTAAAATATTTTATTTATTTACATGAAGGTTCATCCAATTACCGAAAGTTTTAGCTTTAGGTAATCGTTCGTCAACGATTTAATATTTAGGTACTACCGCGGTAAATAATGTGGGAACACTACGCACCGCGCGTGGTTTTGCCTGCTTTAAAATATTTTATTTATTTACATGATGGTTCATCTAATTAACACAAATCAACAAATACACGTAACTAAAATGAAAGTTACAACGTATTCTTGAATTGTTAGAGTTATTCATAAAATAAATTAAAATCACCGCCATCTAGACATTCTCTACCCAATGGAGTTTAAATTTTAAATATAAACGCCATGTCGGTTATGCATCTATTTATTTATTTTATTTACTTATCCCACACAAAATGAATCGAATTCTAAAAATTTTATAACAATTATAGTTCCTTGAAATGATAATTTAATAATGTGTGTATGTGTATTTGTCTGAAAGTTACTAAACCATATATTTTTTTTATAGTGGCAAACAAGCTTACGGTCCGCCTGATGGTAACATATTGTGACAATCAGATATTTACTATTTAGGATAGTGTACATAGAAGCCATCCGCAATGAAGAATACGTCATGTACACTTCAAAGCAAAGAAAACGGTTTAAAAGGTTATTTGTTTTATTGTAGAAAGCTTTTTTTTTTTTTTTTTGTAATTAAAAATTGTAGTTGATAAGTACATCAACCATATAGGTACCTCATTTGGCAAATGTCTTTCACCTAAATATTAATTAGAAGAGGTAGCTTATAGTACATTTCACTATGTTTTGTAAGATTTCTGTTTCCTTGTACAACTGAGAGTACTAAATGTTTAGAGGATGTTTGAATTATTATATTTTTTATTTATTTGTATCAAAATTAACTGCCCAGTAACTTCTTTTTCAGTTAGTCATACAATAATAGTTACCATGTAATTTGTTCAAATTCTTTGGCTTACAGTGTACGGTGACAAAATGATAATACCCATTCTCGCTGCGTTAGCAGGTAATGTTTGAATGTGCGAGTGAGCCTGGAAGTAATTGGTAAGCAAAATAATTTCTGTGTGTTACCGTACGTTACTAAAGGACAGTTTTCACTGTGTTAGTTAACCAATATTTTATATGCATATTTTTATATCACAACCAAGCTGGTTAATATGTCAAAATGTTTACGAGCTTTCTTGTTACTATTTTATACAAATTTGTAGTTGATATTTTAGCAGGTAATGCAACATTTTTAATGCACTTATAACAAGTGGCAAGGTTACTATGAGTTGATGTATAATTTGAAAGTCATTACCTACTTCTATTGATTCAAAATATTTTTATTATCCCCCACTTCTCTATTATAACACTCAAAAAGAGGAAAATAATTCGTAATTTGAGGTTGATTTGTCTTTCATACATAAAAGAACTAAACTATTTTATAAAACAATAATAGTTTACGTGTAAGAAACACATATCGTATTAATTATTCGTTTGTAAATACTAAAAATATAACCTTGTACTTGCGCTCAACTTGTATTTTATAACACGAACTCAATTCCGTACAGTATGCAGTCACCTTATCTTTCGACTTACACGCGCCGGGAACATTATGCTGACTATCGGCTTTTATTCATTTGTGAGAATAATTCTAGCAGTGCAGTGGTCGTGCATTCGTTAAATTAATTCTACATTCAAGGTCTTAGATAACTACTCAAAATGATGGTTCGTTTTAAGTGTATATCTAAAAACTTATAAAAAAGAAGGTAATTCTAACAGTTTTTACTTTATTTATCAATCAGTTTCTATTCTATCGTACACATGCACTATTCTATTGTATTATGTTTATTTTAGAAAATATGGTTCATGATGTAGTGCCACAGTTTGATGCTTAAGTGAGTGCCCTCGTGTAGGGATACAGCCCGAATTAAAGCACCCGATCTGGTGTGGCTGTAAACGAGAGCATTAAATTTGCACCATGTCAGACCATAATATCATCATATTTATTCGTATCTACTATATTGATGTAGTGCCACAGTTTGATGCTTAAGTGAGTGCCCTCGTGTAGGGATACAGCCCGAATTATAGCACCCGATCTGGTGTGGCTGTAAACGAGAGCATTAAATTTGCACCATGTCAGACCATAATATCATCATATTTATTCGTATCTACTATATTGATGTAGTGCCACAGTTTGATGCTTAAGTGAGTGCCCTCGTGTAGGGATACAGCCCGAATTATAGCACCCGATCTGGTGTGGCTGTAAACGAGAGCATTAAATTTGCACCATGTCAGACCATAATATCATCATATTTATTCGTATCTACTATATTGATGTAGTGCCACAGTTTGATGCTTAAGTGAGTGCCCTCGTGTAGGGATACAGCCTGAATTAAAGCACCCGATCTGGTGTGGCTGTAAACGAGAGCATTAAATTTGCACCATGTCAGACCATAATATCATCATATTTATTCGTATCTACTATATTGATGTAGTGCCACAGTTTGATGCTTAAGTGAGTGCCCTCGTGTAGGGATACAGCCTGAATTATAGCACCCGATCTGGTGTGGCTGTAAACGAGAGCATTAAATTTGCACCATGTCAGACCATAATATCATCATATTTATTCGTATCTACTATATTGATGTAGTGCCACAGTTTGATGCTTAAGTGAGTGCCCTCGTGTAGGGATACAGCCTGAATTAAAGCACCCGATCTGGTGTGGCTGTAAACGAGAGCATTAAATTTGCACCATGTCAGACCATAATATCATCATATTTATTCGTATCTACTATATTGATGTAGTGCCACAGTTTGATGCTTAAGTGAGTGCCCTCGTGTAGGGATACAGCCCGAATTAAAGCACCCGATCTGGTGTGGCTGTAAACGAGAGCATTAAATTTGCACCATGTCAGACCATAATATCATCATATTTATTCCTGTCTACTATATTGATGTAGTGCCACAGTTTGATGCTTAAGTGAGTGCCCTCGTGTAGGGATACAGCCTGAATTAAAGCACCCGATCTGGTGTGGCTGTAAACGAGAGCATTAAATTTGCACCATGTCAGACCATAATATCATCATATTTATTCGTATCTACTATATTGATGTAGTGCCACAGTTTGATGCTTAAGTGAGTGCCCTCGTGTAGGGATACAGCCTGAATTAAAGCACCCGATCTGGTGTGGCTGTAAACGAGAGCATTAAATTTGCACCATGTCAGACCATAATATCATCATATTTATTCGTATCTACTATATTGATGTAGTGCCACAGTTTGATGCTTAAGTGAGTGCCCTCGTGTAGGGATACAGCCTGAATTAAAGCACCCGATCTGGTGTGGCTGTAAACGAGAGCATTAAATTTGCACCATGTCAGACCATAATATCATCATATTTATTCGTATCTACTATATTGATGTAGTGCCACAGTTTGATGCTTAAGTGAGTGCCCTCGTGTAGGGATACAGCCCGAATTATAGCACACGATCTGGTGTGGCTGTAAACGAGATCATTAAATTTGCACCATGTCAGACCATAATATCATCATATTTATTCGTATCTACTATATTGATGTAGTGCCACAGTTTGATGCTTAAGTGAGTGCCCTCGTGTAGGGATACAGCCCGAATTAAAGCACCCGATCTGGTGTGGCTGTAAACGAGAGCATTAAATTTGCACCATGTCAGACCATAATATCATCATATTTTATGTACAAATTGTGTAAAAAAGAGACCAAAACTGTTTGGTAAATAATATCACAATGTATGTATGTAATCTAAAATTCTTGCCAAGACCATCTAGTTCCCTTAAAACGATGTTATTTTGCGTGTGTTAGTATCTTGAGTGGAGTAATAAATGGTAATTATTTTTTGTGAGTGTATTTGGAACATTTGCCGCGATACACAGGTGAGTTTGCATAACGTTTTATTTTTTGTTAAATTTTCGCTGGATGAATGTTTACCACGCAACGTAAGAATATGCTAACATTGTATCCGAGGCGACGAGTGCGGCGCTGCCGAACCGCGCTGCCGAACCTGTGATAAGATCTATTGTGAATCGAATTACTTTTAGGAGGCTCTAACTGCAGCTTCAAGTTGTGCGAACGGTTAGGGAATCGGAGACTCTAACCGCGGTTCCAAGCTATCCGAACGGTTAGGGATCAGAGACGCTAACGGAGGCTCCAATCTTTACGGTCTTTTAATAGATTGGGAACTTTAACTCGACGATGTATCACTGAGGCGAGCCAGGGCGAGCCAGGGCGAGCCAGGGCGAGCTAGGGCGAGCTAGGGCTCGCCTCAGTGATACATCGTCGAGTTAAAGTTCCCAATCTATTTACTACTAACCTACGTATTCAGCACATCATCAGGACAATTTTTACCTTCTAGACCATACCTGGGAACTCAATACTTTCCAAGTTATTGAAGGTCAAAGTCAAAATTAAAATCTCAGTATTTTGATGTAAATAAATTTTAAACATTATTACCTAATTTTTTTCCAAAGAAACTTGTCCAAAATTTTAAGTAATTCCTAGGGAAAAATGGCTTCAAAACGTACATCCCGCAATGTAATGTTTGAGAACGGAGCGGGGGTGTGTGCGGGGGACGCGCGTGAGGCGCGGGCGCGCGTGCGGCGCGGTCCGGTGTACGCTGTTCATTGCGTTGTCCGTTTATAGGATTAAAATTGACACCAAAAAATCAACTTCGTTTCCCATCAATAATTTTTTGTTCTAAGACTTGTTTTAATGGTCTGAGTGCGTAGACGCCGGCTTCGTTAAGGGTCTTTTTACACCCTGTATAAAACTAAATCATGCCCAAATCGTAGTCGCGTAAGCGTTGGGGTATATTTGCGACACGGCGCAATTAGGACGGTTTACTATAACATGTTTGATTTATTTAAAAAGAATTCTTTAAGTAAGTAGGTACAGACAGACAGTAACTACAGTCTGTCAAATCAGGTTACTACATTCAGTCAGATAGGCCAGGGTACGCTTGGACCATGATTCAGGATTCTAAAAGATTGGTGATTACAATGAAGTTACTAATACCGTCTGACCTTGGCAACCTAAGGGTTGCCAGACTACCTGGTCCTAACCCAAGGGTTAGGGTACCAGACCAGGTGGTCTGGTAACCGTCTAAGAGTTGCCAAGGTTAGACGTGATCCGATTGGATCACACGTTCAGAATCATTCTCGCTACAATTGCGGGTATCCAAATTTTGACAAACTGTCAGAAACACGCAGATTTCCTCACTATTATATATTTTCCCTTACCGCCGAGCTTATTGTAGAAATACGCACATAGATTTAAAAAATCCAGATGTGTATGCTCGGATTCGAACCTACGACCTCTCATATAGAAGGCGCACTTTATCCACTGAAACGCTCATACATTTTGACCGTGGGAGAGCCACGCTTCGGCATGAATGTGCCGGCTCGACCGGAGTGATACCACGGCCTCAGAGAAAACCGGCGTGAAGCCAAGTACCGGAGGCCCGATCCGGGGGAAAAGGGGTTTAAAGGTTGATAGCGCACTTGTGACTCCACTGGTGTCACGTGTGTCGATGGGCGGCGGGAATTGCTTACCATCAGGCAATCCGTCTACTCGTCTGCCACCTATCACATAAAAAAAAGAAATATAGAGGTACATGATCGAAGCAAACTTAAGACCCCCCCTTATGGAAAGTGCACTGAGCCATTATTGCATCGCATTGTGGCTCATTGTGTTCTTCGTGGCTAATTTGGTGGTTCGTTTGTAATGGCTCGCAAACGACATCCTAACTGCAACAGTGTACGCCATTGTACACTCGGCATTATTTAAATGATATGGTCATTGAGTTGGTTGAGCAAACGTGGGATAATTTCATTATAATAATATTAACATTAGTGATAGCGCAGTGTTTTGAGCGCCAGTTGTGAGACAAGGGTCGCGGGTTCAATTCCCAACCCACCAACACATATGTTTGTGGATGAAGCACTTAAAAATTTCATGAATCACGCGAGACATCAAAGGTTGGCAGCGAAACTTGTAGCTCCACTGGTGTTGCGAGTGTCCATGGGCGGCGGCAATCGCTTACCATCAGGTGATGCGTCTGCTCGTACAGTGGCGGACACATCAAGCTATACAAAACTGTCAAATTTCTTCATTCGATTATAAACCTTATATTGTTACACATTGAGTTCGAAATCGATTGAGGAAATTTGACAGTTTTGTATAGCTTGACCTGCCCGCCACTGTACTATATAAAAAAATATAAATTAGCGTAAATTTTCTGAAATATTACCGACAGTTATTATTGGGAACTTAGGCTGGATTCGACCAATCTTTATCCGTGGATAAATCTATGCTTAAGTAGTCAAGTTCAAGTATCAGCCTTTAAACTGTCCCACTGCAGGGCAAAGGCCTCCATCATAGAAATCAAGTCATCGCTACTATGATGGGATTAGGCTTAATCACCACGCTTGCCAAATGCGGATTGGTGATCACAAACCCGAGCTATGTTCGAAAAATTCGAAACATACTTTTTCGCTCGACCCGGGAATCGAACCCAGGACCCCGAGATCACAGCCGGTACTTACACCACTAGACCAACAGGGCGTTTCTATCATCAAAATCTATGGTACAACGTCAAATTTGTGTAGAATGACAGCGCTATACCATTGATTTACTATCGGAATAAGGTTGGTTGCTTACTGGTACTTACACATATTTATTCGGATTTTACACCACAATTATATAATACTTATATAATAATACACAATTATATAATAGGCCGTGTGGTGCCCGGCAGAGTAGAATAGGCCACCCTCACTCTTACCGAGGTGTCGTAAAAGGCGACTAAGGTAAAGCTGCTGGCATGATCATCAGCACCCAGAGAAGGAAAACTCTGCATTTATATCAAAACCCTCGCCAACCCGTCTGCCAAGCGTGGTGAGTATGGCAATTACCCCTCATGTGATTGAGGGAGGCCCGTGCCCCAGCAGTGGGGACTAAATTGGGCTGACGATGATGATATAATACTTAGTTAAAATCTAGTCCAGTCTTCTTGTCATGGAATAAAGATAAAGCAAGTGAAAATCTTAAACTAAGATTTTAGTTTTTGACGATTGATAGATTAAAGGTTGTTATGTGATATGTTGTATTGTATATAAAAAAAAATATACGTACTTTCAAAACTATTTAAATTTTCATCATTAAGTTGATGAAGAAACAAGCTACTTTTCTTCTTTTATCAATAAACCCAATAAAAGAGTTTTTTTTTATATATATAATATTAATTTTCATAACATCTCATAGGTTGACCTGATTCCCTACTAAGTAGCTTAAGCACTTGTGGGAACACAAATATATACTTAAATACATATATTACACCCAGACACTGAACAAACACAAGTGTTCATCGCACAGATGTTTGTCCAGGGTGGGGATCGAACCCACGACCTTTGGCGTAAGAGGTAGGGTCACTACCAATTGCGCCATCCGGTCAGTCAATTGCGCCATCCGGTCGGTCAATTGCGCCATCCGGTCGGTCAATTGCGCCATCCGGTCGGTTTATTGATTATTAATTAATAGAAAGTATAAAACAAGCCTAAGAATCGAGTCTAACTCAATGCTTTGATAAACAAACCAGATAGCAATCCAAAACATCCTCAAAACACCCCAAGGCGATTGCCATTCTCAGGAAGTGTTACTATGCGATTATTGCAAAATAAATCACGAGACTATCCCATTAAATTCTAATGCATAGATCCCCCAGGACATTATTCTGTTATGGACGGCTCATGGGCCAATAACGTTGGGCCATTAGGCGATTGAAAAATGTCACAGGCCACTTTGCAACACCGATGCGCTACATTAGCCCCGGTTGGCGAGGGTTTGCCGAGGAACTTCATAATAATTCCCTTCTATATGCTCCTAATAGAATGCTTGTTTATTTTGAAGTATTTTTTGGGGATTTTTGTCGCCGTCTAAATATACAGGATGTATCTGTGAACATTTACATCCCATTATCTACGTGTTCTACTAACCATTATGAACAACATTTGCTCTATCAATTTTGGAAATTCGCATAAAAAAAATCATATTTTCATACAAATTTGGTCACATGACTTGGTCATTTTGTATGGGGAGTCGAAAAAAAATTGGTGAATTTCAAAAAGTCGTTGAACAAATGTTGTTCAGAATGGTTGGTAGAACACGTGGTTAAAGGGATGTAAATGTTCACTGATACACCCTGTATATAGTAGGTATATATGTAGTAGTAGATAGAAGATTTCTGGGCACGTTGTACAGTCAAAGAACGAAAAGGTTCGTCAGTTTTCAAATTGATTCGTTTGATATGCAATGAGCACTTATTACCTTTCGTAAATTTGTCAGAGTAATACCTGTTGCACAGAAAATTATGATTTACTGTTAGATCAGAAAGGTCAGATTTACTTTCCCTTTAAAGAAGGTTGGCAGTCTTTTTAAAACTGTATGTTGGTATAACTGATTATTGCCGTGCAAATTAAAATTTACCATAAAGTGAAGAACATTTTTATTCTCTGTACCGTACAATGGACCATATCAGCAGGGCGGGTTTCTTTCTGTAATCTGTCAGAGCAATGCAAGAAGGCGCTGCTGTGTGCCATCATCAATTTCATTAAAATTTTGAGAAAATGGAACTTTTAATTCGTTCGTATATTAAAGTTCGTCATTTTTTAATCGCCTTCAAAAAAAAGGAGGTTTTCAATTCGACATGTCCATATTATTTACTTTTTTTATGGTTTTTCGCCGATATCTTTTCCATTTGTGAACTGATTTAGATAATTATTTTTTAGTTGGGAAGTAGATAGGCCCGGATTGGTACTATGATCAGGATATCAGGATCTGATGATGGGATCCTGGAAAAATTGAAGAGAACTCTCAAATTTTATAGGGACACGTAATGTTTTTGTATTTTTTTTTTTCAAAACTGCACCAGTATTTACGCCTGACTGTATTAATTTTGTGGCTCTGCTGATGATGGTAGGTCAACTCCTCCACGGTAAGGAGTTAAAGGATAACTCTTTTAATACTGTACTCACAATTCGTTTTTTAGTTATTCGGTGAGAGTGAAAGAGGGAGGGCTGCCAAAATATGAGACACTAAAAGGCTTGAAAAAAAAAATCCACGAACTAAAAAGTGTAAAATAATATTTTTAACACTTTATACACTCCAAATAACATTTTATAACAGTACACTCGAGAAAAGGTTTTACTGAAGTTCGCGCCTAATCCACTTTTTTCACGGCGCCACTTTTTAGTTCGTGGTTTTTGAAGGCGGGTTTTTTACCATTAGTAAGCCAAAACCGTACCGTTGGAGCCGTAAAGTCCTTGAGTGGAGACCGCGACTCGGTAAGCGTAGAGTAGGACGCCCTGCGACAAGATGGGATGATGACATTCGAAGGCTGGCTGGTGTGGGCTGGATGAGAGTGGCCGAAAATCGGGAGCAGTGGCGTGCATTAGGGGAGACCTATGTCCGGCAGTGGACGAGTGTGGGTTGCTGATGATGAAGCCAAAACGACTTAACGTAGAAAACTCGTACTTATTTTTAACTGCAGGTCGTTGTTACAACTCCTCAGAAAAAAATATCTGGAAAACTTATAGGGAAATAGATAGCATATTCGTAAGTACCAATGCTACTGATATATTTAGTGTCTTTGTACTCGTGGGTTGTTTTTCATTAGCAATGTCCGTTTGTCTTATCAAATATCTAAGGCTAAGATTATAGCATTGAATTAGATAGATATCTCAAATAATTACTTTGTGTATCAGCTTTTTAGACAGTATAAATTGGTAAAGCAAATGTATTACTTTCATTAGGGTTAAAAACTTTAATTACTTGACAATATGGCTGGACGGATTCTTATTTCTTTGTGCTTCGCACTGGCGTTATCAACTGTCAGTAGCCTGGAAACTGTTGATGGAAAAATCAAGATAACTATGGGCACATCATCAGGATGCAGCAACGCAGTTAACTTCATAAGAAATCATTTAGTACCAGTGTACTCAGAGTTCCACGAGTACTTAGACGTAGAGTTCGTGCCCTGGGGGAGGACGCAGAGACATGCTGACGGATCGATGACTTGTCAGTTTGGCGTGAATGATTGCTGGGCGAATCGTCTTCACCGGTGTGTCTTAAACCACCTACAAGGAGATACAATGGCCCAAGTGCATTACATGGAATGTGAGTTTACGTCACCCTTCCCGGCCTTCCGTCAAAGGAGTTTCGGGTGCGCCGTCGCCGCTGGCATGGATTTATTGCAAGCTAATTTCTGCGTGAATAACCCTCAACTTGATACTTTGGACCAGGATGCTCAAGTAGCAGCTATTGAGCCTATGGCAACTATTAACTGGGTTCCATTCGTCGTTTTCAATGACGTCATCAACGTGCCAGCTCATTGGGAAGCACACCAGCGGCTCAGGCGGATGGTGTGTCCAGCCTTAGTGAATGATGACACTGTTCCAATTACTAGCTGCTAAGCAAGACGACATTCACGAATATGGATAAAATATGTAAACAGGCTAAATAAATCTTATAATCTGCATATTAATGCACTTAGGTATTAGGAGATTTCATCGTCAGCCCATTTAAGTCCCCACTGCTGGGGCACGGGCCTCCCTCAATGACAAAACATGAGGGGTAATTGCCATACTCACCACGCTTGGCAGACGGGTTGGCAAGGGTTTTGATTTAAATGCAGAGTTTTCCTTCTCTGGGTGCTGATGATCATGCCAGCAGCTTTACCTTAGTCGCCTTTTACGACACCTCGGTAAGAGTGAGGGTGGCCTATTTTACTCTGCCGGGCACCACACGAGATTAGGAGATTTGACTAATATTTATGCATGGAATGAAGAAATAAGCATATCCCTGTTTTAAAAGCGATTTTGTAAAATGACAGATTTGGTTTCTTTATTTATACTGATCAATCTAAACTTCTGGTAAGTAACTGTAAAGTTCTGATGTAAAAAGTAATAATAATAATACTTTATTTAACCAAAATCACCAAAAAAAACACATGTTGTGGAAATACCAACTAGAGATGACTGGATGAACGGGCGTATACCTTGTGAAAAAGACAGTATAATCTGGTATATTGATGGGTCTAAAATGGGACCCAGCGTAGGCTTCAGCATATTATGCAAAGAAGCCCACAATCAAGATTTCTCAGAACATGGGCAAGCTAGCATCCATTTTCCAAGCGGAGTTATACACCATAACTGAGTGTGCGGAAACCAGTCTGCAAAGGAAATATTTGAACAAAACTATATACATATAATATGTTCTATGTACGTACAAATAAAAACTTATAATGTGTTGCTCTGAAATAGAGAGATTTTATTTGAACCAAAATCTATAACATAAAAAGGAATTATTTACAGAACATAACTAGGCTTATTCTTATCTGAAATAGAGAAACTACATTTAAAGCTAATTGCTTTTCTTATTTAATTTATTATCATTTTAACAGTTTTTGTATAATTATTTTAATTGTCAACTCATGATCTTTGACGCAAGCCCTATTTTGTTAGAAAACCTCACCCGCGATTATTTATGGTTTACCCATAAGGTTTTAGTTTAAATAACGGCATAAGTTTTATTTATATACATTAACTCTGACAGTCAGGCGGCTCTTCTAGCACTTAGGGCGTACTCTACAACATGAAAATTAGTAGAAGACTGTATGACTAGACTAAACCTTCTAGGTCAATGTAACAGAGTAATACTTAGGTGGGTTCCAGGTCACGTGGGGATTGGAGGCAACGAGATTGCTGATGAGCTCGCGAGGGCAGGATCGGAGGGTACATGGTACGTCCCAGAACCCTTCTGCGGTATACCCAAAAGGCTTGCCCGTCTGATACTGGAAAGAATCTATACACACATATCACGCGAATCATGGCTAAAATTACCGGGATTAACCCATTCCAAGCTACTCATAAAGCCCTTTGACCGCAGATCCTCCCCTGCGCTTTTTGGGCTAAGTAGATACAACATACGCATCCTAGTAATAGCTTTAACCGGTCACTGAATGCGGACCACTGATGCGCAAACATGGCTTACATCTGGGATAGTACTTTTTGTGCCCCAACGAAGCTAGGGATCTCAGTCCCAAACAACTAATACACTTTCAGAAATGTGTAGGGTTTGGGCCTGATATGTAGCAATCAAATAATCAATAAAATAATTCTTTATTTGCATAGGCTTGTACACATCACTTACAAATCGTCATACATTTGAATGACTTAAAACTATTTATAAGTACTTATGTATAATTTACATGTTAATACATATATATGTTTCTACATAAAACATACTAAAGAAATAAATAAACATAATGCAATTCTACCACCGGCTCGGAAAGTTGTTTCTTGTCGAGAAGATCCGGTAAGAAACTCGCCAGTTACTCTTTTTAATCGCCAAACTTTCATACAATGTTGTGTCATCATCATACTAAGCCATACAGTTTAATTGTTACACAAAATAAAATAAAGGAAATAATAATAAAATAAATATTATGAGGTAAGCCGAAGCAGACCAGTCCCCGAAGGTGGCACCTGTTCACAAGTATGACGTACGTGTCAGCCATCATTTCACTCAACCATATTAGAGGGAATGTAATGACCAATGAGGGAATGTAATGACCAGCACAGTGGCGATCACAATAGATCAAACTGGTCGCAATGATGCTGGTCTGAATAGGATCTGCATAGCCTGCATAAAAAAAACCAAAACCATAATTTTACATATTATTTGCACTTACACACAATAGGAACAATGAAAACTTAAAACTAATTATAATAACTTGTACATCTGCGCCTGAATTACAATGTATCATAAATTAAACGTCTTATTTATAATATTTCTACCTATTTGTTTTCGCTTTTGTTATTTAATCCCTTTTATTTGACGAACAGTGGTAGTGAACGCTGCCTCTGGTGCAAGGGTTGCGGGTTCGAGCCCCGCACAGTACAAACATTTGTGTGCATGAACATATCTGTTTGTATTGGTCTGGGCGCTATCTATGTATTATAAGTATGTATTTACAAATGAAAAGTATTAAATTAAATGTATATAATTGTGATTCCGCTGTTGTTTCTGATATCCGTAACACAGGTGCTTGAGCTATCTATCTCGGAGTCAGATCAATGTATGTGATGTGTGAAATATTTATTATTATTATTATTATTTTCAAAGTTTAAACTTTCTCCCTCCTGCTACAAGGAGTGGGTAATTTCCTGATACGCGGACCTCAGTCAAGCGTAACAGGGTGGAGTGCGACTGCTGTCAATCCAGATGACAAGAATTTTCGTGTGATGCGGCATGTATTTAAAATTATGGCTTTCTGAAGGGTGTAGATTATATGTTGGGGGACGTTGAGCGATTCCATGCTTTTGGCTAAGCTGTCTGGGATGACTCCGGTGGAAGAAATTACTATAGGGACGATGAAAATAGTTTCAGCTCGCCATTGAGTTTTAACTTCAATGGCGAGATCTCTATATTTTGCAATTTTTTCTGATACAGTTGACTGAAGGTTATGTGTGTTGGGGATTGCAATATCAATTAAATAGACTGTTCGGTTAGTTTTATTGTGCAGTGTTATATCCGGTCGGTTGAAGTGGACTGTCTTATCTGTAATAATTGTTCGGTCCCAGTACAGTTTAATCTGATCGTTTTCAAGAATTGTGGATGGCTGGTATTTATAGTAGGGTTCTTTAGTATTTATAAATTTGTGTGTGTGTGCTAGGTGCTGGTGTATAATAGGAAGCAACTTGATCGTGCCTGTGCCTATAGTCCGTCTGGACGAAGGCCTTACAAGCTCCAGTGATATGCTGTATTGTCTCGGGTGCACTGTTACAGTATCTACAGAGATCAGTTAGCATCTCTTTTGTAATGTACCGGCGATAGTTTCGTGTAGCTATCACCTGGTCCTGGATCGCTAGCATGAATGCCTCTGTTTCCGGGAAAAGTTCACCTCTCTTCAGCCATGCGTTCGACTTCTCTTTGTCGACGAATGGTTGGCTGAGATCAGCTCTGTGTCTGCCGTGCAGTGATTTTTTGGACCATTCTTCTATTTTTTGCTGGTTGCTTTTAATCTGTTCGTTAGTTTGCGTATTTGTGTCCAGAAGATTAAGAGGGGTAAGTTTATTGTCTATGTGAGCGACACTTTTGTGAAGCATCGAGGTTTCAGATTTATAATGGAAGAATGATCTTAGTGTGTTTATTTGCTTATTGTGTAAATTCATGATATCGATGATGCCACGCCCTCCTTCATTACGAGGAAGGGTGAGTCTCTGAGTGCAACTATTTGGATGGTGCTTTCTAAATTTAGTCATAAATGTGTTAATAGTGCGTTGTAGTGCTATTAAGTCAGTTTGTGACCACGATATGATGCCGAAGGAATATGTCAAAATTGGAATGGCGTAAGAGTTGACAGCTTTTATGAGGTTCTTTGAGTTGAGGTGGGTCCTGAAAATTTGTTTTAGTCTTCGTGTGAATTTCTGTTTTAGCTCTAATTTTGTTTGCTTCTGCTGGATCTGCTTGGACTGATGAAACCCTAGATACTTGTATGATGAGTTTTCATCCATAGGTCTGATTATTTCTCCGTTCTCAAGCAAGTAAGAATGATCTTGAACTTTACCTCGGTGGACTGAGTGAATCTTACACTTATCTATGCCAAACTGCATGTGGATGTCTTGGGAAAATTTTTGGGTTATATCTGCTAATCTAAAGAGTTCAGTCTTATCGGCTGCGTAAAGCTTGATGTCATCCATATACATAAGGTGGGTTAAAAGATGGTGGCTGTTATTCTGTTTAAGTGAGTATCCTGCATTTGATTTATTTAATAATTTTGAGAGCGGATTAAGAGCTAAACAAAACCAGAGAGGACTTAGGGCATCGCCTTGGAAAATTCCACGCATAATGCGTATTGGCTCAGTAGTTAATAAGGTTCCATCCTGCCCGATTTTCAAAGAAGTCTGCCAGTTTTGCATCGCCGATTTTAAAAATGATACTATGTTTGGACTTATGTTGTACATTTCAAGAACATGTAAAAGCCAGCTATGTGGTACAGAGTCAAAAGCCTTCCTGTAATCAATAAACATGGTGTGTATATTTTTTCTTTTCCTGAAAGCTTCTTTCATTGCTACAGCGTCAATTATAAGTTGCTCCTTACAGCCTTGGCTGTACTTTCTGCATCCCTTTTGCTCTTCCGCCAGAATATTATTGTTTGATATATGTTCATATATAACTTCGCTTAGGCATGCTGTCAATATTTTGTAAATAGTTTGGAGGCAAGTAATGGGTCGATATTTTGCGGGGTTTTTAGTGTCGTTATCCTTTGGAATCATGTATGTAACTCCTTCTGTAATAAATTTTGGCATTGATTCTGGTTTTAATATGAAATCATTTATGTGTTTATGTAAATATGGGTATGCGTATGTGAATTTTTTATACCAGTAATTTTGTATGTTGTCTGATCCGGGTGCTTTCCAATTATGCGAACGTTGGATCACTTGTATAAAAGTATCTGCTGATGTAAATTCGAACTCCATATCTGGTGTTTGGGAGCCTTCAGTTATATCATTTAACCATGCAGCATCGCTGTTATATTGAACAGGGGATTCCCAAATCTCAGCCCAAAATTGTTGAAGTGTGTGAAGTGGTGGTATTTTGGCTGTATTACGTCGATTTTGATTTTTAATGTTTAACTCAAAATTTCTGTAGAAATGTTTCTCGTTGCTATTAAATAGTGTGTTTTGTTTTTTTCGATCTGTACATTTTAGGTATCTTTTAAGTCTACTGGAAGCGGCATTAAGTTTTTGTTTTAGCGTATCAAGGTAATGCTCTATTTCTGTGTTTGGGTTTTCATAGCTTGCGTGTATTCTAAAATTTTGCTTTATTTTTTCCACTGTCCGGATTATTTTGCTACTTCTATTTCCATTCATATATTGTGTCAAGTGTCCTGTGTATAGTCGTAGTTTTTTCTATTTTATTCTCTAGCCTTCTTTGCCATCTGGGTCTTTTGTCGTGCTTATTATTATTCGAATCATTATTACTATGATTGATTTTTGTTCCGTTACATGCAGCTGCAGTATAAGCAGCCGAGTATATTATTGTTTGAAAAGCTGAAAAGTCCTGTTCTGCGTTAAGGTGTCTTGGTAGTATGTTTTTATTCAAATATTCAACAATTAAAGCTAAATTCCGTGAAGTTCTTTGTTTAGGAATGCGAGGCCGATTAGTAGGATCAGTTTCGGAGAATCGTTCAAAAGATTTCGTAAACTGTTCTTCTATCTTATTCTGATCTATAATATTAGTGTCTCTAGTATTTGTTTGAGTGATACCAGTAGTATAATTTATATCTGGCTCGATCTCTGTGTCTAGTGCGTTAGGCTTTGTTCGTTCACATTGTTGTGTAGTGCGGTGAATGTTTGATAAAGTTACCTCATGTCTTTCTGATTTAAGTTTTTCTTCTACTTCTCGTTTAATTTGTTCTATTTTGACTTCCTGGATGAGTTTATTTCTTATTATCACTCTTCTTTGGTCCGAAATTCTATTGTTGATGTGAATATTAAGCTTTTTTGATACTGTAATAATACTCGTAGCGTTTTTTTTTTCGCTATTGTTCAGTTTATTGATTTTAATAAAATAAAAATTAAAATCGTTTATTGCAGGTAACAATATAACCCAATACAATGAAAATGAAATTAAAAGTAAGATTTTTATTAAATATTGTCACGCAGCAACTATATATTTAATCTCAAGTTATTACTAACTTAGATTATTATTACTATTATCACCTCGATATGGCTATGGTGTTGCGCGGAAGGTCCAGAGTTCGATTCCCGGTCGGATCATTATATGAAAATAACTTGATTACTCGGATCTGGGTGTGCTGGGAGACGCCCCCGTCTATCGTCAGCTATAAATTGATACACTTTATTGCGCAAGGTTTACAGAGCTTAGTCTACATTATACACCGCCTACATTGTACTAAGATAATCATACCAAGCTACAATATAGGCTGTCTTATCGTTAATAACGATCTCTACCAAACAACCTCGTCCTATGGGGTCGATGTCTTTTATTTTAATTTTTGTATGAGATGGGAGGCAAACGAGCAATGTTTTGTTTGATAACCTCTTTGACGCAGTGAACGTGGTGGGTGTTGTCGATTCCCGGTTCGGTTCAATTTTAATACTTTTTGTATTGACTCAGGTTTGAGTATGTTAGGGGATGCCTTGCTTGACTATTGTCACCTGGTACCTAATAATACAGGATTGAGCCAAGTTCACACCAAACAATGTGAATAGCTTGTTATTGATTTTATTTCTTTTCGTTTTATAGGACATTTAAGTGGCGGTTTTTTTTCGCAGATTTTTTTTTATTGAATTCGATTTAAATTATTTTATTGATAATAATAGGGTATATGACTAAGCTCAAGACTTTACAAAATACAAATATTTAATCAAAAATATAGGCTCAATATGTGCCAACGGCAAAAAATCTCAATTAAAAATATAACGTCTAGCCGGTTTTATGGTCATTCAAAGATTCATGGGCAAGTCCATTTTAAAAGTATGAAATTATTAAAAAATAATTATACCATTGAATAACCCATACAATTTGCACCAATTATTATTAAAGAACCATTGACATAAACGAAACATTTGATATAGCTACCATACAAAATTCAAATGAAATGCATACAAAATACTTAGGTGTGACGTCACATCTTAGTAGCCATTTGTATGGAGCGTTTTGGGTTTGCCCAAAATAATGTGATTTTAAAGTTGTGATATCTCAGGTAGTTTAAATGAGAATCAAGTGATTCTTTCAACGATGTTTCTATAATTGAGAGATCTTTTGATTGCAAAAATAAATAAAAAATAGTCATATACCGTATTCAGTTTCGGCGTAATTAGGTGTTCATCTTATGAAGTTAGCTAATTTGACTGAGCAACATAGAAAGCAATAAAAAAATCGAATTTTGAATCATATTTTAATGTACTACACGAAATTATATTCTTGTCCGACGCTGAAGAAACAGAGTACCAAATCCAGCTATTCCCAAAGATACTGGCGTAAACATTTCGTTAACGCCCCTGTTCAAATACATTAACGTACAAAATGCTATCATTATGTCTTATCATCAAAAATTACACAGCTATTAACCGTATCTGAACTCGGCGATTGTCCAATTGCACAAGTTAGTCGATTACAAGGCGGCAAAAGTTGGACATTTAGCTCGAAAATCTCAAAATCCTCGAGCATGGGCCAACTGAGATAAAACTTCGGATCGCCGATTGAGGACAAGACTTCAATTTCTTCGTAATGACACTTGTTCAGCAACAGTAGATTAGATCTGGCAGCTGAAGATGCCAGTAGTAGGGTCGTTAGCGAGAGCAAAGCAGATCATGCTGGAAAGCCTTTTGCGGGCTTGAATGTGGTCGTCTATGTCGATGACGTCATTGAAAAAAATTGCGGGGACGAAGTTTATTATTGCCATTGGTTCGGCAGCTGCTGCTTGGGCTTCTTGGTCCAATGTGTCCCTATCAGGATTGTTAACACAATAATTTGCTTGTGCAACATCTACTCCTACTTGCCTTACACATGCGTAACTTCCTTGAGCGAATCCTGGGTACGGAGGTGCCAACTCACACGCCATGTACGAAAGTTGCGCGGCTGTACGCTCTTTTAGCAAGTCTAGAACGCACCTATGAAGTCTGTTCGCGAAGCAATCGTTGACTCCGAACTGGCATGTCAGAGTACCGTTCCCGTGGTTCACAGTCCTTCCCCAGGGTATGAACTCGATGTCCAAGTAGCGATTGTATTGGTTATACGCTGGAACTAATTGGTCACGGACAAAATTAACTGTATCCAAGCAAGCTGATGTCGTCACTACGGAGATCTTGACTTTTCCATTTACTGTTTGTAATCCACAAGCCGATGAAAAGGCCAGTACGATACAGAGTGGAAAAATGTATTTTTTCGCAACCATGATGTCTGTTTTCTATACAACGACTGTTCCAATAAATCGATTCTAGTTTTCTTATCAACTGGGTATATTGCTCAATCATTGATACATCGCTGATAAAAATAGAGATATTTATCAATTGAAACCAAGTTTGTTAAAAAAACTGTAAAAATCTACTTAATTGAGATAATACCTATCTTATCTTAGCTCTTTAATAGATAAGAATTATAAAATAAATAGTAAAATTAATCGTAGATTCTTTAAAGTTACGTCAACCCGAAGTTAAGGCGACGGGTCGCCCTATCTAGCGACACCATTTGTTTTTTATTGTTAGCTACTAAACTGAATCTGTTTTAAACAATTTCGGAGTTACAACCTCTCGGCAAACACTTATACTACTTATTAATTAACCATGCACAAATGTTCCGATCGAACAATTGATTACCGCCAAAAGCGGCCACTTTTAGCGTGAATCAATTTTTTGCGTACAAATGTTAGGTCCGCATTTGTGCATGGTTATTTAATAAACAGTATAAGTGTTTGCCGAGAGGTTGTTATCCCGAAATTGTTTAAAATAGATCCGGTTTTGTAGCTAAAAATTAAAATCAATCAAAACAAAATGTATTTCTCAGCTATTTTTATTTGTATTATATCTGTGAAACAAAAACGCTATTGTCCTAAGGCAATTCTTAGGACGAAGTTAAATGCTTAGGTTTTTGCTCTTCATGTGCACAATTAGAAACTTTTTGTTTCTTGCTTATGTAATAAATTATTTTAGAAACTCTTTCTTGTTCGTACAACATTTCATAAAATATTTCACTCTTATCAAGTAGAATGCTGAATCTATCAAATTCTTATATTCAATTCTCTTCAGTGTCTAAACTTACTCCTTCCATCCAATACGATCCTGTAATTTAAGAAAAACTCTAATACCTTTATAAAGTTCTACAAACAAAAACCCTCCTAAAACAATTTTCTTTCTTCTCGCCCTCTCCCCTTTGAAAGTATTCTAAGGTAATCTTTTAAGATTACACCACAAAAAACTCAAACTCTTTAAGCCTCCATATTTTCTTTATGTGAAAAATATGTTTTGCGGCAGGCGTAGCCCTACCCTGGCTAGAATAATAAACAGACAGACTTATTAACTTTCCTTAGAAAAAATACAAGCATCATCTTTATTGAGGACCTGAGCGAAGCTGGCGTGTAGTATAAAGTATTATATCCTGCAATTTATCGGTTAACTTTTCATAAGAAAAAATTGGATTGGCTTTTGAGTAGCAAACTCGTAAGATGAATCTGATGCAATTTTGAAAAAATCTTCCCTCTCTAAACTCCTGCCCTCTTATTACAAAAAACTGCTCTGATACCGGTTTTAATCCTAATAATGTTAGTTCTTAAATTTTTAAAACAAATCCTCGACTAATCATAGAACTACTTAGTACCGCAGGATAATAGTCAAAATTGATCGAATCAGTCTAATCATTCGTTCAGTGACATTTCATTTTACATAACCTTATTTTGTTGTCTGAAGTAAAAGCATTTTAGAATTATTTTTAAGCCACAATAAATTAAAATATTGACCTAAGTAAGGTTTCCAAGTAATATGCATAGGAATCGCTTATATTTTTGGAATTAAATCCAAAAAATAAATTGACTACTTCCTCACAAATAACATTGGTGTAAAATGGAATGAATTGAATTGAATGAATGAATTTTGAGGTTATTATTTTAGTACTCATTTTAAACTCCGGGTCCGGGTGGTTTAGCTTATATAGTTGAGATACTAAATAACGTTAAATTTGGTTTTGTAATAATGTTTATAGTTCTTCAGTGTTCCCAGTATCAATCTCACTGAGTGAGTTCTTTTTAGGCGTATTAGATTCTTTTGACACGGCATGAATACCTTATGTTTGTACAAGATGTATCCCAACAACTAACCAGCTAATCAGGTTCCACAGTCTCTGTAACCCTGAGGTTACAAAAGTCAAGGACAGGTCGATTCATATTAATAATTATTGGTTCATGTGTGACCTGATATCCGGACACAATCCGGAATTTGGATACAATCGGCAAAAAAAATCCTCTTAAGTTGAACTGTCTAAACTAATAATAATATCCTTCAACCGATTACGACTACGGCGGTCAATCTCAAGGATCAGCCACGTGCACAGGAAACATTATAGTGCTCAAGTGTGTGCGCAAACACAAGTGCACTCTCTATTCCCTTACCCTCATATTCCGATGGGACACCAGCGTGACATGACTGGAGAGGGATTACGGCTTAAAGTGCTTTCGGAGGCACGGGGGTACATGACCGCCGACTTCCAGACTCCGGGCTGCCACTAAGAATTTCTAACCGAAAACTTAGGTACACATTTTTGACCCGACCTCTCCGACTCGACCCCCGGTCGATCTCGGGTCCTCTTGCGCAGCCGTCGCTCTAATGTGCGACCCACTCACCACTGCGTCACTGAGGCAGTCTTTAACTTCTAAACCAATACACAGAAGACGACTAACTGGAAGAAAAGAGAACAAAATTTAAAACACAAACTAAACTATATTAATTATCTCGAAGTTCATCATGGACATACTCGCATATGGACGGTTGTTTACGGCTTTTCCTCACTCATCCGACACATATTATATAAATCCTTGTGGTGAATGATTTTTTACAATCAAATTATTAGTTTGCTTATTTGTTTCCTTTTTTTTGCTAGAGGCGGACGATCGAGCAAGCGAGTCACGTGATGGAAAGTAATCCATAACATCCGCGAAATCAGAGAGATTGCTAATGTGTTGCCGATATTAAGAAGGTCCCTAAGTCGTAGCCAAAAATATACCGATGAAATTACACGAGTCACTCAGCCAATCTGTTTATACCTAAGTGGACTCTCAACTTATAGTAAACCCATTTGGTTGAATATTCATTGATATGACAGATAAGCAAATCTGTACACCAAATAAATTAAATTCTTACGTTATAATTTTTTTTGGTATAATAAGCTGTTAAGTTTTTCTATTTTTCTACCTATGTAGTAGTTATCTATATAACTATTCACATATTTTGAGAAACAACATTAGTTTACGTTAGACGCGTGTACCTCATTAATCTCAGACTCAGCCAAATTTGATACACTGTTCCAAATTTCTAATGTGTGATCCGAATGAGATGAATGATCCGATGAACCGAATGAGCTGAATGATCCGAGTGAGCCGAATAAGCGAAATGATCCGATGAGCCGAATAAGCTGAATGATTCGAATGAGCGGAATGAATCACGGATCTATCTGAGAGTCGGATGTTCCAAATGAAGCGTTTCACTTTTCCGCATTTCTGCTCTGATTTAGATGCACATGTACCAATCTTTTGAAAGATACGTGTCGCTAGGTCTAGATTACGTATAACAATTTAGACTTAGAGTCAGTTAAGCAGAAATGTAAGGAAAAACATTGATTTACCAGTTATGTATGTTCATAATTGGTATACTTAATTATATAGAAATAAATATCTTTGCAATTAGTTTACGTTAGACGCGTGTACCTCATTAATCTCAGACTCAGCCAAATGATACACTGTTCCAAATTTCTAATGTTCGCTCCGAATGTATCATTCGACTCAAATGATCCGAATGAGATGAATGATCCGAGTGAGCCGAATGATTCGAATGAGCGGAATGAATCACGGATCTATCTGAGAGTCGATGTTCCAAATGAAGCGTTTCACTCTTCCGCATCTCTGCACTGATTTAGATGCACATGTTCCAATCTTTTGAAAGATACGTGTCGCTAGGTCTAGTTTACGTATAACAATTTAGAATCAGTTAAGCAGAAACGTAAGGAAAAAATTGGTTTACCAGTTATGTATGTTCATAACCGGTATACTTAATTATATAGAAATAAATATCTTCGCAAAAACAACGTGAAAATCTCCCGTAAATCGTAATTAAATCATTTTGTATTACTTTATAAGTATGACTTATTTACACAGTTAATAAAGACAAAGTACGAAGTATGATCCAACTTTTTCCAGGCACAGGCCACGAAAACTCTCTAGAGATGTTTAAAAAACCAAATTGGGCTGAACCAGATACCTTAATCCTAATTCATTGGAGAAAAACAGCAGGTATTCTATTATAGTTAATGTACTTAAAAATGTACGAGAGCCAGACTCCCCTTAAGGCGGGCGGGTAAGATACAACCGCAGTATTAATGAAATTGACTTCCCCGGGGATCGAACGCCGCCCCTTACGTGACAGCCCCCGAGATGAGACGGGGTAAGTTGAAACAAAGGTAGCTTTGTGGCGTGGATGGGGTAATTGATCTTAGTTTGGTGACTGCTTGTTTTAGTTGAAACGTATATATATATATATATATATATATATGTCGTCCTGTAGTCGATGGTCCATCTTAGATCCATTTGATTATCATATTATTATTATTTTTGTCTTTTTCTTATATCACAATATTATGTGTATAGTCTATAGAGCATAACTTATTTATTAGTTTATAATATTGTATTTTATTTATGTAATAGGATTATAAGTTATATTTTAACATTTACAGTTTATCTCTTTAGTTTTATTTTTTTTCCTTGTTAAATATTGCACCACCTACCCCATCTCTACTATTACTTTACTCGAAGGTTTTTTGGTTGTTTGTGAGAAACATACTCTTTTAAAAAAAATACAAAATGATCTAGTCATCTTCCAGTAGGTACCGTACTGGAACGTGCATAAAAATGATCCCGAATAATTGATAACCTCCTCCTTTTTATCAAGTCGGTTAAATATAAACGATAATAAATATATTTTTTTACTAACACATTTAGCACTACTACTACTAAATATTTTGCAATTATATTTTTTGATAATTTTATGCTGACGCTATCTTTGTGTGACGTAATATCACTTAACTCGTCACACATGGGTATATCGTATATTTCTATCTCGCTCGGCAAAATGGAATATGGAAATATCATAAGAAATTAAAAAATATCTTGTACCTACGAGTGAAATGTGATTCTACGAGATTTATTTTTACGTTTTGAATTATTTGTAGAGCGCGTAAAAGTGCACGAAGGCATTTTAAAACCCTTTATCCCACTTAAAACAATTAATCAATACCACTTAGAATAATTTTGGGTGACGCGACCGCTTGTCAGACTCTGACATTTGCGACTGCGTGAAATTAGGCGCCGGGCACCAAATTTAAGCGGTCCACGCGGTATTGAAGAGTCACCTATCTTCCGCTATTTTGATTTAATCTAAGGTTAAAAACGATACAATTCATCTATTCTTATTTTTAGAATCACTTCGCGGCACTTCACTGCACAAATAAAAACCAAATTTGTTCACTAAAAACCACTAGAAACGAATTTAAAACCTTTGAATTGCATCAGCCCTACGCGGAGTGTTTGACTCCTACCGCTAGAAACGTCAAAGTTCTTCAATCGACTCTCATCTTAATGTCAAACACGTTTGGTTCATTATCAATTAAGAAAAGACAGATTGTCGTAACCTTATTTATGAAATTATCTGCTTATTAATACGAATAAATAAATCGTTTAGTCTCAGTGAACCTCGTTGAATCAATTATGGGACTCCGCCAATTCCCAAGCCTTCCCTATAACAATATGCTAGTGCAAGTTTCCCCACACAATCGCAAACTTCTGCGCAACAGATCTAAAGTTTTTATGACCTCGACGCAATCTCATCAACTAACGTTACTCACAAGGGACTTATGTGGAGCCCTCAAAATTCCGCTAATTTTAATTAATTCAAATTGCGCCCGCCAAAAGTCACAACTTCGACCCCAAACCTAAATCCTGTCTACAAACGACTGCTAAAACTTAACGACTTCATTCATCCCTCCGCTGGTACAATGGGGCTCGTAAAATTAATACCTCACCTCTAGACACCCGAGTTGGCCCGGATGGTAATTCCCCCTTAAATATTTAAGTTTTCTGCGCCCTCAACCCACAACAAGATTCAATTTCACGCCCTAGAAAGGGGTCCGACTCTGGCCGATACGATTCTCAAATGTCAGGAGACATGAAAGCGTCCACTTTACGAAGACCCGCAAGCACACATCCATTCAGCTCATCTCGTGAACTATTGTCAAAGAAGATCAAAGACGGGGAAGTCCATGTTACGCTGGTGGGCACAATGAGCAGAACCACTTGAAGTATTATCCGGATGCATAGAGAATGGAAATTGTTGGAATTCAATTGAATCAATCTTGCGTCAAATTGGCAAAGGTTTGAAGGGAGGCATAACTTAAGTTCGTGAGTCGAACTCATTATTCCATCAAATCGTTTATCGGGCCATTAGGATTATCCGCGAGAAGTCGGGAGATATGGTATGAATTTATTGACCGTCTGCAGTTACTTAATACGTCTAGACAAACCAATTACTTTTAGTTTGAAAACTTTTAGTAAGTAGATACTGAATAGAGCAGAAAACAATACATTATTAATTTGCAGGACGTAGTCCAGAAACAACAAAAAGCAATCATTCGTATTAATTTGCTCTTTTTTCTTTCTTAAATTATAATATTTATAAATCGAAACTCAGTAGCTTCTTTTTGAAAATTAAATAAATAGTTACAGAAATATGACTTTAATTCGTATATATACATACTATTACATATTTTATTTGTTCAATTTTCAACATGCAACTTTGCTTGTGTATTAATTAATGTATCCAATATATCTACATCCAAATTAATATGCAGTATGCCCCTCCATAATTACATTGTCAATATATGCTTGAGGTCTTGCTAAGAAATTTAATACGTGACTCCAAATTTCAAAGGCGGCGTAATTACGAACTAGCTTCCAATTCACGTAAGGTGCGATTGGCACTAAATCACATATAGCACTATCAACCACATGATTCATTTGATTAGGTACGTGACTCGCTTTAACTATAGCCATAAACTCCAAGGGTCCAATTTACGATTTTAACGCTTATAAATGTAGGTGCAGTCATTTTGGGAACTTTTAGTGTAATAATTTAAGCGACTTAAAGGGGCCATTGGGTGAGTTGTAGTCATTAGTTTTTTGGAAAATTCATCATCATCATCATCAGCCCATTTAAGTCCCCACTGCTGGGGCACGGGCCTCCCTCAATCACATGAGGGGTAATTGCCATACTCACCACGCTTGGCAGACGGGTTGGCGAGGGTTTTGATATATAATGCAGAGTTTTCCTTCTCTGGGTGCTGATGATCATGCCAGCAGCTTTACCTTAGTCGCCTTTTACGACACCTCAGTAAGAGTGAGGGTGGCCTGTTCTACTCTGCCGGGGACCACACGGCGCAATTTGGAAAATTATTCGTCCGTAATCTATCGAAATATGACTGTGATCGCTTACTTACGAGTAAAATTGGCCAACTATATTTTTCTACTCGAAATTTGCCTAATTTTCTGCATAAGGCAAATTTCGAGTCCTCCTTACGCCTTCTCATTCTCTTACTATTACTCCATCTTCAGGAAATAATCACAACCTAAATAGGTATCTTTCTTCCTTATTGCTATTATCTGCTACACTCTTCCACTACTACTACTCCATCTCTTCAACCCTACTCTTCTCCCTATCCTTTTTCTCCCCTGCTTTATATACGTTTTAGGAGTTTTAGGCTCCTTTAGTAAAAATACTAAGGGTATTTTTATTCCTTAGATATATCGTAGCATACGCTATACAAAACACTTAGTAGATGAACCGGAACGTAATAAGCCGTTGGTACTTGAATATGTGACCAATCAGGGCACTGCTTAAGGACGCTCCGACAACGGGTCAACTCCACGGCCTTATTAGGCAATAGCCAAAAGCTAACGGTGTTCTGCTCCTTCCATCTTACCGGTCGCATAAAACGACTGACGGGGGCTCGCCCGCCTGATTCGACTCTCAACTACTCAACATCTGTGAATCAAAATTCTCCACAGTTCAGCCATCTTTGCTGATTTCTAGAATCCAGGTCGTGTTAGTGCCTGCTATACTTTAAATCTTCCAGAAAAGACCAGACAGGGTATCATATGCGGGATCTTCTTGGAAGAGTTTTCTACTAGAGGAGCCTTCTGGAACGAGTTCTCCCGAACAACTCCAATTGGACGATCCCTCGGATCACCTCTTCTACTGCCGAGCTCTTTCTCCTTCACCGGACTCACCGGGAAGAAGACTCACGGCTGCCACGACGTCCTATTGAGATCAGAGGAGTCCTAGTTAATAAGGGGTCTACTTTGTGTGTACTCAATAGAACCCACTTTTCTCCTTCTCTTCGTGAAATATAGTTTGTCAATGAAAAACCTCTTTTATTTCACCGCAAACTCCAACGTTTCACTTCTAAGAATCTTCCAGGTACTCCTGGAGCTAGGATATGGGAGGTCTGTAAAGTCTTCCAAACAGACAGTCAGATACTGTGTTAGCACTGACGACCATTCCCTTTTCGAGTAAGGTATGCCCTACACTGGTTTGCAATGAATAGGCTTGTGTACTAGGTGAGACATTGGCAGATTTTATAAACAGCATTGAGAAATAACGGCCAAAAGGAGCTATGGACAAAATTTCAGCTTGAAACCCTATGTATTATTTTTGTTATGAGCCCTCAAAGGCAAATAAATTTTAAGTCTTCATCATCAGCCCATTTAAGTCCCCACTGCTGGGGCACGGGCCTCCCTCAATCACATGAGGGGTAATTGCCATACTCACCACGCTTGGCAGACGGGTTGGCGAGGGTTTTGATATTAATGCACATCTCTGCATCCTCTCTGCATCCTTCTCTGGGTGCTGATGATCATGCCCGCAGCTTTACCTTAGTCGCCTTTTACGACACCTCGGTAAGAGTGAGGTGGCCTATTCTACTCTGACGGGGACCACACGGCTTAGTATTTATATAGCAATCGATATCTTATTAAAATTAAAGAAATCTTATTCAATGGAAAGTTATGAATAACAAGTTATGAATAACATTTGTAAAATGTTATTCATAATGCTTTAACGTATTTATCCACTGTGACGGGGGTCATCCGCGACGGCCGCTGTGCGCTCCTCCCGCGCGTACAACGATGTTGTCTCAATATGGTAGGTACTTTACCCTAAAATGAGTAGGTGTCTTTAATGAATAATTAATTTCCACAGTATTTGAGGATTACGTGAAATTCAACATCACTTTCGAGACTTGTCATAATTTTCCATCAAATATTGTAAAGGTCGCCCACACGTGCCCGTCACCTTTACATAAGCATTTAGAAGCAACTAAATATTTATATAACCTCCCTAATTCTAATAGCATGAATAATTTAGGTAGTCTAATGGGGATGTACATACTTTTAAGGTGATCACGTAACTAGCGCCGCCGTAGATTTGAAATAATTGAGGTACTGATGAGACATTTAAAAAAAAGCACAATCATATTTTAAAAAAAGAATAATTTGAAAATTCAAAAAACCCCCGACATAACTAAAGCTCTTTAATTTGATACCTATATTGAGGAAGTTGGCCATCTTGGATTTGAAATTTTTCACAATTAATATATTCTGCTACTCAAGCCCTTTTATATGATACCCATATTGTAGGAGTTGTGTTAAAACATAAAATCCAAATCTTTGTGACGGCGGCCGATTTTTTTCCAACATAGCTAAAAACACTCCCTCCTTATTCATCTTTCAAACAAAAAATCCAAATCAAAATCGGTTCATTTGTTCGGGAGCTACGATACTATAGACAGACACACAGACACACACACAGACACGTCAAACTTATAACACCCCGTCGTTTTTGCGTCGGAGATTAAAAAGTACAGCGGTGAATCGCAGTTAGAGACTCCCGCTCCGAAATTGTTTAAAGATCCGATTTAGTAGCTAACAATTTAAATCGATTGGTGTCGCTAGTTAGTGCTACCCGTCACCTTAATAGCTCGTCGAAGCCAGCACCCCAACTAATTCTTATTTATTGCGGTCAATATGAGACATTTAAACAAAAAGTACTAAATAATGATTTAGGGAAAGTTTTTCAGTTGTTTGAGACGTAGGTATTTGTCTAATACCTATTATCTTCGCTTTAGCAATGTATGGTTACTTGTACGAAGATAATATTACTATATAAATATGTCTCAAACACCTGTAAATACTTTCTTTTAATAATTCTCATAAGTATGAGACATGTAAACAAAAATTGCTATTACTTTTGGTTTACATGTCTCATACTTATTAGCCACAGTCAATTTAAATCGTGTGTTGGCGCTATTTTCGACGAGGTACGTATCGCCTTAACAATATGGGCGGGATTCAGAAAAACATTGAAAATAGATGGCTTTATAATTTTAGTTATTTATTCAACACTAGTGGCCCGCCCTCGCTTCGCTACGGTAATTTAATTTTGAAACAAAATATTTAAAAATTGTATTTTTCTATACGAACTTGATTTGTAGTTAACCAATTCTGAGATTATAGGTAAGTAGGTAGCTATTAAACGGACTCTTGAAATGCGGCTAAAAATACTGAAATGCCTTTCATTCATTTAACATATATTTTGATGACTGATGAGCATTAAATACAACCATACAACGTTTTAACCCTATTTTACTTTTTTAGCAGTTATATAAAAAATGCAAAATAATTTATATAAAAAGATCAATATAATTTTTCATGAAACTTTTAAATAACGACGCTTCTATACGACGTTGTAACACCCGTTGACCCTTTTAGGGGTTGAATAAAAAAGTGTTAAAAATTTTCTGATTGAATATAAAAAGAGCAATATAATTTCACACCTCTAGCTTTAAAAATAATGACACTTCTATATGGCGTTTTCACCCCCCTTCACCCATTTAGGGGTTGATTGAAAAAATGCAAAATAAAATCTATATGAATGTTCGCATTATAATTTTCATAAACTCGAGCATCAAATATGGCGAATCTCCCATACAACGTTTTAACCCCATTTGACTCCTTTAGGAATTGAGGAAAAATGCTAAATATTTTAATTTATATAAAAAGCCCAAATACCAATTTTTATGACTCTAGCTTTATAAATCACCAAACTTCCATTCGAGGTGTTAACCCCCGTTCACCCTTTTTAGGGGGTTGAATATCAAAAATGCTGAAAGTACTGATATTAATTTTGTATGAACAGTGCAAATAGAAATTTTCACGACTCTAGCTTTAAAAATGACCAAATTCCATACGCTGTTTTAACCCCCGTTCACCCTTTTATGGGGGTGGAATATAAAATATGCTGAAAGTACTCTCACTATTTTTTTATCAACAGTGCAAATATCAATTTTCATGATTCTAGCATTAAAATATGACGAATCTCCCATGCGGCAGCTTGAACCCCCATTTACCCCCTTTGGGGGTTGAAGAAAAAAAAATGCTCAAATTACTTTTCTTTCACTTATATGATGAGCCTTACATAGCAATTTTCATGACTCTAACTTTAAAAATAATGAATTTTCCATACAATGTTCATGCCACCATTCCCCCCCTTTAGGGATTGACTTAAAAAAAACTGAAATAGGTCAATTCTATTTTTTTAATAATAAACAAAATCCGAATTTTCAAAACTCTAACATCAAAAATGACAGACTTTCATACTAACGTTTTAAAAAAAACTCCTACCTGTGCACCTACATAATAAAAACTATGTTTCAAATTTCATGATTTTTGATCCAGTAGTTTCGGCTGTACGTTGGTAGATCAGTCAGTCACACACCGAGGTGTTACCTCTTTACTAATAGTATAGATTGTGTGAGCACTACTTACCCTACTTTTCAGTGATATTTAATGTTAAAAGTTTTAGTCACTTACATGTGGTGGGTAATGTAATCAAATGTTTTTCTGTGGGAGAGCCATGCTTCAGCATTAATGGGCCGGACCGGAGTAATCTCAGAAATCCGGATTGAAGCAGTGCCTGCGCTGTGTTTCGCCGAGTAAGTGAACTCAATCAGGTGGAAGAGGGGTTTGAAGCGTGTTTGTGACTCTACTGGTTTCGGGTGTCCAGGGGCGGCTCCAAACGCTTACCCTCAAGTAATCCGTCTGCTCGTCTGCCACCTCTTCATCATAGCGTATAATTCTCAGTTGCGTCCAAAGCTGTCGCTTCGAAGTCCGGTGTACGGCTGGTCCACGATTCGGGAATTTGGGAAAGTCTGGCAATTGAAATGAAGCTACTGCCGTCTGACCTTCGCAGCTTTAACTGAATCATGAATACACGTTTTAGAAACTTCGAAACGTGCAGGTTGGCTTTGCTTACGATATTAACTCCCACCGCCAAGTTAATGGCAGAAATACGTATACAGACTTGAAAAATCCAGAGGCACATGCTCGTAATTGAATCACGACACCCGTATGAAAGGCGCATCTTTATCCACTGAGCTACCATCGCTCTCATGTTTCATTAATGAAGAGGAAATCATCATCATCATCATCATTTCAGCCAATAGACGTCCACTGCTGGACATAGGCCTCCCCCAATGTTCTCCACACAGATCGGTCTTGTGCCTCCCGCATCCAATGGATTCCCGCGATCTTCACCAGATCGTCGGTCCACCTTGTAGGAGGCCTGCCACGGCTGCAACTTCCTGTACATGGCCTCCACTCGAGGACCTTTCCGCCCCAACGGCCGTCTGTTCTCCTCGCTATGTGCCCTGCCCATTGCCACTTGAGGAATGCAATCCTTTGGGCTACGTCTGTGACCTTAGTTCTCCTGCGGATCTCATCATTTCTGATACGATCACGCAGGGAGACTCCGAGCATAGCCCTCTCCATTGCTCTCTGGGTGACTTTGAGCCTCCTTAATCGGCACATTGTAAGCGGCCACGTTTCGGAAGAGAAAATGCTTTGTATAAAATAGTGGCCCGCCTTCACTTTGTTTCGGGATATTCGTTTCAAATCATACCAATAGATGGCGCTGGACGTTGATTACATCGCGCAAGTGTATTGCTTTTTAGTCACAGTCTTATGAACCGTGGAAGAGCCGCGCTTCGGCATGAATACGCCGGCGGCAATTGCTTATCATCAGGTAATCCATCTGCTAGTCTGCCATCTATCATATATAAATAAAAACATACCTCTTTATAAATACGATCTATAGAAGAAGCTCAAGGACATATTTTCAAGGTACAGGTGCCTCGTTAATTTGTCGTCTAATTAAGAGCTAACAACTTGCTATAAGCACAGGACGCGAACAATGCTCACAAAAAACTGGCGTGTAGCAGCAATGTGCTATAGTTCGCTACGTGAGTGGGGGTACCGGAGGCCCAACCCGGGGAGAAGGGGGGTTCAAAGTTTGGCAGCGCACTTCTGACTCCACTGGTGTTGCGTGTGTCCATGGGCGGCGGCAATCGCCTACCATCAGGTGATTTCGTCTGCTCGTCTGCCATCTATCACTTGAAAATAAAAAAAATACCTTTTCATATAGAAGATGCTTGTGGACATTTATTTAGGTAGGTGCTTATTCGTCGGCTAATTAAAAGCTAAGAACTTGCCATAAGCTCAGGTCGCGAACAATGCGGAGTATTCATAGGTCATCGGCGTAGTTTACGTATAAGGAGATACAATATTCAGGGCTGTCCCCAGCGGACCGCATGAATAAAAACAATGAACGACCCGCGCGGCGTATTGTACCAGCCGCGGGACATGTTATTCAGAAATAGGGCTGCGAGGGCGCTGATGGTTTTCCTTTGGGTGCATAATTTACAATTTTGTGGTAGCTGTATAAATACTTATTTTGTTAAAAGATGAAAGACAACTTTTATCTGCAGAAACAGTTTTTTGGCACTAATATATAATGAGCTTTAATATTCTAATTATAAAGTAGACATAGATTTAAATATTTATATAATGCCGATTTTTAATAGACGTCTCGTATAAGAAAATATATGAAATCTTATTTTATTCATTGGTTAACACTTATATTTAAAGTGGTTGTTATAAAAAACTGTTGGCATATTTTAGAAAAGCGATAACTTAAAACATAATTCATTTCTAATTAGTCATAGTATAAAAATAATAATTCATTCGTTTTTTTTATGTGACAGGTGGCAGATTGGCAGACGGATTAACTGATGGTTAGTGATTGCCGCCGCCCATGGACACCCGCAACACCAGTGACACTTTATACAAATGCGCTGCCAACCTTTAAATTCCCCCTTCCCGGCGGATTGGGCCTCTGGTACTTCCACTTACGCAGCGAAACACAGCACAGTGCTGCTTCACGCCGATTTTCTTTGAGGCCGTGACATCACTCCGGTTAAACCGGTCCCTTCATGCCAAAGCGTAGGCTCTTCCATGGTCAAAACATATATGAGAATGAATATGAGAAATATAATTATTTTGTATTAGTATGTATTCTATCCGTTGTTTAGTTGCACCAGCCCTATCGTTATGAAAACAAACGCTATTACCATACAAAGAGCGCCGTTGCATACGTTCAACCTGCGGCACCAGATTGCATTTTGACAACCCTAACAAAAGTATTTAATATTCCCGTTTCATTTATCTCCAACCACGTCCAGCCATTTCGCAGGCCATGTCATAACTAAAAAGGTGTGAGTTCTGTAGAAACTTGAGAAAAATGCTAATACCTAACAGCCTGAGTCATATCTAATGGGTGTAAGAGTGACAAATGAAAATTTTATAAGTACTTGCCTAAAACAATGATGGAAAAAAATCCCTTTGAATTGTTGCTTTGCGGAAGATGAGAATCAATAACAGTCTTATACATGTTGATGATATTGTAAAGAGTTATTATAGATATGTGACGCATTATTCTACGTAAATTAGAAAAAGTTAACTATAAACCATAAAACACTCGCAACTATGACTCCAAATTGGCGTTATAGATAGATAGATAGATAGGTACTCTTTATTGCACAACATACAAAATTTAAAAGCTAGGTATACAGAGATACAATGTACAATTTAGGCGGTCTTATCGCTGGGAGCGATCTCTACCAGACAACCTTCAGGTAAAGGACAGGTTATTTATTATTATAAAAAAAAGTATCAGCCTGTAACTGTCCCACTGCAGGGCAAAGGCCTCCATCATAGAAATCAAGTCATCTCTACTATGATGGGATTAGGCTTAATCACCACGCTTGCCAAATGCGAATTGGTGATTTATGTTGGAAAAATTTCAAACACACTTTTTGTTCGACCCAGGAATCGAACCCCGGTCCTCGAGATGGAGGCCTGGTACTTAAACCACGAGACCAACAAGGCGTGATTTATTATTAAAGTAGAGAGAGAATATCACAGCTTATCCGATTGCGTCTGACCCAAGCTGTCGCTTTGGAGTGCTTTGGAGACCAATATGCTTGGACTATGATCCAGGATATAATAAGTCTGGTAATTACAATGAAGCGACTGCCGCCTGTCCTTAGACAGGGGAACCAGACCAGCTAGAAAATGGTTACACGTTCCGATACTATCCGACACGTGTAGGTTTCCTCACGATGTTTTCCTGCAACTCCGAACTTCTAACCATAAATGCGCACATAGATTTTAAAACACATAGCGAAGAGAACAGACGACCGTTGGGGCGGAAAGGTCCTTGAGTGGAGGCCACGTACAGGAAGTCGCAGCCGTGGCAGGCCCCCCACAAGGTGGACCGACGATCTAGTGAAGGTTGCGGGAATCCATTGGCTGCGGGCGGCACAGGAGCAATCTGTGTGGAGAACATTTGGGGAAGGCCTATGTTCAGCAGTGGACGCCTTTTGGCTGAAATAATGATGATGATGAAATTTAAAAAATCCAAAAGTACATGCTCCGATTCAAGATTCAATAAGCTCCCGTTCAAAAAGTGCATATCTTTATCATTACTGTACTACCTTCGCTCAAATAAATCCAGTAGGTTTGCATTGGGACCAACCAAATGCAACAATATGAAACCGTCCCCCGACTCAATTATTTATATCATAGCGTTGATCCAAAGATTACACAGATTTACTTGCTACTGATTCTTGACAACTTGTGTACTTAAACGCTTTGTATCCAACAAATGGCTCCAAAATTCCAATCCGTCCAAAAGCCAACTTTCAATCCAGCGTTAGTGGTTGTAAAACTCGACCGAAATTATCGCACGCCTAAGCAATTGCTCCGGGGATGAGTTTCCAAGTGTGGCTCATAGTGGATTAAAGTGGCTCAGCGGTAGCCTGAGCTCGGTCGAGGCTAATAGTCGGAGGCCATTAGGCTTCACATGCGGGATCAGGAGCTTCGGTCTCCCGTTAAACTTTACCTGAAGGTTTAAGAATGCTTGGATCTGTTTGAGATATCTGTTAGCATCCTTTTTAGGAACGTAACCGTCTTTCGAAACATCTTTATGGGAATTTATTATATTTTTGTGGGAAGATGATATTTTTTTGAGATTAAACCCTACCCTGATATTAGCTCCGCTTTATACCAACACATGGTGCCAGGTGTCGATTACATCGCGCAAGCGTTTTGTGTTTTCGGATTACCTATAAGCCTAGTCTAGAATTTACCTTGAGAAGTTTCTAAGATAGTTAAAGCACGGTGCATACTTGCCCTCGTTAAGGCGACGGGTACTCCTAACTAGCGACACCAATCGATTTTAATTGTTAGCTATTAAACGGGATCTATTTTAAACAACTTCGGAACGGCAGGCTGTAAGGAAACATATATTATTTATTTAATAATTCTGCACTACTTATTAATCTGTTTTTGCACTCGAAATTTGGATTAACGCCGCAAGTAACTGTTTTTAGCGGTAATACAAATTTCGAGTACAAAAGTATAACAAAAAGTTAAGTATAAGTATTAAATAAATAGTATTAAGTGGTTTCCAAGACTCTGCAGCTTTAAAATTGTTAAAAAAATATCCAGTGCCCTACCCGTCACCTTCACATCTAGGATAATTTTATTAGACACTACGATAATTCTGTGGCAACAAGCCTAATAAGATTACGCATCATAAATAACAGACCTTTAGATTATCTTTAGTCTAACAAATGTAATATCTGCCTTGGGTATTATCTCTTAGCCAATCCCTCGTGGCTGTTTATATTTCCATAGAACTTATTATGTTAGCCCTGATCCGGTGCTAACAAGGGATGGATCAGGGATATTAAAATGTCTTTAGTATGTAGTTAAAATACTACGTCTAATAACTGTTATTCGTCGTAGTATTTTAGATTATATGTACTATAATATATACTAAGTAGTATTATAAAGAGGAATGATTTAAAGTGTATCTACTTACGTTTGTAAATATTAAGAACCATCATCACATCCTTATTCGTTAAAAAAAATGTTTCTTACTGGAATAGGAATCAGTTAATGAATTTTCATAATAACTCAGTCCAAATATGAACATTATCTCCTAACCAACGGAAACGTTACACAAAGGTGGGTTTAGTGGGAAACTCGCCCCAAAGAAATAATGCCAGATTTTCTGGATTTTTTTTGCTAAGCACTTTCCTAACCTAACCTAACCAATATTTCTTGTTTTCGGGCGAGTTTCCCTTCTTTGGAAGGGTAAGTGAGGCAAACCACGATTGGTCCTGGTGCTCACAAATGTAACATTATGGATGCACCAAAAGCATAATATTTAGGAAGGCAACATCAATTGCCATCAGGCAAAAAGCAATTACTGCACATTTGTACAGCATAATGATAGACAGTAGCAATTTAGGCAAATGCGTATCATCCTAGACCTCATCGTCGCTTACCATCAGGTGCGATTGTGATCAAGCGGTTAGCCTAAAGACCAAAATAAATTATGTGATAGGTGGCGCCAGCAGACTGATCACCTGATGGAAAGTAATTACTGCCGCCCATCATCATCATCAGCGGTAGTATCCACTGCTGAGTATAGCTCTCATATCCCTTACACCAATGTCCTAAGCTGCTCGGATCCATGTACTCCACACGATTTTGGTGATGTCGTCGACCCATGTGACACTAGATGATCTGGATTTCGTCTGCCGGTTCTAGTACACCATTCGGTCAAACTTTACTCCACCTGCCATCACCTACCAAAGTGTCCTGCCCAATTCCAATTTAGCCACATCACGCCCATAGACATCGGTAGAGTCTCAAGTGCGTATCCAAACTTTTCCCCTTCCCCCGGATTGGGCCTTCGGTACTCTTACTAATACTATAAATAAAGTTTACAAACTAAAACACGACTACCAAAAACCACGCTTTCAAAAGTACGAAACAAGAAAATTGTCTCTGCTGAAATTATTATACCGTATCGCCGTGGTCGTATGCCACATTGATTTTATTTTATTATTATAATGAATCTGTTTTGCTACAGTAGGTGGCGTACGAACACGGCAATATGGCATAATAATTTCAGCAGAGACATGTTTCGTACTTTTGAAAGCGTGTTTTTTGATAGTCATGTTTTAGTTTGTAAACTTTTTTTTATTTAACATATTTTAGTTACGTAAATACAATTACATATTCGAGGTAAGGCTGCTGGCATGATGAGCACACAGAGAAGGAAAACTCTGCATTTATATCAAAACGCTCGCCAACCCGTCTGCCAAGCGTGGTGAGTATGGCAATCACCCCTCATGTGATTGAAGGAGGCCCGTGCCCCAGCAGTGGGGACTTAAATGGGCTGACTATGATGATGATGTTGCGCTAAAAAGCTCTTCCGTTTGATAACGCACACGGTACCGTTAAGCAAATTTTTTTTTTAGGTCCTTACTCTAAGTTCCCTAGAGGGCGCTGTAGTCAATTTAACGTGAGGGCATGTCATCTATAACCAGAAGACAATCAAGACGATTCTAACTACACCTCATTTGTTCGAATATGATGTCTAGTTTAGAAGTTATGAGGGAACAGATGAAGTACCATACATAGATACGTACAGGTCAAAATCATAACCCTCCTTTTTGCTTCCCTGTAGTCGGGTAAAAATAGCGCGAGGCTCATTCAAGCAGGTATTCGGTGAAGCCGTGTCGTATCACCAGTCGAGCAGTTTAGTTGTGGTTTAGTATCTCATTAGCAATCGGCGTTCTTCGCTCCGATCTTCAAGTCAATATCATAAGCCAATATCCGTGTAAATACTATCCGCGCACGAGCAGAAATAATGAAATTATCATTATGATGGATTGATACTAAACTGGGTAAGTGCGGGTATAGAATATGGGTAAGTACCGTCATTTCTTCAAAATTTCCACATCTCCCGATTCTTCGAAGCTCGCGCTCCGATGTCTCGCGTCTATTACATGTCGAGCTACTGCCTATAGGTACTAATACTGTGATATTTGATTATAATACTAACAACTGTTATAATTACTTGTGCATTAACACACGCGCGGGTGCGACAAAACGTATTACTTATTCAGAAACCAAACATGTATGGGGTTCACAAATTAATGATTTTGAAGGGTGAAATATGTTGTTTACAAATAGCAGTGTACCATATTAAAAATTATAGTGACAATCTCAAAAGTTCGGTGACTATGGATGTGGTGCCCAAGCGCGGAAGATTCCGAGTTCGATACTTGGTCGGGTCGATTTAGAAAATTAACTTTTCTAAATTAACTGAGACAGAGTCTCTACTTTCGAAATTGACTTGATTGACTTATCAGCTAAGTTAGTTCAAGTCAGGGTTAGACGGCAGTAACTTAATTTTTAACCGACTTCAAAAAAAAGGAAGTTCTCAATTCGACATGTATATATATTTTTTTAATTATCAGACTTCAATCATGGTCCTAAGCGAACTCCAGGCTCTAAAGCAATGACTTTGGACGCAACGAGGAATGACACGCTGAAATGAGACAGATTAAATTCAACAAATGTATGTACAACCTGTGCGGATAAAGAATGGGATCAGAAATGACGCCGCATCTATTCACTTCTGGCTCGCACACTATTTGTATTACTCGCACTCGTGGGGTGCGAATACAGATGCAAATAGTATGCGAGCGAGAAGTGAATAGATGCGCCGCCATTTCTGATCCCATTCTTTATCCGCACATGTAGTACGGTCGGGAAACCTGGCGCTTAACCACTTGAGAAGCAAACATCGCTTGCAGCTTACCTATTTTTTTATTTGAAATGACACCGACACGGCTGAAAGGCTATTTTATCTAAGCGCACTTTTGTAAAATGACGAGACGACTTTAAAGTTAAGACAAAAAATTATCATTTTTGTGTCCTGCGTGCAACCGACTTTCGTTTGAAAGTGGTTAAGGCGACGGGTACCCCTAACTATCGACGCCAAACGATTTAAATAGTTAGCTACTGAACCGGATCTGTTTTGAACAATTTTGGAGCTCCAGTCTCTAAGCAAACATTTAATTATATACTATTTATTTAATAACTGTGTACTACGTTTGATCTGTTTTTGCCTTTGAGCCACCTATGGCGTTCATTCAAAGAAGGCCATAAATCTCCGCTTTTGGTGGTAATTGAAATTTCGAGTACAAAAGCAGGCCGAAAAGTTAAGTATAAGTATTGAAAAAAATGTATAAGTGCTTTCCATAAGGCTGGAGTTTCGAAATTGTTAAAAAGAGATCAGATTTAGTCGCTAATATTTAAATCAATTGGCTTCGCTAGTGTGCCCTACTCGTCGCCTTATCAGATTCCCCAACCATACATACATATCCAGACTCAATGGGGTACAGTCAGCATCAGAAGTAGCTTAACACATTAGTACCATGTCGAAGTAATATTTTGTACGTACCCCTTAGAAACTGACTATAATAGGCAGAACAATTACTTTGACATGGTACTAAAGTGTGAAGCTACTTTTGATGCTGACCGTACCATTGAGTACACAAAAATACCCCCTCCCTAATTTCCATAGAACTTTATTACTACTGCTCATATCCTCACAAATATACGTACCATCTCATCCACTTTGATAACGGAAACCAATTTAAGTGATCAAATAAGGGGCTGTAACAGTAAGATTTAATTGTGTTCCCTCGGTGTAGCAACGCTCTTCACGAAGCACGCCAGACGTGCATCTCACTAGTAATTACCCTCCGAGTTACCTTGACGACGGCTGAATACGTACATTTTAATGTAAGTAGGTATGTATGCCCGTTTTCCCTCACCGCCGAGCGAGTGGTAGAAATATGGACTTATATTTGAAAATCCATAGGTGCATGCTGGGATCCGAACCTGCGGCTTCCCGATCGGAAGGCGCACGTATTCATATATTTTATTGCATATCACATTGTCATGTAGTACAGATCTTAATATTATGGTTTGTTACAAAATGTGATACCCTTTAAGGGTGTGGCTTAAATTTAAGTCTAACTATTACAAAATAATATCACATTAAAAAATATATTCAATATTATATTAAGACAATAAATAGCAAATAATTAAATAATCTTAAAAAACAATTTTTGATAGGATATTATCATAATCGCTTAAATTTATATTACATTTTATGATTTTTATTAGATGTAATGCCAAGAAATAGCATTTAAATTGAAAAAAAAAAAATCTTTGTTATAATTTATTACATATTAATTTTAACCACAAAAACACGTTTTATGCAATGAGCTCTGATTGCTTTTTCCATAAAAGGTGTAAAACTATACTAAACGCAAAGACTTAGCAATGCGTTCAGTGGTCTAATTGGTAGAAGATGTAGGTTCGATTCCCGCCTATACACGAGATGAATGACACTGACTGCCACACTCAGAGTCATTGATTAGCTTAGTTGGCTACTTAAGAAAAAATACTGACCCTTATTTTGATACGCATTAAGACTACAAATACTAAAGATAATGAACATTAGCTTAAACGACTTACGTGTAATAATTTGTAGTGGAAAAATTAAATTGCTGATGTTATCCATTTAAAAGTGCTATTTCTGTATTTTAGCTTTATAAAGAAAATAAAATGATTATTTTAAGAGCGTTGTTTCAACATCATAATTTCAGCCATTAGACGTCCACTGCTGGACATAGGCCTCCCCCAATGTTCTCCACACAGATCGATCTTGTGCCGCCCGCATCCAATAGATTCTTGCGACCTTCACCAGATCGTCGGTCCACCTTGCGGTGCGTTTTTTACTTAAGAATAAATTGAAAAAAATGCTATAAAAATATCAACTATTGAACGCAAAGACTCGTGGCAGTCGGTGTCATATTGCATTCTCGTATAACATAGATTTCAGCTGTCTGCTCGTCTGCCACCTATCACATAAAATAGAATTAGAACGTAGGTACCTAAGTCTTTGATTCATTCACACCGACTGCCACGAGTCTTTGCTTTTAGTGTACCTAACAATAAATATCGAACTGCAAGTATGCCGTTGCCAGGTTTCTAGTAAGCTCACAAACAAACCGCACATTCTCACCCTAACCACTTTGCTTTAGTAATATAAAAATTGAGTATTACCCCATTCTTCTTCTTGCTGTTATTAGTAATACTACAGTAACAAATAACATTAAGGTAAACCTATAACACAGTTTGTATTCTACATTCCCTTAGCCTCGGTAACAGCGCATATTAAATTAAACAGACTACTAGGATAAAGATAACATGGAACAAGCAAATGGAAAATTCGACAAAGAAAAGGATGGAGTAGGGAGGCATTAAAAATTATTGGTCGTCCATTATAACTCTGATAAAACAATAAATAGCCTTTTGGATAGCAAGACCGGTTGCACCACTGGATTGTAATTTAAGAAGCTCAGTTGAGAGGGCAGCCTTTGGTTGGCAGAGGCGTTGTAAGTCGTGACGCATTCTATCCGTAGGAGAGTTTGGCATGAATGTGTCGGCTCGACCGGAGTGATACCACGGCCTCACAGAAGACCGGTGTGAGGCAGTGTACTATTTCGCTGCGTGCGGTTTAAAGGTTGGCAGCACACTTGTGACTCCACTGGTATTGCAGGTGTCGCTTACCATCAGGCGATCCGTGGAGTTTTCTATGTGTTAAAGAAAAGTATTATTTATACAAATAATACTCTATTTGTAATTCCGCTGTTGATTCTGATATCCGCAACACAGGTGCTTTAGCTACCTATCTCGGAATCAGATCAATCAATTAATTAATCAATCAATCAATCAATTTATGTGATGTGAAATATTTATTTATTTATTTCTGTGGGGTTGCGTAACTTGCGTTAAGTTGTCGAACACTGGCCAGCCGGCAACAGGGACGGGGGTCCTTGTGCCGGCACTGTCATTGGCACCTCCACCGCTCTTTGGGGACGGCTCAGCTCTTCCGGCTGTCCCCAACCCCTCCTCCTAGCCTGAGGAGAGGCGTGGCCGCACACCCCGTGTAGGAGCCTGTGGGGGAGTGGGGTTACGGGGAATAGCCTCGTGCAGTTCCCGTGACTCCATTCCATACCCACGGGTGGTTGAGCTCCGGGAGTCTTAGTGGGTATGCCCTCAGGTTGCTTCTTGTTAGAAGAAGCGGCCCGGAGGGTGAGTCTCACAGTACCCTGTCACCTCCCGGCGGCAGGGTCTGCGTAATGCATTTCTCCCGGAAAACCAAAAAAAAAAAGTAGTTGAACATAAGAATTAACTTGTAACAAGTCTTACACGCCTGTATGAAAACCGTAAGGATTTTTCTATTTCGGGGTCACAGGAAAACACCTGCGGTTATTTTGTTATACAAAAAAGTTTTGGAAGCGTATGTATGAAAAAAAATATACTTCAGGTAAATAAGATAGGCTCGTTGACTAGTAGACTGGAAACTTTCGTTTTCAGTGCCACTGCCAAGTATGGCAAAGTGGTATAATGACACCGCGTCCGTTGTACATTTGGGATCTTCTTTGGCTTACCATCAGGCTAAGGCTAAGGCACTCGCCTTTTTTATATTAGTACAGTATATTCACTCGAATATACTGTACCAAAATAAAATAAAAACACATTATATTTGTATTAGAAACTTAAATCAATATAAATAAATAAAAGCTTACGGAAAAATCTCCACGTAAGCGACTCCATTAACCCCTTGTTCTTGTTAAGGCGGCTAAGAAAGAACAGTATTATCGGCTCCGCAGTTACGTCCGGGCAAACACTTTCATAGACCGCCTATTTTTAAAGCCTAAGTATCAACAATAGCCTCTTACAAATATACTTTGTGTATCTGTTATGTTCCACTCGCGCACGCTTGGGATTCATTTTCAGATACCTACGTGACTTTTTCGATATAAAGGAAAAAGATTAAGAGGAAACATGCACGTTTCAGATAGTTTCTCAAACTCATACCCACGATTGAATTTGTATGTGTAATCATGACCTTTATGGGTAGGCCTAAGGATTGCGAAGATCAGACTGGGTGCAATTGCAGCAGTGCAGTTAATCATGATCCATCCAAAACTGCAAAACTAGCATCTTTCAAACTCCAAACATGCATACAGTTCCACCTTCCTCTCTAGTATCCTAGAGCAGACAGCCACACCTTGACTTGAGTTGCTGCAATCTGTCAAAATTTCTCAATTGATATAGAACTCAATGTGTTTGGCATAAAGGTGAGAATTCGATTAAAAAGATTACGCAGATTTGAATACTTTTACATGTGGCTGTCTAAACCTAGGACTCCCACTGACTGCAGTTAAACTACTCAATTTCCACCAGTCTTATAACAGAGAATTCAACGCAGCTAACAAAGCAAGCTAACAAGCAAGCTAAACAAGCAAGCTTTGCCCTAGCAAAGAAATTATGAACCCGACAGAAAAAATAAACTTGAACACCGCAGTAAAAATGTAGGTAGAGAATTGACAGGTCAAAAACGCCAGCTTTCGTTTCATTTTTCGCTTGTTTCGTGTCGCTCAAAGCTCCGTAATTGGACTTTGATGGTGGCATTTGAAGCCTAACTTCTTTAACAAGAGGATTTGAAGGGTTTAGACTGAAAATTAACAAATTAATTACATTGACAGTTGTAGAGAGAATTTTGGACGCTAAAAATACTTTCTCATATTATTTTCGAGCACATAAATTATATACTTATAAGCCGACAACGCAATGTGATGGCAGGTTGTTGCAAGAGGCGGCGGGTATTACTTACCATGTACCGTCTGCTCTTTTGTCCGCTTTATTAATAAAAATGCTTTATAAAGCGTTAGTTAGCTTTTGTTTTTGTTACAGTTTTGAACACCGATAAAAGATACATCGAGTCACTTGATCTCAAAGTGTCATTCACATTTGTGTACAAATGCTTCGCTTCGGAGTTACGACATATTATGCTTCCGGTCCTCTTGGATCATGATCCAAAATTTTTTCAGTGTGGTAATTAAAATTGAGTGTCATTACACGGAAACCGGAGCAGCTGGATGATCGCTATTTCTAGATGATCAGTGGAATCATCTACAAACATTAAAAAAAAGAATTACCGTATTTTTTTTTATGCTATAGGCGGACAAACGAGCAAGCGAGTCACCATCGCCGCCCATGAACATCTGCGAAATCAGAGAGATCGCTAATGTGTTGCCGGCCTTTTTAAAAAAGAGTACGCTCTTCTCTTGAAGGTCCCTAAGTCGTAGTCGTCCGGAAATACTCCTGCAGCCAAACCGTTCTACAGAACTGAGGTACGTGGTAGAATGTTCCAGGAGAAACGCGCAGTATTAGACGGCCATCCATCGAGATGATGAGGATATATCTTTGTTTTTCTATTAAAACAACAGGAAAAATGTTTTAAAGGCATAGTACCTATAAAATCTATACTGCTTATTACACATACCAGTAAGGCACTCTAGAGTTGTTATTTAAGACTGTTTTATCCAAGTGACACAAAAGACACCAAAGAAAACTAAATTTCTTATATTACTAAACATAGTTATAAGGTCATTGTTATTAACAATTTCGATAGGGGTTATGCCCGAATTAAATTATTGTTATTAAATAATGTTTGTTTCCTTTTCTTGAATCGTTCGTTATTGTTTGTATTCTATGAATTCAATATTGCTTTCAGAATCCAGACCATTGCTACAGATTCCAAGTAATTTACAGCTAGTCGCTAGTTACCCAGCAATAATTTAAAATAACGATATCGGCTACGGTATTATTGGTAATAACGAATGCCGCAAAATGTGCAATGCGCTTTGAAAACAAATTGATTTTCAGAACAATTAATATGGAAACAATTTAATTAGGGTTTTTGAACCATCCTGTAACCAAGAAGGTAACGCGCTGCGACAATAAGTCGTTTATTTAAAGCGTATTACGGTTGCTATTTGCATGGATATTTTGACAACTGCATATTGCCAATTGGCTTTGATATCGCTGGGATGGTATTGTGCATGAATGAATAATTTCTTTCGTGCCTTCAGATAGTCCGAGACATGATTGCCGGTAATTCTGGAACGAATGACATACATAATAATACGGAAAATAAGTATTTTGTACATTATACCATAATATGTCCACCATGCTTTTTTAACCGTCTCACTCCCTTATTTGGAGCACTTCACTAATGAAAACAAATATTTTTACCCAAAGAACATTGCGTCTAATCTCAGAAAAAAAATCACCTTTCCATACAAAAATGATCATCTGATTGGTGCAATTTGTATCAGAAGGCGAAATTTTTTTAGAGATTAGACGGAAACGATTTAAAAAAAATATCAGAAATATTTCTAATTGCTATACAAATATCTAATTTGCCAATAATTATTAAACGCCGCCATTGGACACCCGCGACACCAGTGGAATCACATGTGCGCTGCCGACTATAAATCCCTCTTTCCCACGAATTGGGCCTCCAGTACCCTCACTCACGCAGCGAAACTTAGCATAATGCTGCTTTACGCTGGTTTTCTGTGAAGCCGTGGTATCACTCCGGTTGAGTCGATCCCACGGTCAGATTTACTGTACCTACGCTATTTTTTATCATTTTCAAATGTATGCATGTGTGTTCATCGTCGTCATCGTCAGCCCATTTAAGTCCCCACTGCTGGGGCACGGGCCTCCCTCTATCACATGAGGGGTAATTGCCATACTCACCACGCTTGGCAGACGGGTTGGCGAGGGTTTTGATATAAATGCAGAGTTTTCCTTCTCTGTGTGCTGATGATCATGCCAGCAGATTTACCTTAGTCGCCTTTTACGACACCTCGGTATGAGTGAGGGTGGCCTATTCTACTCTGCCGGGGACCACACGGCTTTGCATGTGTGTTATCACATATAAACATATTATCTAGATATCTAACTATAAGCCTTTTCCTTTCAGTTTACACTTCCCTGCTGTGGTATGCATCACGCCATCCAGCAGCACGATGAGCCTTTGTTTGTCGGTCTGTACACCCCTTTCTCATATTGTTCCGGGCGAGTGGTTTCATATGTGTTTGCTCAATCTAATTGCTACTCAGTCATGGGGCATTCATCGGTATGAAATCATATTGCGAGGCTTTGCACCGTACCCGCTCATTTGTATAAGCCTTTCAGTGTTAAATATTAAGAGATAATTGTCTGCTTTGTTCGGAACATCGTGCACTTTTTGGAGCAGACTGACTATGGATTATTATTCTTAGAAATGAAAGGTCCTAAAGGTTTGTCTAGTATATGTTCCGCCATACTATATACTCGTGTAGACTTGCTTTCATCACTTGATGTGCACAATGTACTACCTACATGGACTTAAGGTGACGGGTAGGGCACACTAGCGACGCCAATCGATTTTAATTTTTAGCTACTAAACCGGATCTATTTTAAACAATTTCCGGGTTACAACCTCTCGGCAAACACTTATACTATTTATTAAATAGCCATGAAAAAATGTTGGGTCCAACGCGTACGCGAAAATTTGATTTACGCCAAAAGCGGCCACTTATGGCGTGAATCAATTTTTCGCGTACAAAAACGGATCCAACATTTGTGCATGGTTGTTTAATAAATAGTATACGTGTGTGCCGAGATGCTATAACCCAAAAATTGTTTAAAATAGATCCGAATTAGTAGCTAAAAATTAAAATTGATTGGCGTCGCTAGTGTGCCCTACCCGTCACCTTAAGTTTCAATTTCTACCATTTGATACTGATGGCTAGTTGTTAGGGAATGGGTTGGTTGTTAGGGAATCTATAGTAATATCATAAGTAGGTATAACCTGAGACGCCCTGTTGGTTTAGTGGTTTAAGTACCTGGCTTTGATTTGGGGATGCTGGGTTCGATTCCCGGGTCGAGCAAAAAGAATGTTCCGAATTTTTCGAACATTGCTCGAATTTGTGATCACCAATCCGCATTAAGCAAGCGTGGCGAGTAAGACTAATCCCATCGTACATAGTAGCTATGACTTGATTTCTATGATGGAGGCCTTTACCCTGCAGTGGGATATTATAAGAGTACTGGGTACAGTGCTCTTATAATATACACGTGCGAGAGCCACGCTTAGGCATGAATGGGTCGGCTCGACCGAAATGATACCACTGCCTCACAGAAGCAGCGCTTGCGCTGTGTTTCGCCGTGTGAGTGAGGTTACCGGAGGCGCAATGGGGGAGAAGGGGAAAAGGTTGGTAGCTCACTTGTGACTCCACTGGCGTTGCGGGTGTACATGGGCGGCGGAATTGCTTCCCATCAGGTGATCCGTCTGCGCGTCTGCCACCTCTCATATAAAAAAAATACATTGCAATATAACAAGCCAATACGTACTCATTATGAATGATCGGAGTAGCTATTTGTGGTAGGTACTCGTAATTTTTTCAAATAGTATGGACATGCCCGGAATCCCGGGATTAAAATTACACTTTATTCATGTTGAAAATTGTGTTACAAAAAACGATTCACGGTCTTTCAAATTCCGTAGTAAAAATTCCGGTAAGTCGCACACATGCTTAAAATTATTAAAACCGTTATATTGCAAATTTCGCGAGAATGTAAACTATCGATGAATTGTGATCCGTGACGACGATTAAACGCAATATTTTTTATTACTGAATCCACTTGTTTGCGATCTTTCAGTCGTTAAATTGTCAAAGGCCAGACTAGGCTGGCTGTCGAACATTGAGGTATACGCATGAATTTTATAGATTATAATAATAACGTCCTCCAAACCGATATTTCAGTCATGGCGGCCAATCTCAGCGATCAGCCATCGACGCAAGACATATTATAGTGCAAAAGTATTTGCGCAGACACAAGTGCACTCTCTATTCCCGTACCCTTTTATTTGGATGGGACACTAGTGCGACACGACTGAAGAGGGATCAGGCGCAGGACCAACGACTTGACGTGCTTTCCGAGGCACGGGGGTACAAGAACGCCAACTTCCAGACTCCGGGCTGACACTGAGAATTTCTTAACAGAAAAACTCTGGTACAAATTTTGGCCCGACCCGGGGATCGAACCCGGGACCCAAGCACAACCGTCGCTTTAAAGTGTGACCCACTAACCATTGCGCCACCGAGGCAGTCAGAGTCGAGTTTATAGATACTACGTCAATTGATTGTCAAAGTCACCCAAAGAGCAATGGAGAGGGCTATGCTAGGAGTCTCCTTGCGTGATCGTATCAGAAATGATGAGATCCGCAAGAGAACTAAGGTCACAGACATAGCCCAAAGGATTGCATGCCTCAAATGGCAATGGGCAGGGCACAAATCGAGAAGAACGACGGCCGTCGCGGCGAAAAGGTCCTCAAGTGGAGGCCACGTATAGGAAGTCGCAGTCGTGGCAGGCCTCTCACAAGGTGGACCTACAATGTGGTGAAGATCGCGGGAATCCATTGGATGCGAGCGGTACAGGACCGATAGTTGTGGAGAACATTAGGGGAGGCTTATGTCCAGGAGTGGACGTCTGTTGGCTGAAATGATGATGATGATGAAGTTGATGTGTATACCTCAATGCTGCCGAATCGTTCTATATTTCAGGGTTTCTTAGACATCACAGTATTTACAGGCCTCTGTTAAAGGAAAGTATTTCTACAAAAATTCGCGCACTAATTCAAAATATAAGAATACTCCAGAGTCTTGCCCGGGGCCATTTTTTTTCTCAAGCGTTCCTCTTAAACGAATTATCGAGCTCTACAAAGAACGGGACTGTCACGTCGAGCTTAACTTACAATTTGTCATAAAACGTATTACGTCCTCGGGCAACAAAGGCCTTAGGAACTGGATTTCTTGAGGTTGGTACCACACTGAGGGCTAAAACACGTTTCAGCCATAGCATAAATTTGGTAACATTAATAAAAGTTCTACTGTGATTCTAGTCATGAAGACCACGTTTCGGTAAATGTAGTGTAACATGGTCCGATGACATCAAAGCTCAAGCTTGTTCAGTGTGGTACCAAGAAGACCAATGACAGAGGAAAATGAAGCGAGATTGGAGAGACATATGTTGTATAGTAAGCAAATACATGCTGCTAAAGAATCATTAAGATACTTTGGACATATAGTGCGGAAGCCACCGGATTGTATAGAAAGAGTGATCCTATCTGGGAAAGGAACTGGCAAGAGACCACAGTGCGGTAGAACTGCCCGATGGTTCGACACTCTTATTGAGTCAGTAGACGTGCCATTCCGTGAGGCATATAGAGCTACGCAAGATCAATTGGTCGCTGACAAATTTGAAAAGTAGGGTTGAACATCAACACTTGAGGGACCGACTAAGAAGGAAGCAGATAAAGAAGAAGAAATATATAGATCTACTCTAAAACTAAATACTATTATCGTAATATGTTAAAATAAATTTAAAAAAAAGCTTTTGATGAGATGATGATAATGATACATATAAAGAAAGCTATTGACCACTTTTGTGTCGTAGAAATAAGTAGTCACATTATTTTCCTCTCCTGTTATCAGTGGAAGCACAACCTTATTTCAAGCTGGTCCATTCAGTCGTGCCATCTGTGATATATAGACGTCACTTTCATCTCCAAGCTGATACAAATAACAGAAAGTTTTAGCAGACTAGCTCATAATTTGATTTGGGCCTAAGTAGGTATTGAAAAAATAATTAGGTATCGTTGGTGAAGTCTTCCAATCCACCTAAAACTTCATATTAAGGTACTAGTGGCGGAAAGTCATTTATATTGACTGTGGCGAATAGAAGATATTATTTCAAAAAGTAAGCAATGAATATTTTAAGGTAAGGCTAGCGACGCCAATTGATTTTAATTGTTGCTACTAAACCAGATCTATTTTAAACAACTTCGGGGCTTCAGTCTCTCGGTAAACACCTATACTATTTATTTAATAGTTATAGTTAGCTAACTATAACTATTAAATAAATAGTATACTTGATCTGGTTTTGCACTCGAATTTTGAATTATCGCCAAAAGCGGCCACTTTTGACGTGAATCAATTTTTTTTGTACAAAAACGGACCCAACATTTGTGCATGGTTATTTAATAAATAGTATACCTAAGTGTTTGCTGAGAGCATGTAACCTCGAAATTGTTTAAAATAGATCCGGTTTAGTAGCTAAAAATTAAAATCGTTTGGCGTCGCTAGGGTACCCTACCCGTCACCTTAAGGAAAGTATTTAAAAAATTGAGACATACTTATGTAATAATTACTTCCTACAATAATTTTCGTCGCGGTGTCGCCTTAAGAAGACAGACGCGTATTCTATTCCGTTTGAATAAGTTTAAGCTTGGGCTCCAACATACTGCCGTCAATTCTCAGCGCATTTTTTTAGTCTACTCCACTCTAAAAATATGACTATTTAAAATGCTTTCTGCATAGCAGAGATAGTCAACCAAAAGGAGAATCTTGGTTGCTCAGTCGAGAGCGGTGAGGTAAAACGCCGGCTTGTTTCCATCTTTTTGCTCCTCTTTGACAACTTGCTGATACGCTCCCCTGGCTCCCGAGGTGAAAACAGTGCACATTACGGATGCATGTGGAATACGGTTTTGCCACAGCTTCTCATATCAGCGTTAGGCTATTTGCTCGTCACACCATGCCGGCCAGTGTTGCCAATGGACAACATTTCATATTTTTAACATGTCCATATTGTTTTTTTATATGAAAATAGACATAAAATGAACAGACCCATATTTTTTCTTTTTTCAAAATTTGGCCATTTTCATGCATAAAATAATTATTGAAATTCTTTATATTCTAAATAGACGTAAGCGCCAAATGACGTCATCGGACGGCTGAATACAGCGATATTCCTTTGCTTATCATTGTTTTAATAAAAAAAGGTACTACTGTCAAAGGTAAACAATACTAGTGTCAACATTGTCAACGTCACTCATTCATTCAACGTTGACAGTTGCATGTCATAAGTTTGGCATTTCGTAAATTTAAAACTATAATGTGCTAAGCAAAGAAATATTTTACATTCTGCCGTCCGATGACGTCATCTTACGTTTTTTAGTTTTTAATTTTTTTCTCAGTAAATAAGCAATATAAAAAATAAATAAATATATATTCGAGCAGCGGAAAAGTAAATAAAGAATTGGTATTTTTTGTTTTATAGCTTAGCAATTTTGAAATGTTGTCCATTCTATTCACGAAAAGGTTTTAAACCCCAATTGAGAACTGGTGGAACAGGATTACGTACGGCACAGAGAATAAAAAGGTTCATCAGCTTAAGGTCTAATGTTTCGATCTGGTACAGCAAGAAGACAATGTAGTGTACCTCCTATTACACAATGAGGGGTTCAATTAAAAAGAGTTACCCAATTTAAGTATCTGGGTTACTGGCTCACTGAGAACATGTCAGATTCTGTTGATATCGAGAGGGAGCGTAGGGCGCTGTGTGTCCGATGTAATATGGTGGCTCGCAGGTTTGCACGATGTAGTAAACCAGTTAAATTAACGCTTTTTAAAGCCTGACTGTCAGACTTTCTACACTTGCGCACTGTGGGTAAACTTCACGCAGCGGGCATACAGTGCACTACGTGTCCAGTATAATAACGCGTTCAGGATGTTGTTTGGCCTGCCGCGGCACTGTAGCGCTTCCATCCATGTTCGCCGAGGCGCGCACAAGATGGCTTCCACGCAATAATCAGGGCGCGCTGCGCATCACTATGGGAGCGCGTGCGCGGCAGCTCCCAACAGCATCCTGAGCGTGCTAGGCCGAAATATGGGACTCCCCACTACTGCACCGCTGGGGTGCAGCTACACTCCCCGGTGTGTCGCTTTCCATACTTGTAATACAGTTTCACACTACTGATATCTTCTGCAATAGTACTAACACTAAAAAATTTGTAATTTTCATTTGCTTCATCACAATTTATATCAAAGTTGAAATAAATGAGGAGCTGTTTTTTATTAATTTGAATGGATGCTCTGATTCTATCATCCCGCCACTTAGCATTTCATTAATGAAAAAAACTCTTTCAGTAAATGCTGAGGTGGCGGGAACAGAAAGTAGATATGAGACTAAGTTTGTAATGTTCTAAATTCTCTGCAGTGTAACTAATTAATGGCTCCATTTGTTGGCCAGTACTCATTTCAGTAAAAATTTGTCTTCGATATTTTCTCATGATGGCCCTTCTGTCTGACAAAAAAAAATTTTTGAGCGTTCTGCTCCCCCCCCCCCCGATGCGAAAAACCAGTATTTTTGTATACTTTTTGGTAAAAAAGTAAAAGTATAATTTAGTGAAAAACAGTATAATACTGTTTAAAACAGTATAGTTGGCAACCCTAACTACTGCACCGCTGGGTGCAGCTACACTCCCCGGTGTGTCGCTTTCCATACTTGTAATACAGTTCCACACTACTGATATCTTCTGCAATAGTACTAACACTAAAATAAGTTCATTATGTTACTAACACATTTTATATGGATTGAAGATCTGAAATAAATGAATATTTAAATTCAAATTTAAATTGAACCTGAAGAAGCATGGCCAACCGAACCAACAACCGAGGCCTCACCGGTTCTCACAGAGTTGAAGACATCCAACATGTGCGAAGTGGTGGACTTCACTTCAGCCCGAGAGCTCTTGCCCACGGCAATAACAGCTAACACAGATCGTTTTAGCGATTGGAACGTGTCTATTAAGGGCAACCGCGCGAGCTCACCAGGCCGTGATGAAATTTAAAAGCCTTTTGAAGCCGTTCATGAAGCAGTAGACATTGTCGAAGACAAAGTTGCAAATTGTCACAGAATGCACTACATCTGGTACCAAAGCCGTAAGCTGGTAACTACAAATGCCGGAGGCCGCATAAAATCCGCATCAGGGCTCGAAGAACGGCGTTTTGTCACGTCACGCGGAGCGATGCCGTGGAAGCGCACATTTGCATTTTGATTAAACACTGGCGACGGACAGCCGGTACACGCCGGCTTGCTGGCGGCTGACCCGAGGGTAACTCGTGTACATTAAACCGCATGTCTTTTAAAAAAAGTATACGTCACTTGCAAAAAGCACGGGGTGATACATAAACAATGCCTAAGCTTAGGGTTCGGATTTTTTTTTATATGAGAGGTGGCAGACGAGCAGACGGATCACCTGATGGTTAGCAATTCCCGCGCCCATGGACACGCGCAACACCAGTGGAGTCAGAAGTACGCAGCCAACCTTTTCCCCTTCCCCTCATTGGGCCTCCGGTAACCTCACTCACACGGCGAAACACAGCGCAGGCGCTGCTTCACGCCGGTCTTCTGTGAGGCAGTGGTATCACTTCCGATCGAGCCGGCCCACTCATATTCATATTCATATTTATTTATTGCATAATGTGGTACAATTTGGTCTTATAACTAATTAAGTCCTCACATAACCCTGATATAATAAATGCACACAAGTGATATTTATTCATGCTTAAGCGTGGCTCTCCCACATTCGGATCCAGCATAATCGGCTATTATCGAATAGCTTTTGATAAAACAGTGGTAACCGATAGCCGGTGCCTGCCGACATGCCTTGTGGACATTTAACCACACTATAACCCAGTTAAAACAGAAAAAAAGAGACAGGTTCAGATTCAGCCTGCTCGACTCTTTTTTATGTGATAGGTGGCAGACGAGCAGACCTATCACCTGATGATAAGCGGTTGCCGCCGCCCATAGACACCCGCGACACCAGCGGAGTCACAAGTGCGCTCCCAACCTTTAAACCCCCTTCCTCCCCGGATTGGGCCACTGGTACCCTCACTCACGCAGCGAAACACAGCACAGTGCTGCTTCACGCCGGTTTTCTGTGAGGCCGTGATATCACCAATTTATTATAAGGTATCACTCTGGTCGAGCCGGCACATTCATGCCGAAGGGTGGCCTTCTCGTGGTTTAATTACCACTACCACACACCACTATTTGATAAAATAATTGTAACAGACAGCTAGTGCTCGCCAACTTGCCGGCGGCTGACCCTCTAGATCGAAGACCATACTATTTATAAAGAGGTAACGCCTCGGCGCGCCGGATGACTCACTGATCTATCAACGCACAACCGAAACTACAGGAACCGAAAATCATGAAAATTGGAACATGGATAGTTTTTATTATGCAGGCACGCACTGAGAAGGGGTTTTTGAAAATTCGGTATTTGCACTGTTCATACAAAATTCGTATAGAAAAATACAATTTCAATTTTTTTTGTTTTAAATTAAATTACCGTAGCATAGCGAGGGCGGGTCACTAGTGAGTTATAAAAAAGTGACGCATAAAGCAATAGCAGAAGTTAACCATGAAGCAAACGGTCATTTTGGCCCAGTTGTCGAAAATGTTGGCCACTCTTGCTTTTAATGAAGCAAAATCCAATGTTTTGCGCTAAATGTTAAAATACCGAAACAAAAATATAAATCCAGGCTTATGTTAAAAACAGGCTCAATTTTTATTCATTGAAAACCCAGCGATGTAATTTGAGCGGCCAAAAACAATAAATTTGAATATGCCAATTTGTAAACAAGCGATAGCAATCACAAAGCTAATGAAACGTTGTATCGCGAACTGCCATAATTCTGGTTAATTTGAATTAGAGGTGTGCAAACATTTTGCAAAAATTGATTAGAGAGTATTCCTGATCTATATCCGGGCACCATGAGCCCACGCCGATGCGCACACGCAAAAGGGTTTATCACAAAAATGTTTGTCTTGAGATGTGAATTGAATTGACTTGAATGTGGGGATAGAACCCACGACGTTTAAGGCAGGGTCACTAACAAATGGGCTATCGGGTTAGTCGACTAAGTCTGAAAAGTTGAAATTTAAGGTTGTGACGTATAAAGGTAGGGCCGCACTTAAGGTGACGGATAGGGCACACTAGCGACGCCAATCGATTTTTTATTTTTAGGTACTAAACCGGATCTATTTTAAACAATTTCGGGGCTACTACCTCTCTACAAACACTTATATCGGTTTTTTATAGGATGCATTTTGGAGAGTGTTCGAATGAGCTTCACGACCTGATACCACCTTCTCCTTTCTACCACCGGACATTACGGAAGACGACAGGAATCCACCCTTACACTGCATGTTCCACCAGCTCGTACTAAGCGTTTCGCTTCCTCTTTCTTGATACGAACTGTTAAGGAATGAAAACAACTTGTCGGCTTCTGTATTCCCAGAGAGCTACAATTTGGGTGTCTTTAAGTCGAGAGTAGATAGGCTTCTTCTGGGTAAGCACGCTACATCTTAGACCTTATTGTCACTTTCCATCAGGTTAAATGAGGTCAAGAGCAAACCCATTTAATATATATATAAAAAAAATATACTATTTTTTAAATAACCATGCACAAATGTTCATCGTGTGTTGTATCATGTCTACCGTATTCTCGAGGGAAAACCTACAAGTTCCTATTAGTTTCACAAACTGTGAGGTAATGGTTCTGAACGTGTTTATTTATTAATTTATTCATACAAGACAGATTTCAACCATTACAGCAGTATGATGTTATAAAAATAAACATTTTTGATCTGGATTGCTATTCAATGATGCTCGGCGTCTCTCTCCGAGATCGAATCCGAAATGAGGTGATCCGGCAGAGAACCAAAGTTATCGACATTGCTCACCGGATTAGCAAGCTTAAGTGGCAGTGGGCTGGCCATATTAGCCGCAGAACCGACAACCGATGGGGTAAACGAGTTCTGGAGTGGAGACCGCGTCTTGGCAAACGTAATGTAGGGCGCCCTCTGGCTAGGTGGGAGGACGATCTGCGCAGGATGGCTGGCAAGAGCTGGATGCGAGAAGCCATGGATAGATCACAGTGGCGCACAATTGGAGAGGCCTACGTCCAGCAGTGGACTGCGATAGGCTGATGATGATGATTATGATGATGATGATTGCTATTCAAAAATATGTGTTAACAGAAAAGTTAAACGTGTTAAGCAGTAGGAATAAATAAATAAGTATGAGTTAACACGATACAAGAAAGAAGTCAGATTCAGTTCGGATCCTGAGCTGCCGCAACACCGCGGCCCAGTCCGGCCGGTGTGGAGTCAGTGGGGTAGACATCCTCTACGAAGTCTTTTAGTAAGTATCAGCCTATAAACTGTCCCACTGCAGGGCAAAGGCCTCCATCATAGAAATCAAGTCATCGCTACTATGATGGGATTAGGCTTAATCACCACGCTTGCCAAATGCGGATTGGTGATCACAAACCCGAGCTATGTTCGAATAATTCGAAACATACTTTTCGCTCGACCCGGGAATCGAACCCAGGACCCCGAGATCACGATCCGGTATTTAAACCACTAGACCAACAGGGCGTCGCTTATGTTTTTTAGTATTTTTGTGTAATAGTCAAGTTTCGGGGTGAAAATATCAAAGTTCAGGGTAGTTATTTGCCATTTCATTGTACTAATGATACTTGTCACCATAATTCAGTTGATCCTTTTTAAGGGCTGAAAAGGTCTGACAACAGCCACTTCATTATTTCTCATTTAATTTTCATATTTAGGTAATCATTTATTTCAAGTCAATAACTTATATTTTGTTAGTTACACCTTAATCCTAGGTATTAGCAATCTATTTCGCATGTAATGCACCACAGTACAGCAGGTAGACAGTCCAATCGGTCTGCAATCATCTTCAGGAGGAAATTGGAGCTAGCCCTGACTCTGTGCACGAGGGAGGCAGCGCGCTTCCGCATCGTGGCGAAGAAACAGTCTAATAAATAAAAATAAATAAATAATCGCGCCGCCGCGAACATGCGCTGCAGCGCCAGGGCAACCCCAATAAGGCGACGGGTAGGGCACACTAGCGTCGCCAATCGATTTTAATTTTTAGCTACTAAACTGGATCTATTTTAAACAATTTCGGGGTTACAACCTCTATGCAAACACTTATACTATTTATTAAATAACCATGCACAAATTCAAAGCGTACGGAAAAAAAATGATTCACGCCAAAAGTGGCCGCTTTTGGCGTGAATAAATTTTTTGCGTACAATAATGGACACAATATTTCGATCTAGAGGGTCAGCCGCCGGTAAGTCGGCGAGCACTAGTTGTCTGTTACAACTATTTTATCAAATAGTGGTGTGTGGTAGTGGTAATTATACCGCGGGAAAGCCACGCTTCGGCATGAATGGGCCGGCTCGACCAGAGTGATACCACATAATAAATTGGTGATATCACGGCCTCACAGAAAACCGGCCGAAGGCCGCTTTTGGTGAATCAATTTTTTGCGTACAATAACGGACCCGTGCATGGTTATTTAAAAAATAGTATAAGTGTTTGCATAGAGATTGTAACCCCGAAATTGTTTAAAATAGATCCGGTTTAGTAGCTAACAATTTAAATCGATTGGTGTCGCTAGTTAGGGCTACCCGCCGCCTTAACCTCCTGAGGTGCCTCCGAGCCGCATAGGTGCCACATTATCATGATACCTAATACCAGATTTACCAAATTCTGAAATATGGTCCAAGCGTACCTCACGCTCTAAAGTGACAGCTTTGATCGCAACCGGATATAAATTCTGAGATGAGCTGAGATTTATTTATTGCCAGATAAAATAAATTATTATATACGGTTATTGACTAGACCCGTAGCAAGTATGGCAAGTAAGTCCTTGGACTCAGACATCAAAATCAACAAAGGAACCTCACAATAACAAATACTCGTATAATGATTATGTGCTCACCACACGAATGTTTATTCAGGGCGGAAATCGAAGCTCCTTCCGCCCTTTATCGACAGCTAAAAGAGGTGGGTGATAATAATAATTTACCTCAATGTTTAACGGTGCTCTTCATGTTACTCTGTACGAATTTTCGACTGCATTGGATTCTATCAATCGACAAAATTAGTTATTTCGAACGCTATCGATCGTTAGGCATACCTACAGACCTATACCCCCTTATTACAAAATGCGATGCGATGCTAAAGTCATTACCGTACTAAAACTCATGCCATCTCGTTCCAACACATCATGATCATCATCGTCATCGTCAGCCCATTTAAGTCTCCACTGCTGGGGCACGGGCCTCCCTCATCACATGATTTTACTAATACCTAGGATTAAGATAATTGCCATACTCAACACGCTTGGCAGACGGGTTGGTGAGGGTTTAGATATAAATGCAGAGTTTTCCTTCCCTGGGTGCTGATGATCATGTCAGCAGCTTTACCTTAAGTAAATAACACACTTAAAAATTTCATCTCGTGTTCAGGCGGGACTCGAACCCACACCTTCCACAATCCGGGTGAATGTACTACCAATTATACCACTGAACGCGTTACTTAGTCGACGAAATTTGTAAGTGCTTGATTCGACATGAGCTGTCGATAGTCTCATCAATATTGTAGGTATATTTACAATATCCAGTGGAAATATTATTACAAATATTTGACCACCAGTTAAGATGAGACTGCTAAATCAATAGTTGATATTTTATAGCAATCTTATGCGATTTATTCTTAAGTAAATAACACACTTAAAAATTTCATCTCGTGTTCAGGCGGGACTCGAACCCACACCTTCCACAATCCGGGTGAATGTACTACCAATTATACCACTGAACGCGTTACTTAGTCGACGAAATTTGTAAGTGCTTGATTCGACATGAGCTGTCGATAGTCTCATCAATATTGTAGGTATATTTACAATATCCAGTGGAAATATTATTACAAATATTTGACCACCAGTTAAGATGAGACTGCTAAATCAATAGTTGATATTTTATAGCAATCTTATGCGATTTATTCTTAAGTAAATAACACACTTAAAAATTTCATCTCGTGTTCAGGCGGGACTCGAACCCACACCTTCCACAATCCGGGTGAATGTACTACCAATTATACCACTGAACGCGTTACTTAGTCGACGAAATTTGTAAGTGCTTGATTCGACATGAGCTGTCGATAATCTCATCAATATTGTAGGTATATTTACAATATCCAGTGGAAATATTATTACAAATATTTGACCACCAGTTAAGATGAGACTTAAGAATAAATCGCATAAGATTGCTATAAAATATCAACTATTGATTTAGCAGTCTCATCTTAACTGGTGGTCAAATATTTGTAATAATATTTCCACTGGATATTGTAAATATACCTACAATATTGATGAGACTATCGACAGCTCATGTCGAATCAAGCACTTACAAATTTCGTCGACTAAGTAACGCGTTCAGTGGTATAATTGGTAGTACATTCACCCGGATTGTGGAAGGTGTGGGTTCGAGTCCCGCCTGAACACGAGATGAAATTTTTAAGTGTGTTATTTACTTAAGAATAAATCGCATAAGATTGCTATAAAATATCAGCTTTACCTTAGTCGCCTTTTACGACACCTCGGTAAGAGTGAGGGTGGCCTATTCTACTCTGCCGGGGACCACACGGCAATCGGCACGTTCCAACACGCAATGTATGTAAAAAGGCACGAGTTTAGTTCCAGAACTATTCTTAAATCGCATTTCATAATAAAAGAGATAGCGTTTTGGACCACTTTGGGTCGCTGCGCCATACAAAGTGATTTAAAAATAAACCCTTCTTCGTGTATAATGTCACCACTCTAATTTGAATTTACGAATCAGTGACAATTTTGAGTGCTGGTTCGTGAGGAATTTCATATCACGTTTACGGTAATAAAGGTGCGGGTGTGATTAAGTAATTTGAATAAATTTGTTTCTGCGCGTGTAAACGTAAGTGTACAACCAGCGCACCTTAATTTTGGTTTGTCAAACAGAGAAAGATGATTAAGTTAAAAATGCACTTGAAAATTCTTTGACACATCATTATCACAAAGTAACGTGATGACGAAGAGATATGATTAAATAAATATAATGGTAATGATACTGTTGAAAAAAATCATTAACTATTTTAGCGCTGTGAAAAATGTACTTTATTTTTCTAGCATTAATTTTTTTTAGGTTGCTATAATTTTGAAAAACAGGCGGAGAAAGGGCGTTCCAATCTTTGGCAGTGCGCATCAAGAAGGTGGAGAAAAAGCTTTGTACAGTCAGTTGCAAAAATATATTTTCACTTTAGTACCTTGTCACAATACTATACGGTCTATGTATGAAAGTAGAAGTCATATAAATCTATTGTCACAAGGTTCTAAATTTTCTTTGCAGTCGATCGTAGATAATCGAGGAATATTTACCAAAAAAGGATATTTTAAATGTGGGAGAGCCACGCTTTGGCATGAATGGGCCGGCTCGACCGGAGTGATACCTGTCTGCGCTGTGTTTCGCCGTGTGAGTGAGGTTACCGGAGGCCTAATGGGGTGAAGGGGAAAAGGTTGGCAGCGCACTTGTGACTCCACTGGTGTTGCGGGTGTCCATGGGCGGCGGAATTGCTTACCATCAGGTGATCCGTCTGCTCGTCTGCCACCTCTCATATAAAAAAAAAATCTGCTTTTTTGATGGTACACAGGGGATGACGGAATGACATCATATAGCTCAGCAGCACACTCTCAGAAATACAGCCTGTAAACCTGCTAAGTAAGCTACTTTGTGTTAACGGGCTAGACTGTGAAGCTTCATCATCATCATCATCAGCCCATTTAAGTCCCCACTGCTGGGGCACGGGCCTCCCTCAATTACATGAGGGGTAATTGCCATACTCACCACGCTTGGCAGACGGGTTAGCGAGGGTTTTGATATAAATGCAGAGTTTTCCTTCTCTGGGTGCTGATGATCATGCCAGCAGCTTTACCTTAGTCGCCTTTTACGACACCTCGGTAAGAGTGAGGGTGGCCTATTCTACTCTGCCGGGGACCACACGGCGCATATGACTGTGAAGCTTGCTCCTTACTAACTCTTCGTCACCAATCAATGAAGCTCTCATCAATTATCAAATCTAAGCTCAGAGGCATAACGACTAACAGGGGCTTCTTTACCTATAGGTAGTGCAAGGGGTGCGGTGCAACCGGGCGCCAGAAGTTAGAGGGCGCCGAGATCCCCTCGCTACACATAGAGCCTCCACCGTAATGCTCCGCAAGGAGCGGGCGCGAGTACTGATCATTCTCCTCATCTTAGCGTATGATTCCCAGTTGCATCCAATGCTGTCGCTTCGGAGCCCGGGGTATGCTTCGACCATGATATAGGATTCGGGATATCTGATAATTACAATGAAGCGACTGCCTATAGGTAGTTGAACATGTTGTGAGTATTCCATTTTGTTCGCGCATTTTGAAACAAGAGGGCGCCAGGTTATTGATTGCGCCCGGGCGCTTCTTGGGCTAGAGTCACCCCGGACCACTACCAAACTCCGCTGAGTCTAAAAGTCGCTACTTTGTTTCTCTGCCCAAACGAAGAACGGTCGAGATCAATCCATGACCATGAGCATTGAACTACCAAGACCAAAGTTACGGGAGATCAAAACCTATCGATAAAGGAAAATATAAGTCTCATTATCATCAATCAGTCGATATCCACTACTGGACTAGACAAGTGTTCCCCACTTTTCATCGATACCGGCAACCTGCTCCTGCATTCAACCTGAGGGTGTCATACACATTGTCTAGGTTTCCACTCCAGAACTCGTTTACAACATAAAAAGTATAGAATATGAATCCAGAATCAATTTTGTGACAAAATATTGTATATGATGTAGGTCGCCCAAGGCTCAGCCTGAAAACCAGTACTGCAGGGCTTCGGTCGCTGCAGCAAATGCTGAGATCGAGCCGTATTGGCTAGATAATTAGTCCTATTTGTGTATTTATATCATTCTTTGATAGGTGGCTTGATCACCTGATGATAAGAAATTGCCGTAACACCAGTGCAGTCAGCACAAATGCGCTGCCAACCACTAAACTCCCCTTTATCCAGGATTGAGCTCCGGTACCCTCACTCTTGCAGCGAAACACAGCACAGTGCTGCTTCATGCCGGTTTTCTGTGAGGTTGTCATCTTATCACTCCGGTCGAGCCTGTCCATTAATGCCGAAGCGTGGCTCTCCCACGTACTTACGTAAGTACCTACGTTGTAATAAAAATTTACCCAAAATAAAAAAACTTTACAAGTTAATATTTTTTTCGAAGGCAGTAATAAATTTAACTTAAATAACTTAAAAACTCAGTAACAAATAAATAGCATACCTCCATTCAAAATAGCAAATGTAAAAACAAAAAATATTTTAATTTTTCACGTTTGCCCATCGGAACGCACAATGTGGGAGAGCCACGCTTAGGCATGAATGGGCCGGCTCGACCGGAGTGATACCACTGCCTCTCAGAAGACCGGCGTGAAGCAGCGCCTGCGCTGTGTTTCGCCGTGTGAGTGAGGTTACCGGAGGCCCAATGGGGGGAAGGGGAAAAGGTTGGTCACTTGTGACTCCACTGGTGGTGCGGGTGTCCATGGGCGGCGGAATTGCTTATCATCAGGTGATCCGTCTGCTCGTCTGCCACCTCTCATAGAAAAAAAAAATCCAAATAAAGTACTTATCATAAAAATTCAAACCTAAAAAATATTGGATATGAGTTGAAAACATCTTGCATCACATTGTTATACTCAAATAAGAAAATGAAAAATGCATGTATCGGAGCAACTAATTCATCCACATACATAGTAAGTACCTGCCACAAGATGGAGATACCTATCTATACTTTTATATATCTTACAACCGTATAACATTTATATGATCAACATTTCGGTACTCATCGGTTTTATATCAGAACGGCACAGTTTGTCTCCACTTGCACAGAAGAAAATTACAAGAAAACGGGGTGGTAATCATTTATTTTAACCGACTTCAAAAAAGGAGGAGGTTCTATGTTCGACTGTATGTTTGTTTTTTTTTTATTATAATTGTTTATGTATGTTCACCGATTTCTCCGCCGGTTAATGCTGAAAAATGAAACACTAAAAAGCATGAAAATATAATTTCAATAAGTGTAAAATAAAACTTTAATGAAGTATTATTACAAGATAGCCGTGTGGTCCCGGCAGAGTAGAATAGGCCACCCTCACTCTTACCGAGGTGTCGTAAAAGGCGACTAAGGTAAAGCTGCTGTTATGATCATTATTAGCACCCAGAGAAGGAAAACTCTGCATTTATATCAAAACCCTCGCCAACCCGTCTGCCAAGCGTGGTGAGTATGGCAATTACCCCTCCTTGATTGAGGGAGGCCCGTGTCCCAGCAGTGGGGACTTAAATGGGCTGATGATGATTACAAGATAGTCAGATAGACATCTTTTCTCGAGTCTCTTTACTTATTATTCAAGTTTTTCTTGAATGGACCGGCTCGACCGGAGTGATACCATGACCTCACAGAAAGCCAGCCTGAGGCAGCACTGTGCTGTGTTTCGCTGCGTGAGCGAGGGTACCGGAGGCCCAATCCAGGGGAAAGGTGGATTTAAATGTTGGCAGCGCACTTCTGGTGTCGCGGGTGTCTATGGGCGGCGGCTATCGCTTATCTTCAGGCCATCCATCTGCTCGTCTGCCACCTATCATATTAAAATGATTTAGCCAGTCTAGTTCCCCTGTCTAAGGATTGTGAAGATCAGACGGCATTATCTTAAAAAAATCTGGATCATAGTATAAGCGTACCGCGAGCATCAGGAGTCCGCGCTGGTTGGCAGTGTACTTGTAACTCCACTGGTATAGCAGAAATCGCTTACCCTTAGGTGATCCGTCTGCTCATCTGCCATCTTCTTCTTCTTTATCCTAGCGTATCATTCCCGGTTGCATTCAAATATGACCCTTTAGAGTACAGAGTACGCTTCGACCATGATTCAGGATTTAGAGAGTCTGGTAATTAAATACAATGGAGATGCTACGCAACCTTTTAAGGTGACGGGTAGGGCACACTAGCGACCCCAATCGATTTTAATTTTTAGCTACTAAACCGGATCTATTTCAAACAATTTCGGGGTTACAACCTCTCCGCAAACACTTATAATATTCATTAAATAACCATGCACAAATGTTGGGTCCGTTTTTGTACGAGAAAAGTTGATTCACGCTAAACGTGGCCGCTTTTGGCGGTAATAAATTTTTCGCGTACGCGTTGGACCCAACATTTTTGCATAGTTATTTAGTGTTTGCCAAGAGGTTGTAACCCCGAAATTGTTTAAAATAGATCCGGTTTAGTAGCCTAAAAATTAAAATCGATTGGCGTCGCTAGTCTGCCCTACCCGTCACCTTAACAGGAAAACCAGACCAACTGAATCATGGTCAAACGTTTCAGAAACAATCAGAAATGTGCGAACGTTATATTTCCTCGCTACAGAGCTAATTGTAGAAATACGCACATTAATTTGAAAAATCTAGAGGTGCATGCTCGGATTCGAAACCCGACCCCCGGCATGGAAGACTCATTCTTATCCACTGAGCATCACTCAATATTTATCAGAGATTCATTTCATCATCATCATAAGCCCATTTAAGTCCCCACTGCTGGGGCACGGGCCTCCCTCAATCACATGAGGGGTAATTGCCATACTCACCACGCTTGGCAGACTGGTTGGCGAGGGTTTAGATATAAATGCAGAGTTTTCCTTCTCTGGGTGCTGATGGTCATGCCAGCAGCTTTACCTTAGTCGCCTTTTACGACACCTCGGTAAGAGTGAGGGTGGCCTATTCTGCTCTACCGGGGACCACACGGCGTCCTTCCTTGAGATTTATTTAATTTCAGATAAATATTAGTCGAATCGAGCCTAAGAGTACCATAGGTAGATAACCTATCGTATACACATAAAGGCCCTCGCAAGGCATATTGGGAATTTACCAGCAAGAGTCACAAAACTCGCGTTAATCCAATTAGCGACCAAAATAATAGACGAATCCGCATCAGGATTAGGACAGCGAGCCATTAAGCCAGTAGGCCAGTCTAATTTTGTTGGGCCAATGGATACCGTATCGGGAAATGGAACACTATGTTAAATGCAATCGGGCCCAGCTGACACCCCTGGTGCTTAATTATTAACTCTGGGTTAGTATACTATGACGGAAAATCGAATACCTAGGTCACATACTTAGGCATGACAGATAAAGGTTGTTTCAACTTATCATAATGGGTAAAATGGAGGGGAGGCGACGCGATTGAAGAAGGAAAATGTCGTGGCTGCGTAATATAAAGGAGTGTACTGGCATCATATCTGTGGAACTGCTGTTTCGTCTCGTAATGAAGAGAGAGGATTTTGGAAAGCTGACGGCCAACCTTCAGAACTAAAGAAGTTATCAATGAAGAAGAACAGATGGACTCAATAGAGCGACGTGCGAAGAGGCTCATCGATGATGACGCACTCTTCGAAGCTAGCCTCCATAGCCTGGACCACCGTCGACGAGTAGCATGCCTCTCGGTCTTCTACCGGATTCATTTCGGGGAGTGTGCGGAGGTTCTTTATAATTTGATCCCCTCCCAGCCCATTCCATAACCGGACGACAAGGCGCGGCGAGGGATTTCATCCTTATATGGTAGAACTACCCCTTATCTGCACGAAGCGATTTGCTTCCACATTTATAATGGACGGCTATGGAATGGAACTCTCTGCCGAGGCCTGTTTTTCCTGACCACTATAATCTGGACATCTTTAAGGCAAGAGTGAACAGGTATCTTTTAGGCAAACGCGTATCATCCTAGACCTCATCGTCGCTTTCCATCAGGTGCGATTGTGGTAAAGTGTTAGCTTATTGACCAAAAAAAGAAGATAATAATGAGGATTACCTTTGGTTTTGTAATATTATGTGGATACTGGATGACTGAAAAATTGTATTTCAATTTAACCTTGGTACTTGGTAGAAGTTGAAGAATTTGATAAGAAGGTAACTGGTCGTAAACTCATTGCAAGTCGGTAAAGAAATGTAGAAAGGCTCTCCCTCGAGTTCCAGGCAGGGAGACGGAGAAAAAAAACAATCTGATTCACTACACGTTTATTTTCACACTGTTAGGTAGGAACTGACAAAGCACTGACAAAGGTATGCAGGCTGCTCGAGGTCTTTATTTCGATAGCACGCTTTGCTAGCGCGATGTAATTATGCATAGTGACATCTACCAAAAGCAGAGCAAACCACCTGCTTGATTGCTTTCTACACGAAATGTTGGAATATAAACCACGGATGAAAATAACAAGCATGACACTTTTGGATTCAACATTAGTATATAGCCGAGTATGTGAGGATACCGTAGCCCAAACTCGGGGAAAAGGTTTAAAGGTTGGCAGGTTGACTCTATAGTCAACCTGCCTGCCTGCTCTACTGGTGTTCCGTCTGCTTGCCTACCAGCTATCACATTAAAAACATGTGGTCATCATCATCATCATCATCATCAGCAACCCATACTCGTCCACTGCTGGACATAGGTCTCCCCCAATGCACGCCACTGCTCCCGATTTTCGGCCACTCTCATCCAGCCCACACCAGCCAGCCTTCGAATGTCATCATCCCTCTTGTCGCAGGGCGTCCTACACTACGCTTACCGGAAACATGCGGTACTCTAAGATAATGCTTTCAGGACTTCTACTAATTGTTGAGGGCGATCTCTTAATCGGCATGCACATAAATTCTGAGATAGAAAGTGAAAGAGATTAGATACGGAATGAAATGTCGAGTATCGTGGCATAACTTAGAAGATATTAAACAGATGTACCCCTACGATTACACGTATAGAATTAGAAAATCGATCCTGTTACTCTTTCCAAGGAATAATATTTCTCTTAAACATAATTCGCTCAAAATATCATCCGCGCCAACATCTAACAGAAATCGAAGAAATGCACTCTCAACACCGATTCCTAAAACCATCACGTATTCAAAGAGGCAATGGAAATGTGCCGGTCGAGCGCATCTAGATAAGTGCAAAGGCCAGCTACGGTTTCTGTTACATTCGCAGACGAAATCTAATTTACTTTTCAAACTTTTACGTTCCCGTCTAGACTCGAAATGTCCTAGAACACTTTTGTTAACACGAGTTTCAATTACAGAGGTTCAGAGATAGTTGTTTTAGCTTGGAGGGGACAGGTATCGGCGTTATATCAAATGGGTGAAAGTAGGATATTATAAGTGGTATACTTTTCTGTAACACTTTGTATGAACAATGTTGTTAGTTACATAGATAGATATACTTTATTGCACAAAAAAACAACTTACACCTTCTTCCTTCTTTTCTTCTCCCTGTTCTTTCTTTCGTCGTTCTTCTTTTATGTCGTTAAAATATTAACTATGTGCCTGACTCAAATTGTGTCAATTTGTCTGATATCACCCTGAATTATTGGACAAGACCTTTAAGATTGTTCGATACATATTTATTTACTTTCATTTCAGAGTATATGGATGTAAAGAGTGGTTAAATAAAAAAAATCACAAACAGGTGTTTTGTGATTCACAGATACATATTACAGTGCAAAGGGTCAGTACTTTCATTTCAGAGTATAGGGATGTATAGCGTGGTCATATTAAAAAATCACAAAGAGGTATTTTGTGATTCACAGATACATACTAAAGTGCGAAGGGTCAGTACTTTCATTTCAGAGTATAGGGATGTATAGCGTGGTCATATAAAAGAAAATCACAAAGAGGTGTTTTATGATTCACAGATACATATTACAATGCAAAGGGTCAGTACTTTCATTTCAGAGTATAGGGATGTATAGCGTGGTCATATATTTTTTTTTTACTAAGAGGTGTTTTGTGATTCACAATATGTATTTTAGCCGTGTGGTTCCCGGCAGAGTAGAATAGGCCACCCTCACTCTTACCGAGGTGTCGTAAAAGGCGACTAAGGTAAAGCTGCTGGCATGATCATCAGCACCCAGAGAAGGAAAACTCTGCATTTATATCAAAACCCTCGCCATCCCGTCTGCCAAGCGTGGTGAGTATGACGATTACCCCTCATGTGATTGAGGGAGGCCCATGCCCCAGCAGTGGGGACTTAAATGGGCTGACGATGACATATTCATATATGTATTTAGGTACCCTTTGAATTTTTAATGGTAAGAAAAAAGATGATAACTCCCACGCCAGGTTTATCCGACATTTTTGGCAAAAATCAGATCCATCTTCTTCATAAAAATGTATTCGTCAGTGTCTTTCAAAAAATCAAGCAAACCTAAACTCTCAATATTTATACGAAAAATGTAGGTGCAAGTTTATTGTGAAACGAAATACTCTGAAATACTTTAAGGAGCAATGCATCTGAGACTTGCAATATCGATTTGTGCGACGTAGGCGGTAAATAGCGAACAGTATGAAACTGGACTCCATTGGGATATCGGGAGCTATTCTTGAAGCATTAGACACCTTTGGAAGCGAATATTTTCTTCAAAATACGGACGGAAGCTGAGAGGTTTTCGATCGTGTGCATAAGGACGCGTGGAAATGCATTTGGAATTTGTGATACGTGTTGAATTCGAATGAGGTTAGTTGACGATTGGTTGGCTTTTGCTGCTTTGAAAGGGTTTTGGTGTTATCAGTATGAGAATAAATATGAATTGCTTTACATATAATATTTGACGGGTTTTTTAAACAATTTTCTGGAGTTGTTGTAAAAGGAACCTTCACTCTATGGTTCGATCGATGACATGGTTATGCTCGCCCCGTTGGTCTAGTGGTTTAAATACCAAGCCGTGATCTCAGTGTCCTGGGTTCGGTTCCCGAGACGAGCAAAGGTATTTTTCGAATTTTTTGAACACATCTCGAGATTGTGATCACCGGATTGGTGATAGCATTAAGCAAGCGTGGTTAGTAAGCCTAATCTCATCATAGTAGCGATGACTTGATTTCTATGGTGGAGGCCTTTGCCCTGCAGTGGGACAGTATATACTTTACTTAACTCTATGGTTGACATTGAAAATTTTGTAACTTAAGCAGATCTTTAATCACGCTTTAATACAAATCTACTTAGTAATGTATTACAATGTCTATTTATTAAGGTTCGCAAATCAGTGTTGCCTTTGGGAGAAGCACGCTTCAGTATGGACCGCCTTGACTAGTGTGATGCCAAGGCCTCACATGAAGCAGTGCGTGCGCTGTGTTTCGCCAAGTAAGTCCTCACTTACCCACGTACCAGAGCCCTTATCCGAAGCTTCCCTCGGATAAGGACTCCACTAGTGGGATGGTGGGAGTTTAAATATTGGCAGCTCACTTGTGACTCCACTAGTGTGTCCATAAGCGGCGGCTGACGCTTGCCATCAGATGATCAGTCTGCTCGTCAGCCTAAAATTTTGCGACATACATACACACCCCTCCCGACAAGTGTGGGCCCGCTTTTAGATCCATTCATCGTCATCGTCAGCCCATTTAAGTCCCCACTGCTGGGGCACGGGCCTCCCTCAATCACATGAGGGGTAATTGCCATACTCACCACGTTTGGCAGACGGGTTGGCGAGGGTTTTGATATAAATGCAGAGTTTTCCTTCTCTTGGTGCTGATGATCATGCCAGCAGCTTTACCTTAGTCGCCTTTTACGACACCTTGGTAAGAGTGAGGGTGGCCTATTCTACTCTGCCGGGGACCACACGGCATTCAGATCCATACCTCAGTGTTATAAAGAAATATAATATATAAATTGAGGCCACATGACTCACATTGTCCCAAACTAAGGTTTTCCCCAGTACTGTGGAAACCAGGAACAAGCAAGGTATAACAATCACCCAGACCCAGCGCAAATATCTGTTTCATCAACAAACATTTCTGTTGGAGGCGGAATCGAACTTGCATCCCATGCATATCAACTTTTGGTGTCTTGACCATTGAGAGCATAATAATATGCTGAGAAGAGCAATTGTCTATATTGATGATCAATGTGGTTATATCGTAAAATGTATACCTCAATAATAATAATAAATTCACACAACATCTCAAATTTTGACCTTATTCCGTACCAAGTATTAGCTAAAGCACTTGCGTTACAGATATCAGACAAGAGATAATAAAAAAAGTAAAGTATGAGCAGTAGATACGTAGCAAGATATTGCGTAGAAATCAAGTTATCGCTACTATGATGGGATTAGGCGTAATCACCACGCTTGCCAAATACGGATGCGTGATCACAAACCCAAGCTATGTTCGAAAAATTCGAAACAGGTACTTTTCGCTCGATCCGAAAATCGAACCCGGTACTTAAACCACTAGACCAACAGGGCGTTCAGGAAACATAGAAATTTTTACATATACCTATATACTTAATTTGATATGGCATCTCTAGCTATTTCACACTTGAATTTAATAATGTATCATATTTTGCTTGACAAGAAAACGAATAATACACAGTTTTTATCGCTTGATGCAATAATAAACTCCTCCAAGCGGAAGTTTCGACTAAGCTATCACATACTACAGTAGACTATTTCGCCAACACTCGAGACTACAAGGATTTGCAAGCTTTTTTACTGGCTTTCTCGAAACAGGACGTATCGAGTGCGGAACGAAGATACAGGTTTACACAGTATAAATGTTTCAGTGCATAGAACGTTTCGGTCAGAGTCATTGCAAATAAAAACTCAAGCTGACTGAAATTGTGCGTCGTGAATTTTATATGCGAGTCACTTCAGCTATGGCAGCCAATCTCAACACTCAGACTAGTAGAACACAGGACATTTATAGTGCCAAAGTATGTCGTCTCCGGATATATATTTCCGCTGGAACTGACCTTCTATAGGTATATTTAGTGATAGGTATATTTATGATAGTGCGCTACGGAGTTTTTTCTGCTGAGAAATTCTTAGTGTCAATTTAAACTCTGAAAAATTGGCAGTCTTGTCCCCATGCCTTGGTACGCATGTTAAGCCCAATGGTTTAGCTTCCTGGACTTGATATCTCTCCTGTTGTGTGACATCGGTGTATAAAGTCAAATAAAGTATCAGCCTATAAACTGTCCCACTGCAGGGCAAAGGCCTCCATCACAGAAATCAAGTCATCGCTACTATGATGGGATTAGGCTTAATCACCACGCTTGGCAAATGCGGATTGGTGATCACAAACCCGAGCTATGTTCGAAAAATTCGAAACATACTTTTCGCTCGACCCGGGAATCGAACCCAGGACCCCGAGATCACGGCCTACGGCCTACGGCCTACGGGGTACTTAAATCACTAGACCAACAGGGCGTCAAATAAATTCTAGAAAAAAAAACGGCTCCAAAAAATACGAACTAAAAATTATAAAATAAAATTATTAACACTTCATAAGTGCTAAGGAGTCTAGCCTATTTTCAATTTTCTCGACTGTACTGTTATAAAATATTATTTAAAGTGTATTAAGTGTTAAAAATGATATTTTACACTTTTTAGTTCGTAGTTTTTGAAGGCGGTTTTTTTTCGTAGTTTTTTTTTATTTCCTTTTAGTGTTTCATTTTTTGGTAATCATACAACAAAAAAAAAAAAACAAACATACATTCGAACATAGAACCTCCTCCTTTGAATCTTCCTGAATTCGGTAAAAAGTAAAGACGCACTGGTGTCTCCAGACATACTTACTTAATATAATTTCTTTTTTTCCTGATAATGTCAGATGACTTCATCAATTTCAATGTTTCTTCTTCTGGGAGTGGCAAATACGTTGTTCGTTTTGTTTGTAATTTAGTAACTTTTTGTTTTTTTTCTTTCTTAACATTAGGTACCCATTTGCATTTCTGTTAAACAACCTAGTGATTATCAGTGGAAACTTGTAATTGGCCCTCAATGTTTTTTTTTCTGTGACTGTATCCCTAAATCTAGCTGTAAGCTTTCCAAAAACTTGTAAAATAAAATAAACTAATAAACGTCCTGCGTTCTACCAGTTGCATTGTTGACATCTCACGCCAAACCATGCTGAGATCACTGCACGCACATTTTCACAGTGCTTTGGCCGCGAGAAGACCCTTTTGGAACAGTAGTAGAGTAATACTGATCCAAAACTACTATTAGTGACCGCTGCCTTTGGTCCAAAGTTTGCGGGTTCAATCCCCGCACAGTACAAACATTTATGTGCATGAACATCTCTGCACATGGGTCTGGGTGTTTTCTATTTATTATAAGTATGTATTAACCAAAGAAAAAAAGTATTTTATGTATGTGGGCCTTGAGATTGAAAAAATGATTTCGTGGTCTTCAAGATCTTCTTTATTTTATAAAATCGCAGAGCAAGCCTTTTCGCGTCTTTCGTCGTCTCACACCCACAGATAACTCAATCATTCCCTCCGTTCACTCGTTCTCTGTTCACTCTTACTCCGTTCCATTCTACGCGTCTTCCATTCCTTTTTACTCTCTCATAATCCCATATGTATATATTTGTAATTCCACTGTTGATTCTGATATCCGTAACACAGGTGCTTGAGCTACCTATCTCAGAGTCAGACTATGTGATCTTGAGAAATATTTATTTATTTATTAAACATCGACCCATGCGTATTTAAGGTACTTACTAGTTATTTTACACTGTGGGTTTAGTGGACCGGAGGACAAGTTTGCTTTTGTTGAGAGATAAGTTTAGAGTTAAGTGAATAGGGTTTCCCACTACGTTTCGTATCCCCAACGCGAACATTGTGCAAGAAAATAATATGTAGGTAATCGATATGAAAAAAAGAAGTTGGAATAAGCAAATGGCGACTATCTAGATTAATAAATAAACATCCTACATCTTCCACAGTCAATCCGGGTGGTTGTTCTAGCAATAGTGACTGGATCGTTGGCGCAGTGGGTAGTCGCACTTTAAAGCGACGGCTGCGATTGAGGTCCACTGAGTTCGATGCCTGGGTCGGGCCAAAATTTCAGTCCTCAATTTCAAAAGAAATTCTCAGTGTAAGCACGGAGTCTGGAAGTTGGCGGTCTTGTCTTGTGTCCCCCGTGTCTCGGAAAGCACGTTAAGCCGTTGGTCCTGCTCCCGATCCCTCTCCGGTCTTGTCACACTGGTGCCCCATCTGATTATGAGGGCAAGGGAATAGAGGGTGCACTTGTGTTTGTGCACACACCTGAGCACTATAATATGTCCTGCGAACTAGCTGATCATTGAGATTGGCCGCCTTAGCCGAAATCGGTTGGAGGATATTATTATTATTAATGCGTTCGGTGGTCTCATTGGTAGAACAGACAGATTGTGGAAGATGTGGGTTGGATTCATGGGCGTCTTTCCTATAGTGCAGGGGGTGGGGTGCACCCAGGCGTCAGAAGTTAGAGGGCGCTGAGAGCCCTTCGCTTCACATTGAGATTCCCCTGAGTAGCTCTCCGCAAGGAGCGGGCGCGAGTACCGACAGTTCTCCTCATCTTTAAGAAAGAAACATTTTATTGACCATCACAATAAATAATTTAACAATGAACATTCATTAGAAAACATAGGTAAGGTAACATTAACACATTAAAACTACAGACAAAGGTGAGTACGAGAACAGACGATAGGTAGGTAAATACACAGTTATATAATGAAAATATTCTAAATAAGTAGGCGTGTGTGAAGTGTGAGGTCAATCAGGTCCTGGCCTCAGCATGGTGCTGCCACGACAGAAATGCCGCGGCAGCGCTGGTATTCTGGCAGGACCTGTTGTGAGTGACGACCGTGTTAATGAATAACCATAAATAAATAAATACTAATGTACATAAATAAATGATAATGTGAGATAGAATTACTAGATAGAACGGAAGAAGATAGAATTATAACTAACTTATTTATAAAAGCGACAGTGGCGCCATCGATTGTTTCATATCGTCAATGTTGACACGTTGACGAAATGATAAAAAAAAACAATTAGGAAAATTAAAATGACATCATGACATTGATCATCTTAGCGTGTGATTCCTAGTTGCGTCCAATGCTGTCACAAGCCTGGGGTGCGCTTGGATCATGATACAGGATTCGAGATGTCTGATAATTTATAATGATTGAAAATCGTACGACAAAACTGTGAAATGAACGATCGCCTGCGGTGTTCCCGCGTAAAAGAGCGTACTCCCTTCGACATGGGCGGCAGCGCACCTGTGACTCCTTTGACGTGGCACGTGTTCATAGGCGGCGGTGATCGCTTACCATCAGGATACGTCTCCTCGTCTGCCCCCTATATTATAAAAAAAAAACAATCACGCGACTGCCCATAAGTACATGTTGTAAGTATTTCATTTTGTTTGCGCATTTCGAAACAAGAGGGTTATTGATTACACCCGGGCGCTTCTTAGGCTAAAGCCGATCCTGGTTTGATCCCCGCCAGAACACGAGATGAAATTTTTAATTGCGAAATATTGCTACAAAAAATATCATTATCTCACCTTGTCTGCCATCAGGCTCTGGAACTCGCTACCTGATGACATCAAAAAGTCCTCCACCAAATTTTCATTCAAGCGTTCAGTTCGTGATCATTTTCTCCGCTCACTAGAAATTTAACTTAACTTTTTTTTTTCCTTGTTTTTATGACTGCTGTGGCAAGATGTATTGTGTCTGTTTCAACCCTTTAATGCTTACAATGTAGGTTAGCCGGTATTCGTCGCTTCTGTTTTTTTTTGTTTTTTTTTATGAGTTAATTGTAGTATAAGTAGGTTTATTGTATTGTGTATGTATGTATATTTAGTCATATTATATATTACTCACATGTATGTTTATGGATATAAATTTAGTTAGCCGTCATACATATTTCTGCATCGCCTAATGGTTGACTGGTAGAGAATGCTGTATAGCATTAAGTCCGCCAATTGTACTTTACTTTCTTGTGCAATAAAGAATAAATAAATAAATAAATAATAAATATCTCCTCAATGAATTACGCCTACTCAAAACTATAAATAGTAATCGTATTAAAGCATATTATCTAACCCTCTTGCAATTAAAAGTTGAGAATTTCCAACAAATAAAGTAAAAACTTGTGGTGGCACTTGTTCCGGACTGTGGTGGGGAATAGCGCTTATCTGTGCGAGCTGCGCGGTTGAACGCTTAAATCCGACTCCTGAGGATAACGCGATAAACAATATAAAGTGCTTTTGTATACTTCTTTGTGTGGGTAAAGAAGCAAAATTATCTGTTTGATAAAATAGGTGCTCAGAATAATCTTTTTTTTTTTATTGCTTATAGTAGGTAGACGAGCTTGCGGCCCATCTGATGGTAAACGGTAACCGCCGCTCATAGACATCAACAATGCCGGAGCACAGTCATGCCGCTGCCTACCGTGAGAGAAGAACTCTTATCAAACCTCGATTAAAAAAGGACATGTCATAGCGATCAGGGAACACCGCGGCTGGAAGGTCATTCCAGAGTTTGCACGAGCGCGGAAAAAAGGAGCGCTGGAAACAAAGAGTTCTGGAAGGGATTGGTTCCAGGTAGTATTGGAAGTTTGCCGCGGCGTCTAGTCGTGTGATTGTAGAATGGTGACCCTGGTATGATATTAAACAGCTCCAAAGAGCACTCTCCATGGAAGAGCCTATAGAAGAGGCAAAGAGAGCCAAAATCTCTTCGCGACTCCAACGACTCCAATTTGTCCGTGAGATCGGGACTCTTTGAGAAAAATATTTTTTCTCAATGGAGAAGAAGTGCGTTTCACTGACGATAAGTGTTTTTTTTTATTTTTATGTGATAGGTGGCAGAAAAGCAGACGGATCACTTGATGGTAAGCGATTGCTACCGCCCATGGACACCCACCTCATCAGAGGAGTCACAATTGAGCTTCCAACCTTTAAACCCCCCGAATTAGGCATCCGGTACCCTCAATCACGCAGCGAAACACAGCACAGTGCTGCTTCATGCCGGTTTTTTGTGAGGCCGTGGTATCGTGGCCGGAAGTGAAGAAAAGAATTTGTAAAAACTCACGTTACCCAAAATGACTGCCAGTAGGATATTCTCGTCAGAATCAACTTTCCGATTCCGGTAATAGAATCACATTATATTTATCCATTTCTTGGTATATTTTTTGTATGGGCATATAATTATGTTCAATTACTTACATGTATAATATACATAGTTATAATTTATATTATTCTTGTATGACGATTTGTAAGAGCTGTATACAGGCCTATGCAAATAAAGTACTTTTGAATTTTGAATCATTGTCCTAAGTAAGCGATGATATGCGACAAATAGCGGTGATATGCGACAAATAGTCCTAAGTAAGCGATGATATGCGACAAATAGAGACGGTATTTCACTCCGACCCCTCGTCCTCAGCTGTATAAGGCGCAAGTCCGGCCACATATGGAATACTGCTCTTATCTTTGGGCAGGGGCGCCCGCGTACCAGCTTTCCCCTCTGGATCGGATTCAAAGGAGAGCAACTCGAATCGTCGACTGCCAAGATATCTCTAATAGGCTAGACTCCTTAGCACTGCGTAGAGATGTAGCCTCGCTATGTATACTCTACCGCCTATACTATGGAGAATGCTCTGAGGAATTGTTCGGACTGATCCCCGCCGCTTCATTTCGCCATCATTCCACTCGCCAACAGTTCCATCGACATCATCTGGATGGTTGGCAGTCTTCAACTGTGCGTTTCTCAAGAAACTTTCTGCCTCGTACGACAAAACTATGGAACGAACTATCGCCTGCGGTGTTTCCGGACAGATACGACCTGCAAACCTTCAAGAAAAGAGCGTATTCCTTTTTAAAAGGTCCGCAGCGCACTTGTGACTCCTCTGGTGTTGCAGGTGTTCATGGGCGGCGGTAATCGCTTACCATCAGGTGATCCGTCTGCTCGTCTGCCCCCTATCCATAAAAAAAATAGCGATATATGATAACAAGACGTGATTGCGCAACTGTATTCTATGTCATGTCAAAGCGAAAAACAGCTATAAAACGTAACTATGTACTCGTAGATGAAACAAAAATAAACGGAACAAATCCCTTAATATACCAAGCTTGCGTCAGTATTAGGTGATGTTACCAGAAAAAAAAATTGTTTGTATTTTAGGCACTTCATGTAAGCATTGTGTGTTACTTTGAGTGGATTGTTTCAATTCTGCTAGATTTTTTATTTTGTGTAATATTGTCTGGATCAGAATTATAATTGAAGTATTTGTATTATGTATAAATAATAGTATTAATTTTTTTATTTAGATTTCCAATTCTTAAGTCGAAAGTCTTCGACCAGTGCGTCCTTCCGGTCATGACTTACGGTGCCGAGACGTGGACACTCACGGCTGAACTAGTCCACCGGTTACTGTCTGAGTTGACCTTAGGTCAAAGTCACTCAAAGAGCTATGGAAAGGGCTATGCTCGGAGTATCTCTGAACGACCGCATCAGAAATGATGTAATCCAACAGAGAACCAGAGTCACCGACATACCCCACCGAATTAGCAAACTGAAGTGGCAGTGGGCTGGTCACATTAGACGCAGAACTGACAGTCGTTGGAGTCGTAAAGTCCTTGAGTGCAGACCGCGACTCGGTAAGCGTAGTGTTGGACGCCCTGCGACGAGATGGGATAATAATAATAATAAATATTTTACATCACATACATTGATCTGACTCCGAGATAGGTAGCTCAAGCACCTGTGTTACGGATATCAGAATCAACAGTGGGACTACATCGTCATCATCATCGTCAGCCCATTTAAGCCCACTGCTGGGGCACGGGCCTCCCTCAATCACATGAGGGGTAATTGCCGTACTCACCACGCTTGTGTTGATATAAATGCAGAGTTTTCCTTCTCTGGGTGCTGATGATCATGCCAGCAGCTTTACCTTAGTCGCCTTTTACGACACCTCGGTAAGAGTGAGGGTGGTCTATTCTACTCTGCCGGGGACCACACGGTGGGACTACAAATATATACATATAATACTTTTCTTTTGTAAATTCATACTTATAATACATAGAAAACACCCAGACCAATACAAACAAATATGTTCATGCACACAAATGTTTGTATTGTGCGGGGATCGCACCCGCAACCCTTGGACCAAAGGCAGCGTTCACTACCACTGTTCCAAACGGGTCGGGATGATGACATTCGAAGGGTGGCTGGTGTGGGCTGGACGAGAGTGGCCGAAAATCGGGAGTATTGGCGTGCATTAGGGGAGACCTATGTCAAGCAGTGGACGAGTGTGGGTTGCTGATGATGATGATGAGCCAATTGGCTTATGCAATTGCATAAGCTTGATAATTTGCTAATAAGTCTACGAGAACGCTCTGTGGAACGATGAACTATCGACGTACGACGTATTAATATGATTATTAATATATTATTTAACTAACATTTACTGATTCATCCGTATGAGCGCTACGCTTTGGCATGAAGTGATACCACGGCCTAACAGAAAAACCGGCGTGAAGCTGAAGGTGTGCTGTGATTCGCTGCGTGAGTGAGGGTATTGGAGGCCCAATCCGGGGGAAAGCGAACATCAAAGGTTGGCAGCGCACTTGTAACTCCACTGATGTCGCGGGCGACCATGTGCGGCGGCAATCGCTTCAGGTGATCCGTCAACTCGTCTGCCACCTATCACATTAAAAATACAAAAAACTGATTTCTTACAAAACAATCGCGACGAATCATGGTTGATAGATAAATCACGACTTCGTACTTAGATTCCGCACCACCAAACATTCCCGCTATAATCGCCACTTCTGTCACACCAGCATTTAAATTTGACCTTTATTCGTATAGTAAAAAGAAACCAAATTTAGTTCCGTGTTTTCGTGGCGCGAACTCTACTAGCTATGCGTGTAGCAAGTACTGATATCTATGCTGTCGATTTTTTTCTGCACCATATTATTATATTTAGATTAAAATAATTATTTACGAGATTCTACCATGTATCTGAGCAAGTGTGCGTAGTAAAAGACTACGACGAAGGATAGACCGATATGTCGGCTAGTAACAACTTACCTGCAAAAACTTCAGTTACTTCCGTGACTCATGGCGCTTGCAACAGCGCCGAAATATCGGAAACTCAAAAATAAGGTACATGGTAGAAATCTCGTAAATAACTATTCTAATGTTAGTGACCATGAAAGTTTAAAACAAATATTCTATTTAGATTACTTTTTGTAAGATCAGGCTGGCAACACTGGCATTACGGACACCATGGCTTAATCACAGCTAGATTGCCAGCTAACCTGGAACGCGCTTAATTAGCATATTTTATACAATATGTATTTAAGCTGTAACAACGTGCAGGTAAGGTCTTGGATAAACAGCTTTAAGTATTATTTGAATTTAGTTTCCAGCTGCTGTATTTTTCTTTGTGGAAAATATTCTAGTGTCCTTTATTACCTACTAAGCACTTTTGCACCTGCTTTTGACTTTATGTGCTTACTTTACTTAATTTTATGTGTCTTGGAAAAATATGGCGGCTAAACAATGTACGCCCTGCTACTCGATGGAGTGCTGACATAAACCACCTTATTACAAAACTCGGTCTTAAGTTATTACCGTACGAAAGCTCGTGTCATCGCAGTTAACACCTCCACCACCACCAACACCCAATCTTAAAAGTGGCTAGAACGAGTTTAGTTCCGGAACTTTTTGTAATAAGCTTCCTTGCAATGTCATTTTGTCTAACTAGCACAGCCTTACTTCTTTTCAATTCGTCACTTATCTCCTTAGATTAAATCAAAATAGCGGATTATACGGTACGTCCCTTAAATTAGATAACTGAATACAAACTTGTTTGTTTTGACATATGCTTGAAAGAGTCATCAAACGTGCTACGCGCATGCTTCGTCAGTCTACGTAAAATTAGGCGTCGGGGAACCTTATTTCACTCAAGGACTTTACGGCTCCAACGGCTGTCAGTTCTGCGGCTAATATGACCAGCCCACTGCCACTTCAGTTTGCTAATTCGGTAAGCGTAGTGTAGGACGCCCTGCGACAAGATGGGATGATGACATTCGAAGGCTGGCTGGTGTGGGCTGGATGAGAGTGGCCGAAAATCGGGAGCAGTGGCGTGCATTAGGGGAGACATATGTCCAGCAGTGGACGAGTGTGGGTTGCTGATGATGATGATGATGACCTAATTTATGCGGTCCACGCGGTAGAGACGAGTCACCTATCTTCCGCTATTTTGATTTAATCTAAGCTTTTCTCCTAAAGGTTGTCTTGAAGAGATGATCTTCTACATTGTTAGAAATTATGAGTAATATATAAGTAATAAGATCTTGTCACCTTTTGTGCAACATAGAGTATATATTTAACTGCTGGCTGTACCTGGATGAGGAAAACATGACAACCTCCTACGCCTGGTGGGGATGGCTCTACTCTCCTGGCTGGCCTATTCCCTCCCCCGACCCCGGGGGAGGAAGGACCGTACGCCTTGTAGGCGGGCTTCCGTCCGGGTGAAAGTCGTGGTGGCAGGTCTTGTACCTTGGCCTTTCTCCCGCTATGGACGATGAGGGAGAGTCCCAGGAGTTTTAGTCGGTATGCTTCTGGCCGGCTTATCGTTAGGAGAAGCCGTTGCCAGAGGAGAGTCCGACATTACCCATCCGTTTACAGACGGATGGGTATGCGTAACGCATTTCTCCTAGGTCATAAAAAACAAACATGTTTTTTGTTATACTTAGTTGTATAAAATATAAATTCTAAAAAATATTTATTGTGGAAATAGTGGTTTACAAAACATGCAGGTGTTAAATTATATAATAGTTCTCACAATTACTTGTTTATGCATACGATAGCCTTATTTAGTAAATAATTTGATTCCAATTAAATATTGTCTGACATCATTTCAATACTTTATAGTTAATTAAAAAAAAGTCCTTACTCTTTTTTTTTTTATAATTCTCACAACATCTCATACATTGACCTGATTACGTACTAAGTATCGTAAGCACTTGTGTTACAGATATCGGACAACAGAGGAACACAAATATTATACTTAAACCGAACAACCACAAGTGTTCATCGCACGAATGTTTGTCCAGGGTGGGGATCGAACCCGCGACCTTTGACGTAAGAGACAGGGTCACTACCAATTGCGCTATCCGGTCTGTCAATTAATGTAGATAAAATTACCACGAGTATTAAATGTAGGTAAAGGAGTAAGTAACACTTAAGATAAAATTTTGTAGACTTACTTATCGTCAAGGAAAGGAAAACCGGAAGACCTTATTAGAGGCCACTAATAAACATTTATGGTCCCCATTTCCTATAAGTCAAAAGAATCCCTAGTATACGAGTACACATCTCAAGTGGGATTACTGTGTATCGTAAGATACGGCCCAATTCGCCGGGTCACCGTTAGGGTCCCATTCCGGTACGCCCCCGGCCGTTAGGCATCCGCAAAGAAAAGTAATCGTCATAGAGTAACTTATATACTGGTAAAAAATAGTAACAAAGACATTGTGGCCAACAATAGCCAACCTCAGCAACAGCTTCCAGCCACTGCAGCGCTGGAAGACGGCGAAAAAAAAATTAGTAAACATTTGTTGTTCTTATTTGTATTTGTTAAAAAAATTCAGTATATTTAATCGAAAACACAAAAACTTTTTGCAAATTCAATAAATTTTGGTGGCCAAGTTAATAAAAGAAGATTTGTCTTTTTCTTTGTGGAACATGGGTGCCTGCCGGCCAGGGGTGCACTGGAACGGGGGCCCAACGGCACCCTTTTCTACGCCAATGCACCGTCTAAGTCTGGTGATTTCCCCTTGATCCGGAAAATATTATCGCCTATAAACCCAGACTGAATCCCCTACGTGGCCTTAAAAACCGATTTGTAGTTTAAGATGCGCCATGCACGGAGGTAGGGAATGTGCACATTGGTAGCGTTTATGGGGAATAGATAACATTTTGATTCGTGTAAACGACGGTATATACAGACAGCGTCAGATCAAGTTACCCGCCCGCAGTACAAAAATAGCCCTTGTGTCTCAGACATAAGGCCGGTCCAAAGTCCAACTCGACGTGATCATGACTTCAACGTGTTTTATAGTAAAGGGCACTCAACATTTATGCGACGGATCGTGAATGTAGATTTTTAACCTTGCTGAAGATTTTTTAATGTAATAGGTGGCAGACGAGCAGACAGATCGCCCTGCCAACTTTTAAACCCCCTTTCCTTAGCCGGCACTTTGTAAGCGGACACACAATGTCATCACTGGCAACACACACGCATTAAAGACTTTCATCTTGAGATACTGCGGTAGATTAGATGGCCCAAAAATATACTGCGTCGCTTTTCGAACGCTGCCGAGCCAAGTTGAATTCGTCAATCAACCTCTTTATGGAAGTTGGACCAAGCTGAACTAGAGGTTGAAATTGGCTAAAGAAGAAAAAGATATACGCCCTGTAAATGATGAGCCGCCTAGAAAATTCCTAGCTACGCCAATGCTTGTTATCATTTCGAAACATTTGGGCAAACACTTCACTTTACACATTTTTAAGGCCTAATGCTACACGTGAGAACAAATCTGCTAGAACAATGTGATGTTACTAAGACAAATCACATTTGCAAACATTACATTACGTGTACAAAGTGTAAGAATGCGTTTCGCGGCATCCCAAGATGGCGTGCGCGGCTCTCGACGCGACAAAGTGAGAAAAATATGGTTGTTCAATATTTATAGGATTTTTATTTCCGTCGTTTAGCCTCGGATACACGTCGACACGCGAAGGTAGGGGAGAGATCGTAGAGCTAGGTGTGCTACTAGATATCACAATATAAGAGTAAACTATTCGATTTTTGACCGCTACGAGTCATTTGGTATGACGGCGTTTTAACACGTGTTCTGTCAACAGTTCTGAACAACATTTGTTTTACGAGAATCGAAATTCGTCGAAATTTTTTTGACTCCCCATACAAAATGACCAAGTCACGTGACCAACTTTGTATGAAATGTTGAATTTTTTTAATGCTAATTTCCAAAAGTCGTAGAGTAATTGTTGTTCAGAATTGTTGGCAGGACATGTGGTTAAAGGGATGTAAATGTTCACAGATACAGTATTATTGGGATGTCTGCCTCGGTTGCGCAGTGGTTAGTGGGTCGCACTTTAAAGCAACGGCTGCGCAAGAGGTCCCGGGTTCAATACCCGGGTCTTAGTGGTACCCCCGAGCCTCGGAAAACACGTTAAGCTGTTGGTCCTGCGGCCGAGCCAGTCGTGTCACAGAAGTGTCCCATCGGAATATGAGGGTAAGGGAATAGAGAGTGCACATGTGATTGCGCACACACTTGAGCACTATAATATATCCTGCGTACGTGCTTGATCGTTGAGATTGGCCGCCGTAGCCGTAATGGTCTGGAGGATTACTATTTTATTATTATTGGGATGTGTATTCTCGACAGAAGAGATTCACTGACTTCTCTAGCTCAGTGATAAATGACAAAAGTCATTCAGAAGAAAAGCAAAATCACCAAAACGCATATTTGACATATCTGTCAAACATGTGTTCCCCAATGTTCGTTATGTATTGAGTATTGATTCTATGATCTAAGTCATGAAGTCAGTCAGTGTTATTACACTAACTGACTTCATGACCTAGATCAAAGAATCAATACTCAATACTCAGTACTCAATACTCAATACTCAGTACTCAATACTCAGTACTCAATACTCAGTACTCAATACTCAGTACTCCATACTCAGTACTCAGTACTCAATACTCAATACTCAGTACTCAATACTCAGTACTCAATACTCAGTACTCAATACTCAGTACCTCATACTCAGTACTCAATACTCAGTATCAGTACTCAATACTCAGTACTCAATACTCAGTACTCAATACTCAATACTCAGTACTCAGTACTCAATACTCAGTACTCCATACTTTATATGCTCCACAATGTTACATACTAATCATGCTTTTAACAGCTATTCATGTGATCGGTGGTAGACAAGCAGACGTATTACCTGATGGTAAGCAATTGCCGCTGCCCATAAACGTCCACAACACCAATTTAGTCACAAGTGCGTTGCCAGATTTAAAAGCCACTACTGTGTTGGGCCTCCGCAGGGGCTGCTTCCGGTTTTGGTGAAGTCATGATATCAGTCTGATCGAGCACGCCTATTCATGAAGCTCTCCGACGGTTTAGCAGCGGACGGTGAAGAACAGATCTAAACAAGATAACCTCAACATTCATCTGTGCCACATCCAGAATCGGTACAACTGTCACCGTGTCGCATGTTGTTTTTCTTGGTCGGTGCATTCATTTGGACGGCTTAGGTGCATAAATAATGCATGCGCCGCGGGAGGTCATCTGTATTCTGCCGCTGTGCCGTCAGAGCTATGAGGGCTTCTGTTGTCACGTGTTTTGGGTGCCCGCGAATTACGTCGTGTCGTATAGCTTTCGGCATTTGCTGATATCGTGGGACAGTTGTGCTAAAATCTTCGAGACGCACTGTACTCTCAAGATGGTTTTGCCGAAAGATGATGAACACGTGTCTGGTTGATAGATTTACATATACGTCTTTAAGCTATAAGGCAATTTGAGGACTCTGTCGTCTAAGGTTTTGAGCGCTTTTTAGCACCGTTTATGTGTTATGGTAATCGTTATGTAATACACTCGCGAGCAACCAAGTCGACTCTGGCCCTAATTTTCATACAGACACATGCTCAGTTTAAAGGCCTACAAATATAAGAGTAAATTTATTTTATCTAGTGATAATTTTAATGTAAAAGTAAAAAATGTTCTCTTTAGTTAATAATTTAACAAGCCTCCATAAACATGCCAATGTTCTTAAAATTAGGATTGAGCAAGTTTTTTGTCTTCCTCGATGCAATATTATGGGATGTGAAAATCATCCACAATTTCCTTTTTTTCTTTGAAGAAGCACGTTTCTGTAATCTGTTAAAATTATAAATTAAAATTTGAACACTTGAAATCGATTTACAATGAAATTATCACTAAAGCATAAATACTTTAGTATTTAATAGTCCTCTGAAATTAGTATTTCTTTTCTTTCTTTTATCAGCCTATAAACTGTCCCACTGCAGGGCAAAGGCCTCCATCATAGAAATCAAGTTATCGCTACTATGATGGGATTAGGCTTAATCACCACGCTTGCCAAATGCGGATTGGTGATCACAAACCCGAACGATGTCCGAAAACTGTCGTGCCGTGTGGTCCCCGGCAGAGTAGAATGGGCCACCCTCACTCTTACCGAGGTGTCGTAAAAGGCGACTAAGGTAAAGCTGCTGTCATGATCATCAGCACCCAGAGAAGGAAAACTGCATTTATATCTAAACCCTCGCCAACCCGTCTGCCAAGCGTGGTGAGTATAGCAATTACCCCTCATGTGATTGAGGGAGGCCCGTGCCCCAGCAGTGGGGATTTAAATGAGCTGACGATGACGATGACGATGTAAGAAAACTTCGAAACATACTTTTCGCTCGACCCGGGAATCGAACTCAGGACCCTCATGGCCCGGTACTTAAACCACTAGACCAACTGAAATTAGTATGTTTGTATGACAATTAGGTCCTGAGTTGATTTGTTTGCTCGCGACTGTAGAAGGCAAGGTAATTTGATTACAACGTTTATACGAGTATAGACATTCAGTGTGTATTAATTGGGTGTATTTTATGTGTATTTCTTTGATTCCAGAGACGCTGAGTACGTACGCTTAGTACGTACCTAAGGCAGATAAAATGAGCAACTGCGTGCGGTTTCAATAGGAATTTAAGGCCCCAGCTGCGTGTAGCGTGCCTATCCGAAATTTTCTGAAACTGAAACATACATTGCGCCATACTGTGAGCAATAATAATATCCTCCATCCGATTACGGCTACGGCGGCTTATCCATATTACTCTATGGGCTAATCTCAACGAACAGCCACGTACGCAGAATATATTATAGTGCTCAAGTGTGTGCGCAAACACACGTGCACTCTCTACTCCCTTACACTCATATTCCAATGGGACACCAGCGTGACACTAACCGGAGAAAGATTGGGCGCAGGACCAACGGCTTAACGTGCTTTCCCAGGTACGGGGGTGCAAAACCACTGACTCCAAGACTCCGGGCTGACACTAAGAATTCCTTATCGAAAACTTAGGTACAAATCTTTGCCCTGACCCAGGGATAAAACCCGGAACCCCAAGCGCAGCCGTCGCTTGAAAGTGCGACCCACTAACCACTGCGCCACCGAAGCAGTCATAGATAGATAGATACTCTTTATTGCACAACATACAAAACTTAAAAGCTAGGTATACAGACATACAATGTACAATACAGGCGGTCTTATCATGTGTGTGAGCATGACCATGTTAACGTCAAGCGTAATGAATCATTAAAATATTTCATTTTTGTTGTAAAAATTCTTAGCTATATTACATACATACAATATTCAATAGTGAATAGGTAATTACCAGACATCCTAAATCATAATCCAAGCGTACCCCGGGCTCCAAAGCATACCGAGGGAGTGCCATGCTCCGGCATGGGTTGGCTCGACCGGACTGATACCACGGCCTCACTGAAAACCGACGTGAAGCATCGTCTCTACCTAGCCTCTCCAGCAGGCCTAACCCGGGGAAATGTGGGGTTTAAAGGTTGGCAGCACACTTGCTGCACACACACACAGTTTGTTGCGAGTGTCCATGGGCGGCGGCAATCGCTAACCATCAGATGATCCGTGTGCTCGTCTGCCACCTATCACATAAAAAAAGGGACAGCTTTGGATGCAACCAGGAATTACACGCAGGAGACAATATTCAATAGGTTCGATTCCATTCTGAACGCGCGAAGTATTGTTGTAAATGTATAGTATATTATTGTTGCAGAGCACAGGGGTTTGTCATAGAAATCAAGTCATCTCTACTAAGATGCCACAGAGTGGCGTAGCGTGGGCAAACGTAAACGTGGACGAACTGGGTAGAGCCACATATCGCCCTCGGAGGGGCCTCACAAGCAAACATATTAGTAGGGCCACTGTCCCTCGCGAGCTCCCCTTGAGTGCGAGGCCCCCTTGAGCGCCAGGCCGCCGTGGACGATGGCCCACGTCTATCTACGCCACTGATGCCAACTATTTTTGTTAGAAACATTAATTTGATTTTAATGTTTCTAACAAAAATAGTTCCCGTTCTTCCACTACTCCACCAGGCAGACCCTCAATCGACACCGGTACATGGTAGAAATACCAAAAGTCCGCACAAAGAGGTTTGAATCCTGTTTCCTTATTCGTACTGCGAAACAGTGCAATCAGTTGCCTGAGGAGGTGTTCCCTAGAGGCTATAATTTCGGGGTTTTCAAAGCGCGAGTGAATAGGTATCTTCTAGGTAATCGTGCTGCATCTTAGACCATATTATCACTTACCATCAGGTAAAATATGGTCAAACGCACAGGTCTACAGTAAAAAAAAAAAACAAAAAAGAAAAGGAGTAGAAATTGAGAAATTTTATGCAAAAGCTCTTTGGGTTTAGAATAAAATGGCAGAGTTCTCAGCCTTGGCTCCATTAGGCTAAAGAGCTCGCATGATTACGCACCGCTCTGGCTCCGCCGAGTGCGGAACGCTTCCGATATGCCGTAATTCCGAGAGCGACGTGATTTGCGGCAAATTCCTTGGAGAACCGTTACTTTTACGATATTATGATAAAGCGTGTGAGCGGAAAGTGAGCCACATTGCTCACAGTATGGTGCGATGTTGCTATACAAAATAGAGGCATGCCACTCTCATCTAGTAGCAATAATGTTCTCCTCTTTTTACATTATATCCTTTTATAATTAAATCAAGCAGAAAACACACCTCATGGATCCAGCAACACCATCGCATATGAAGAATTAGCTTTTACCCGCGGCTTCGTTAGTGTTAAAGAAAGACAATCCCTTCAACTATTTATTTATTAAGGACAGCCAACAAAACATCACTTAAGTAACTTGACTCTTACTTCTAGTACTATATAGGTGCTAAAGTGACGCCTTAATTACAGGCTGCCACGTCATGCATAATATGAGAAAAAAAATACATGTTATGTAATATGTACTATTTCTATTTAAAAAACCATTTCAATCCGTTGTTTCGATTGCTTGTACTTGTGACTCCACTAGTATTGCGGGTGTCCATAGGCAGCGGCAATTGCTTATCATCAGGTGATCCGGCTGCTCGGATCAAAAAAAAAAGAACGGACAACTTGACAAACAGACACATTATTAGACATTAGACGATATTAGGATAGGTAAGCTCGTTTCTCAAATAGTCACCAGGTCGTATCTGTTCGGAAACACCACTGATGGCAGCTGGTTTCCTATTAATTTTTGTTTTTACTTTGGCAAAAACCTCTTAAAAGTAAAGTATCAGCCTATAAACTGTCCCACTGCAGGGCAAAGGCCTTCATCATAGAAATCAAGTTATCGCTACTATGAAGGGATTAGGCTTAATCACCACGCTTGCCAAACGCGGATTGGTGATCACAAACTCGGACTATGTCCGAAACATTAGAAACATACTTTTCGCTCCTCCTCCTTTTCCTCGCCAACCCGTCTGCCAAGCGTGGTGAGTATGGCAATTACCCCTCATGTGATTGAGGGAGGCCCGTGCCCTAGCAGTGGGGACTTAAATGGGCTGACGATGATGATGATGATACTTTTCGCTCGACCCGGAAAACGAACCCTGGATCCTGAGATCACGGCCTGGTACTTAAACCACTAGACCAACATTCGGGCGTTAAAACCTCTTAGGTTATACCAAAAAACCGATTATTCAAGAACACAAGTGTTCATCGCACGAATGTTTGTCCAGGGTGGGGATCGAACCCACGACCTTTGGCGTAAGAGGCAGGGTCACTACCAATTGCGCCATCCTGTCAGTCATAACAATACTTTTGTTATATCGATTCAAATGTAGACAAAAATGTGTTCATCTGTTCCTACTTATGACGTATTAAACCGGACAGTCGCCGTCTTACCTGGAACGACGCAGGATAAATTTAACAAGATCTGACCCTTGTCATGTGACAGAGCGAGCGAGTAGCCACACTGAATAGACGCGTCCAATTGAAAACGCAAGAACATACCTACAATAAGATGTCATTTGTAACTTATATTATGTGTAGTATGAATTTATACACTAGCGACTTGCCCCGGCTTCGCATGGGTGCAATATTATCATTATCTATTAAAAACACATCAGAATGCGTTGCGTTGTTTATAAGATCTAAGCATAATAATAATATTCTCCAACCGGAACTAGGTACATACATTGCGCCGTACTGAAAGCAATAATAATATCCTCCACCCGATTGCGGCTACGGCGGCTTATACATATTACTCTATGGGCTAATCTCAACGTTCAGCCACGTACGCAGGATATAAATTATAGTGCTCAAGTGTGTGCGCAAACACAAGTGCACTCTCAATAGAGAGTGCACTGGTATCCCATCGGAATATGAGGGTAAGGGAATACCCTTACCCTCATATTGTACTATCGATAGTTGTAATATAAATAGTATCGATAGCCTATCGATACTACCGCTAACTTAAAACCAGGCAATACTATAGCATGTAAGAAATACTATCGATACTATCGATAGTATTGTTGCTCGTAAATAAAAAACTATCGATATTATTGTTCCTTGTAAACAAAAAAGCTATCGATAGTATCGATACTATCGATTGTTTTAGACTATCGATAGTTTACCAATGAACAATAATATTGCTTAGAATATTCTTCTGTAATAGTCAATCGTCACTACAGTACGGGATAATTTAAAGTTATTATCCTTACCTTTAAATGTTATTTTAAAACGCTTTGTTCTTTTATTTTTCAAACACTAGCACTTGTACCCTCTTGGTTAAATTAATATAAATATTAATTTCGTTCTAGGCTAATAACGAGAACAGTTACGATTCTAGTTTAATAACAGCTAACAAAATATGTTTTGTTAGATAGATAGATAGATAGATACTCTTTATTGCACAACATACAAAACTTAAAAGCTAGGTATACAGAGATACAATGTACAATTTAGGCGGTCTTATCGCTGGGAGCGATCTCTACCAGACAACCTTCAGGTAAAGGACATTAGATAGAAGAGGGGAGGGTGGTGCAATCCTTTTGATTTTGAATATTGATTAAGTAAATTTATAGTATAAATACATATATCTAGATAATAAATAAATAAATAAACACATTATCATACACTAATATATACGAATGTTAACTTACTATAATACAATATAACCTACACAAATTATATAAAATATACTACTATAAGGTTATAATAGAGAGGATATATTTTATACCTACAATATATGGATGGATCTGGGAGAGGACTAACGACCACGAGCGTCAATGACAGGAAAGGAAGACAGGTGAAGTTAATAAAAAAGGATCAGTTGGGGAGAGGGTTTCAGTTTTCAAGGAAGTGTGCTTTGACCCGAGCCTTAAAGATGGGCAGGGATGGGGACTGTCTAATTGGTAGGGGTAGGGAGTTCCATAGGCGAATTGACTGGACTGTAAAGGATTGAGTATATGAATGAGTGGAATGGGGAGGAAATCTAAGGTGGAGATGTTTGGATGATCGCATATGACCCCGCGTAGGCTGCCGAAACTGGAAACGCTCCCGAAGGTAAGACGGTGATTTTGGACTGAAAAGTATGGAGTATAGTAGAAAAAGAATATGGGAGTCACGGCGGAGACGAATGGGGAGCCATTTTAGACGAGTTCGGTACTCTGAGACATGGTCATATTTGCGCAGACCGAAGACAATGCGGATACAGAAGTTTTGCAGACGTTCAAGTTTATTAAGAAGGTTCTCAGTAAGGTCTAAGTAACAGCAGTCTGCGTAGTCGAGAATGGGGAATAGAAGGGCTTGTACAAGTGCAATTTTGGTGGGTATTGGTAGGAAGTTAGCTATGTTTTTAAACTAGAATCGTATTGCAAGTTGGTGGACCATTGATAGTCTTAAAAAAATCGATAGTATCTATAGCATCCATGTTTATTTATTAACGAGTAACAATATTATCGATAGCATCGATACTATCGATAGTTTACTCTTTGTGACCAACAATACTATCGATAGTATTTTTTACACGCGGTAGTATTGCTTGGTTTTGAGCTATCGATAATTCTACGAGTATCGATAGTGCCGTCTTATTCAGATGAAACATATCGATAGTAAAATAATCGATCGTGCGGCAACACTACCTCAAGTGCAGCCAATCAATAGCCATCGCTTAAATGACGCACTGCCCGCTGCGCTTTATTAATTGTATAGATGTATATTACTCGTAATATACATCTAATTGGTAAATAAGTAAATCTTAGAGACAGCGGCAACGCTTATAGGCAATCCGTAAACACGAAACGCTTGCGCGATGTAATCGACACCTTGCGCCATCTACTGTTATTAAATGGAACTAATGTCCCAAAACGAAGTGAAGACGGACCTCAGTAACAAATAAATGAGTCACCTTACACAATCCAATACCTTTAGCACTTTCATCCCTTCCCCATTAATAAATCGAAGAACTAAAATCCGTCACGTACGGCACATCATTAGTAGTATAGGATATGTATAGGATTATTTTCATTAAGTGCATGCCTTTTGCCAGAGGAAGTGCTACGTGGGCGGCATGGGGATTTGCACCACCTAATAAAAATGTAAAGACGGACTACGTCTCGTGTATGGGAAATTGTGAACATTGGTCAGCACAGGGTATTTTCAACCCGAATGCACCAGAAGGATGGACTTGTTAGGGTTCCGTACCTCAAAAGGAAAAAACGGAACCCTTATAGGATCACTTTGTTGTCCGTCCGTCCGTCCGTCTGTCAAGACCCTTTTTCTCAAGAACGCGTGGAGGTATGAAGCTGAAATTTATATCAATTACTCAAGTCTACTGTCCCTTGTAGCTGTGAAAAAATCAAACTTCTAAGCCAACGCAATCAAAAGATACAGCCGTTTATGCCGCAAATTTTCGACACTTGCAAGGGAATCAAAACCTACAGGGTGCTTCCCGTAAACTTAGAATCTTGAAATTTGGTACAAAGCAACGTCTTATAACATAGATAAAGAAAAAATTACGAAAACCATAAATTTTTAGTTACATCACATAATATATATTTTTTTAATAATTTTAAACTTACTACCCATTTCCTCATAAACGCGTAGAGGTATTAAATTGAAATTCATACCAAATACTCAGGTCTATAATACCTTTAAGCTGTAACAAAATCAAACTTCTATGTCAACGCAATCAAAAGAAACAGCAATTTAAGCTGCATATTTTGAAACTCGCAAGTACTCGCAAGGGAATCAAAACCTAAAGGGTACTTCCAGTCGACCTAGAATCTTGAAATTTGGCATGAAGCAACGTTTTATAGCACACATAAAGGAAAAATTCCGAAAACCTTAAATTTTTAGTTACATTACAAAATATATATTTTTTAATAAATATAAACTTATTACTTTTTTCCTCATGAACGCGTAGAGCTATCAAATTGAAATTCATATCAAATACTTAGATCTAATTGCCTTTAACACGTGAAAAAAAAAATCTAAGTCAACGCAAAAACGCAAAAGTAGAACCATTGATACCGCATATTTTGAAACTTAATAAAAGAACTTTCGCAAGTCTGCTGCAAGGCTAGTATAAGTGTTTCAGTTATATTATAGATAAATGATTTGTTAATATAAAATAAAGGATTACTTAAACATTAAAGAGATCTTTGTCTTCAATTTATGCTCCTCCATCTTTCCCCATTGTAATGTTATGAATTTCATTTTGCAATAAAAATACCATAGTTATCACTCGATTGTCGTAATGAACGAACTTTGTAAACCTTGCAGGTTTGTACGGAACCCTCGGTGCGCGAGTCCGACTCGCACTTGGCCGGTTTTTTTTTATAATAGAAAGAAAGAAAATACATTTATTGACCATCAAAACACCGAAAAAATAAATAATATCCTCCAACCGATTACGGCCGTATGGTCCCCGGCAGAGTAGAATAGGCCACCCTCACTCTTACCGAGGTGTCGTAAAAGGCGACTAAGGTAAAGCTGCTGGCATGATCATCAGCACCCAGAGAAGGAAAACTCTGCATTTATATCAAAACCCTCGCCATCCCGTCTGCCAAGCGTGATGAGTATGGCAATTACTATTAATTTAGTGCCAAAGCAGTGGGGACTTAAATGGGCTGATGATGATGATGATTACGGCTAAAGCGGCCAATCTCAATGATCAGCCACGTACGCAGGATATATTATAGTGCTCAAGTGTGTGCGCAAAAACAAGTGCACTCTCTATTCCCTCACCCTCATATTCCGATAGGACACCAGCGTGACACGACTGGAGAGAGATTGGACGCAGGACCAACGGCTTAGCGTGCTTTCCGAGGCACGGGGGTACATGACCGCAGACTTCAAGACTCCGGGCTGACACTAAGAATTTCTTACTGATAACTTAGGTACAATTGTTTAGCCCGACCCAGGGATTGAACCCGGGACCTCTACTAACCACTGCGCCACTGAGGCAGAGAGAAAAATAAATACAGTAGACTTAACACGACACGACGCAGATACAAAAAGGAGACGCGATACGAGAAGAAATGGTGTGGTTGTGTGTGGTCAATCATGTCCCGCACTCAGTATTTGCTGCTATTCATTAGTATATTCAAGAGTTTACGGCTACGTACGGCCTAATGGCTCGATGGATGGCGTGAGAGGTATCGTCAGAGGCAACTTTGAACTGTGAACAGTGACACAGGTGATTTGGCAACGTTATGTATCAATACGGGGATTAACACGATATTTATTATGTGAAACCACATTGTGTACTCACATATTTGGCTCGACGTTTCGGCTACGTTACAGCAGCCGTGGTCACGAGCAGCAAAATATGTGAGTACACAATATTGTTTCACATAATAAATATCGTGTTAATCCCCGTATTGATACATTATAGTTATTCCTATGGCCGCAAATCTTATAAAAATCATCGAAACGATCTTCTGCATACAGAGACGTACCACCAAGCGAACCTTAAACAACAGATAACCTTAGTTCTTTCATTCTGATCTTCTTCTTCAGCAGCACGTATTTGCCCACTGCAGAGCATAATACCTATGCTTCTCCAATTTCTTTCTTCTGTCGTCGGTTTTCCTGGACCACGCTTGAGCCTTGATGTCATCGGACCATCTGGCAGTTTGTCTGCCAATACTCCTCTTTCCATCTCTTGGCCTCTATTCAAGGACATCCTTGCTCCACCTCTCATCACCCCTTCTGCACACATGACCGGCCCACGCCCATTTCAGTTTTGCGGCTCGGTACCCTATGTCTATCACTTTTGTGTATTCCCTGATGATGGTGTTGCGTATTCTGTCTCGTAAGGTATACCTAGCATGATACGTTCCATGTTCCGTTCCATAGTTCTTTAATTAGTTATATTAAAAAAAATACAAATTTCAAATTCAAAACTCCAGATCTTTATTTATTAACTGACATTTATCAAAAGCAAACACTGAGGATTTTTTTCATAAAGATTTTATATCTTTATCTCAAATAACCTACAAATAAGGAAAAATCTCAAATGGAAATCTTAGCACATTCATAAATATGTCTTCACCTCCCAAATATATAACGTCACAAATGTCCACGTATTTCTGGAGAATACTCATACGTATGTGTCCCTATAAAATCGGACTTTCAATGCTTTACCTGAACCACAATAAAATATTTGACGGTAAAACAATGATATGGATATCAGCAAAGTCAGGGTTAAAGACATTTAATATCTCATAAGAATTACAAATTCGCTTACTGAGAAAACAGTTTACAAATAATATTAAAAATACATATCAACATTAGGACAAGCGTACATCAAACATTATATTTAAAACACTACAATATTGCCTATTTAGAAGGTATATGAAAATATGTTTCTAAAGCCGAGCGTCCGATGAGCAACAAGATGGAATCAACACTATTTTTACCGAGTCCGAACAGATACATCGATGTAGGCATGCGCGTGACAGCAAAGTCAGGGAACTCTATTGATCTGGTTATTATTTCGCATTTGTTCGTTCGTAAGTAGAAATACGCACATACATTTGAAAAATCCAGAGGTGCATGCTCTGATTCGAACCGCGATCCCCCGCATAGAAGGTGAAACCACTGTGCTACCATCGCTTCAGTCTACGAAACCGTGGGAAAGACACGTTTCGACTTGAATGGGCCGGCTCAACCGGAGTGATACTACGGCCTCACTGGTAAAAACCGGCGTGAATAGAATAGAATAGAATTTTTACTTGCAAGAATGAGGTACATTTCAGGTGTTGCATATACAAGCTAATTGTAAGAAACTAAACACATTCACCCCTTCAGCAGAAACAGCATTGAAGCAGCATTAAACTGTGTTACGCTGCGTGAGGGTACCGGAGGCCATACATACCGGTGGGCGGAGTTCAACCTACAAACCTTCAGGAAAGAGCGTATTCCTTTTTAAAAGGTCGGCAGCGCACTTATGACTCCACTGATGTTGCGGGTGTCCATGGGTAGCGGCAATCGCTTACCATCAGGTTATCCGTTTGCTCGTCTGCCACCTATGTCATAAAAAAACTGTGTACAGGTATTACAATAGTGATTTAAAAAAGTAAGTTCTCACTGTTGCACTGTAAAGAACTGAGTTAAATCTGAACTTATAGGTTCCTATTTCACATTCCACCGCTCTTAGTTACTCTACTGTTACTAATCGGATTGTGGCAATGGTGCCAGAGGATTGGTTTAACGAGGCCTGACCCTTGTCATGCTGCACAATGTTGTGTGACGCTGCTCCGACCAGATACACCTAATTTTACCGAGAAAATTTGCTGGGAATTGCGAGATATGTTACTTTCTTTACGAGCTAGGCTTTTGTTGGTGAATGTATATCATTTATTTTAATAAGGCTTTGTGTTGCGTCTGGTACGAGTACGTACAAGTATTTCAAGCCTTTAAGTATTTACTAACTACTAGTCTATCAAGATAATAGGAATAACACTCTCTCTGTTCTTTTTCTTGCGTGTTCTTCTTCTTGGTGTCTTCTCAGTAGAAATCGACATTCCGAACCAGCGGTAGATCATAATATTGTGTACCTATTTTGACATTCATAAGTGTTCTGTATGGACCTAAATTGAATAAAGTTTTTTTTATCTTTATCTTGTATCTTTTAAGAGAGACTCTCTAATTTTTATTTTACTTAAGTACAAATCAGTTCCCGCTTTCAATAGGTACCCTACTTAAGTATATATTATATTTGATTATTTCGCCATTTTATTGGCTGTCCTCAAGCCATCTTGGATTTGAAATTTTTAAAAATGTATTGTATTCTACTACTCAAACCCTTTCAAATATACCTACATCAAGGGGGGTTGTCATATAATATGTTAATCCGTCATTTTGTAGTGGCGGCCATCTTGGATTAATTTCCATCTAACATAGCTCTTGAGAACACTCCCGATCAATTCATCTTGCAAACAAAAAAAATCAAAATCAGCTCATCCGTTCGGGTGCTACGATGCCACAGACAGACACACATACACACATCAAACTAAAACACACCGATTTTTCGTCGGGGCTTAACGATTTTTTGTCGGGAGTTAAAAAGAGTTAAAAGTTAATTGCCGTGTGGTCCCCGGCAGAGTAGAATAGGGCACCCTCACTCTTACCGAGGTGTCGTAAGGTAAAGCTGCTGGCATGATCATCAGCACCCAGAGAAGGAAAACTCTGCATTTATATCAAAACCCTCGCCAACCCGTCTGCCAAGCGTGGTGAGTATGGCAATTACCCCTCATGTGATTGAGGGAGGCCCGTGCCCCAGCAGTGGGGACTTAAATGGGCTGATGATGATGATGAAAAGTTAATTCCATTACATTACAAATTATGAAGTTTGTTTTTTTTTTTGGAGTGGAGGCACTTTTCCACAGAAAACACAATTTTCACACAATAAATCTTTTATCTAAAGAATATTTCAAATGTTAACGAAGTAGCAAATAGCTCCCAAGTTATTCATAAAGACCGTAAAATGTAGTTTACTGGTAACAAAAGTCGTCCTAATAGGAACTTTTCTAGGGAAGAATGGGCACAATCAAAAGTAAATATAAGTACTAGTCCTTCTGTTGGTTACACAAAGGCCTCAGAAAATAAACACTGGTTTAAATGCAAAAAGTTTTTAACTTTTAAACTTACGTGCCAAATGTTTTTCTGCTATATTGAATGACTTATTGTTTGGTTTGTCAATTTAGTAGGTACCTACTGACCTTAGAAGAAGAGAAGGAAAACTCTGCATTTATATCAAAACCCTCGTTAACCCGTCTGCCAAGCGTGGTGAGTATGGCAATTACCCCTCATGTGATTGAGGGAGGCCCGTGCCCCAGCAGTGGGGACTTAAATGGGCTGATGATGATGATGATGATGATGACTGACCTTAGGAGAGGCACGCTTAGGCATGTATGAGCCGGTTCGGCGGGTGTGATAATAGCTTCACAGAAAACCGGTAATCAATGCATGCGCTGTATTTCGCAGAGTGAATTATGGTACCGGAGGCCCAATCGGGGGAACGGAACTCAGTTAAAGGTTACCAGAACACGTTAGAAGAGCGCCATTAGTCGCTTACCTATAGGTGAATTGTGTGCTCGTCTGCCACTTGTCCCATAAAATCACCCCGTATAGAAACGTGAGCCAGCACTAGGCGGAAGATGACGTAGTCAACAAGACTAAGAAGTTCATCATCATCATCATCAGCAACCCACACTCGTCCACTGCTGGACATAGGTCTCCCCTAATGCACGCCACTTCTCCCGATTTTCGGCCACTCTCATCCAGCCCACACCAGCCAGCCTTCGAATGTCATCATCCCATCTTGTCGCAGGGCGTCCTACACTACGCTTACCGAGTCGCGGTCTCCACTCAAGGACTTTACGGCCCCAACGGCTGTCAGTTCTGCGGCTAATATGACCAGCCTACTGCCACTTCAGTTTGCTAATTCGACTAAGAAGTTGTTTAATTACAATGACAGACTAAGAAGTTGTTTAATTACAATGAGGATATAATCGTCAAGAAAAATAAAATTAGAAGAAGTCAAATCAAAACCTAACAATAATTCTTAGCAGAATACTAACAACGGAAACCACAAGTACACTCTAATTCCACAATTTTACGATAGGAATTTCCAACAATTCCCAACTGAATGTATAATGTCCTTATTTTGTTTTTCTCCCTTTGTACTCGTCGGGACAATCTCTTTGTGACCAACGAAATCTTATAACATCGGTTTATAAAAAAAAAACTTTTCTTTTTATTTGCTCGTTGTTCGGGACGGATGAGTAAGTATTTATTTTATATTTGAATGTCCGTAACTATATGCTAAAATCGAATAATTTGCTAGTGAACTTCGTACCTAAGTATTTTTCTGCAAAGGATAATTGTTTTATAGCAGGGTTTCTCAAAGAGGGGTACGCGTACCCCTAGGGGTACGCCATTCGAGGGCAAGGGGTACGCGACAACATTTACGTAATGGCGGCTTGATTAGTTTTAAAAATTATCCCTTAGTATTAAAAAGACATTTCTTTTGGCACTATGTTTCTTACCTTTTATTTCAAATAAAAACCTTATTTTCTTCCATAGTATTAATTGTATTTTATTATTTCCTTTTTGGGGGGGGGGGGGGGAGCAATTAATGAGTTAGGGGTACGCTGTCACCTGGAAATTTTAACAGTGGTACGTGGTGCCAAAAGTTTGAGAAACCCTGTTTTATAGGATACATCGTTTTGAAAGCATGCTAATTTTATTGTTAACGTAGGTAAAGAATGGAGAGGAACGAAGTGCGGAAAGGAAAATCTGTAACAACAAAATAGGTAATTAGTTATTATGTGTGACTAAACTCTAAACCCTTTATTACACCTTATAAGGATAGTCACTCCACAAAATTCGTGCCAGCCCCATTTAACATTGCGTGTTGGAACGGGATGACATGAGCTTTAGTAAGGTAGGAAAAAACTTTAGATCGCGATTTATAACAAGGTGTTAAAGCTCGTATCAGATCTGCTGTATCATAAATGGAATCCAAATGGTTTTTACTTAACTTACTGTACTTGTTTCATAATACCTGTTCCTTAACTAAGTCTATTGACTGCAAACCCTTTGCCACGCCATACCCGTCCAGCCTCAATTAAGCAGTCCCATTGACAGGAACAGACGAACAGTGCAATTTAATTTCCCGATGCAAACAACTATGCAGACTGTAGACGGGTTATTTGTCTCTCAACAGCTCTCAATGGCCATTATTCGATTAGACCAGCAGACTAACTCCGCAGCACAAATAAATCCGACTGCATTACGCGCTTTGGCCGCCAGGGACGGATTTTATGGGATTGCATGTCAATCTGGGGTGCAATTCTCGTGGATTCAACATGGAGTCGCGTTCGAAATACGTCGAAAACAGATGATAAACTCTTCTTTTTTTATGTCATAGGTGGCAGACGAGCAGACGGATTGACTGATGATAAGCGATTGTCGCCGCCCATAGAGACCCGCGACACCAGCGGGGTCACAAGTGCCCTGCCAACCTATAACCCTTTCCTCCGGGTTGGGCCTCCGACCACCTCACCCATGCTGCGAAACACAGCACAGTGCTGCTTCACGCTGGTTTTCTGTGAAGCCGTGGTATTGCTCCGGTTGAGCTGGTCCATTCGTGCCCAAGCGTGGCTCTTCCACAGTCAATCACTTATTTTGACTCATAGCAAGGATTTGCTGTTACAGAAAAATTATAAACACTACCTACGCAAACGCTTTAGATTTTCATCAACATTTCTCAAATGACATGAACATAAATTTCATCATCATTATCATCATCAGCCCATTTAAGTCCCCACAGCTGGGGCACGGGCCTCCCTCAATCACATGAGGGGTAATTGCCATACTCACCACGCTTGGCAGACGGGTTGGCGAGGGTTTTGATATAAATGCAGAGTTTTCCTTCTCTGGGTGCTGATGATCATGCCAGCAGCTTTACCTTAGTCGACTTTTACGACACCTCGGTAAGAGTGAGGGTGGCCTATTCTACTCTGCCGGGGACCACACGGCCCTGAACAAAAATGTAGCTTTTACAAAAACTGATATTTATTATTTGCTCTCACCATCTGAGCTACTGATACATTTTTTGTAACTGATTCCGTTAAATTCTATCGTTAAATCGCCTTCTCCTTGTCTTTGTCATCCTCGGATCTATGCCTTTAGAGAGGCTTTAGAGAACTAAAGCCTTCCACGATTCTCTCTGCTTCGACACTTGCATTTCGAACCAGGGGCCTTACCACGAAGACGTCCCATAATTACAAGAATATCCAAACAAAAGAAAAACAGCGAAAGGGAGCGCTAAGGCCCCGGTGCGTTTATGAATATAGACATGCGCCCTAAACAGACTGTGCCTTTTCATAGAAAGCCATACTTGAAAAACCGCGTGAACCGTTAGTACTAAGGTGACATGCTGGGCGACGTTCTTTCTCTATCGCACCCATATAGAATCTGAGTCAGGGCTCGGTTGGATCTCTTTCACACTGTGACGTTTTTTCCGAGAAAAGCACAGTCCGCTGACTTCTAGTTATATGTTTTTAAATGTTGATGATCTATTTTTTCGGTGGGTGACGTATAATGCATCGTGTTGTTCGCTCAAAGTCCAATTGGGTTATATTCCTAAGATGATCTCTGCGTGACTTTAAGCCTTCTTAAGCGGTTCATTGTAAGCGGCCATGTTTCGGTTCCGTATGTCATCACTGGCAATACACACGCATTTAAGACTTTCTTTTTGAGGCACTGCGGTAGATGGGATGGGAAAGTATGCTGCATAACTTCCCGAATGCTGCCCAGCCGAGTTGGATTCGTCGATCAACCTCTTTCTGCAAGTTGGACTTACCAAGTTGAACATTTTGTCCTAGGTAAATATACTCGTCCACAACTTCCAGTGTAGAGCTTCCAACCTTTACAGGAGTGGATACAACATGGGAGTTTGACATAATTTTCTAATTAAGGCTACTTTTAATCAAAATTCACAAATCAGCCCGACAGTAGGTCAAAACTTGGAAATTGGTGACTCAAACGGTTGCCATTGCCTCCACCCGGCCCTGGTCGTAGAAATCGGGATTTAATCCTAGCTAAATTGCTTACTGTCTGCTAGAGGCTGCCCGATTATCTCCGAGTTTTTAGCCCGCCGAATATTTAACGTTGTTTGGTGGTGCAGCGTCAGACGATCTTAGAGCGATTTAAAATTAATTGCTGGCAAATGGACTGCAGGGTTAGGATGAATGCTTTGGTGAGATTTGGTTGATTATGGTTCCTTTGGGCAAGAGCTAATTTGCATTTAATATAAGCATTTGCAAGACAAGACCAACGGAATTAACAAACAAGAGCTATGGTTGTGGAGAAGAACGTGCCTTTCAGTCGGATTAGACCAGTGATAGTCTTTAAATGAGAGCAATGGAGAGGGAGGAGGAGTAAAGGCCACCCACAGGAAGTCGCACGAGATATGCGCAAACACAAGTGCACTCTCTATTCTCTTACTCTCATATTCCGTTGGGACACTACTGTGATCCGACTGGAGAGGGACCGGGCAGAGGACCAACAGCTTAACGTGCTTTTCGGGCCACGGGGGTACAAGACCGCCAACTTACGATATGATCCCCCGGTCAGAGGGTCTGAATAGGACCTACATTTAGACGTAGAGTAGAGGTGGCAGGTCCCCCACAAGGTGGACCGACGATCTGATGAAGATCGCGGGAATCCATTGGATGCGGGTGGCACGGGACCAATCTGTGTGCAGAACATTAGGGGAGGCCTATGTCCAGCAGTGGACTGGCTGAAATTATGATGATGACTCATCATCTCATGACTCATCAGATGATGATGATGAATGGAAAGAGCTATTCTCTAGAGTCTTCTTGCGCTATGGTATCAGACATGATGAGACCCGCAGGAGAACCAAGGTCACAGACATAGCCCAAAGGATTGCATGCCTCAAGTGACAATGGGCAGGGCACATAGTGAATGGATGCGGGCGGGACATGACCGATCTGTGTGGAGAACATTGGGGAGGGGCCAGCAGTGGACATCTATAAGCTGAAATGATGATGATGATTTTTTAAATCTGTGTATACCTATTAAACATTAGCTAGTCGATAGGTAAAACATGACGAGGACAGCTGCACTCGTGTACATAACCATGATCCAGTTGATTTCCCTGATAGAACGCCTAAGGGTTACAAAATCAGCCAGCAAGCATTTCATCAAATTCTATATCATGACCAGACATAAGACCATAGTCCTATATCATGATCATGGATTGGCCGAATGCTTATTACGTTGAGATAAGTTTATAAAAGTTAATAATGATTGAAAGTTGACCGTAGATAATATAACTTGCTGCTCAAATGGATTTAAAATAAACATTTTTAAGTTAAAAAAAAATATTGAAAAAAATGCTATAGCAATAAAATATAAACTGGGTATTTGCCGATCATGCACAACTTTCAAATTAATCGTAAATGATAATGAACAACTTATTTTGATTGATAAAATGATTTCCATTTTCAGACTCGATAGGTACCAACACTTACAAGTATATCCCAATTTTAGTTCCAAGTATTGCTGAAAATAAAAATCGTTATGACGTACCACGTAGCACTTCAGCAAGAATATACAGACAGGTTATTAAAAACGAAAATTGGTTCTTTTCCACAAATAATTTCTGGGAAAGCTACAAAGCGCTGCCCACAACTCCCATTTATTCAAACTACATGATTCCTAGAATATATACTATCAATAAAAATAAAGCTAACATGTGCGTATAAAATAATTTCAATTTAGGGTCACTCTCGAAGAATTTCTCAATACTCCATCGTCGGGCCGTAGAGTGCTCAACGAAATCCAACAACAAAGAAGTTATTTCAGATTCGATAAACTCAAAAGAACCAATATTGGAGAAGCATCTCCTTTTAACTTCGTTCGTATGAAGATTTTCCTCGAATGGTGCCGCGTAGTTGCGAAGAAAGTGATGCGGTATCGGCAGTTATTTTGTTCTGGGTTGTTTTGTACCAAGTGATTGATGTCGGTCGGATAAGCAAGCAGCTATCGATGTAGATGTTACGATTAATCCATCGATAAATAATCGATAGAAAAATGTGATAAGTAGATCGATGGTATTGATCAATGACTGCTTTTGTTGTCTATTTTATCATCCTACATTTAAAAAAAGTTCAAATTAGCTTTAATTTTTTTTGACAAATTTATTTAAAGCTTCTTAGTTCCACGAATTGCAGTTTATTCGTCGTGTTTGTTATTTGTTAATTCTGTATTTGTTTACTTTGTTCTTGTTTAATAAGTTGATTGATTCTATACAATCGGTGTAGGTATCTGTGTCAAGGTACACATTTGCTTTTCCTATTGAAGTCAGCTATTTCATTTTATTATAAGTAGATATATTGAAACCGAGTACCTTTAAGTATCTGTCTATAAACTGTGCCACTGCAGAGCAAAGGCCTCCATCATAGAAATCGAGCTATCGCTACTATGATGGGATTAGGCTTAATCACCACGCTTGTCTAATGCGGATTAATGATCACAAACCCGAGCTATGTTTGAAATATACGCAACATACTTTTCGCTCGACCCAGGATGCAAACACAAAACCCCGAGATCACGGCCCGGTAATTAAACCACTAGACCAACAGGGCGTCTATCCACTGGTGAACGCCTCCTTCATGCTGCCTCATAGATTTTTATTCCATGCTTTTTCATCCAATGCAATAATCCTCTTAAGGGGCGGTAGATCAATAGAGTTAATAACTCGTTATTATAATATACTCGTAAAGAGTCCAAATTCGTATTAACGCATCCATCGCTTCCCACTCTAGTCCCTCCTTATCTCACAAAGAGGATTCCCGTTTTGTTTCTTAATTTTACGCGCCGACGCACACGTCTCGACCTTCTTAAATGCCTTCGGAGACCGCTGATAATGGAAGCCACTTTCCTGGTGTCATATTTGTATTAGTAACGTCACAATTTGGCGCAACAATAGAAAAAGAAAGTCGTGAAAACAAATGGCCCTGGAGGAATTTCAATTTCGATTAAGTTAAATTATACGTCTTTTCTAAGGAACGTACGCAACAAACACTCCAAGGATGTCCAGGGACATGTGTTCTCGCCAACGCGTTGGACAGACCTCATCAGGACTGTAACACAACATCCATTGTCCAAAACTCCCGAGACGCTGTGGACCGCAACAAGTGGAGACATATCGCGCAAGCCGCAACAGCACACGAAAATGCTATATCAACCATGACCACTCTGTCAAGAGTGAACGATTAAGGAGGAGGCTGGGAAACGCCCTGGCTATCATCAACCTGTACCCTTATTACAGGAGATAGCATGGGTTGAGTCTAAAATTAATGACTGACAAGATGGCACAATTGGTAGTGACCCTGCCTCTTACGCCAAAGGTCGTGGGTTCGATCCCCACCCCGGACAAACATTCGTGCGATGAACACTTATGTTTGTTCAGTGTCTAGGTGTAATATATGTATTGTATATGTATTTGAGTATATATTTATGTTCCTCTGTTGCCTGATATCTGTAACACAGTGCTTAAGCTACTTAGTACGGAATCAGGTCAACGTATGAGATGTTGTGAGAATTATTATTATTAATATTAAATAATGTATAAATTGTTGGTGATTAGCCATATTGGGAACGGCACAGTGCACTACTGGCATACTCGTAGTGCTCCGTTTAGGCAGCAGTCTGATATAACCAATTTGGGGATTTAGAACAATGTACATTGAATGGTTTCCTCAAGACATGGAGGTACAAGATCGCCAACATCTCCCACACAAACAACGGGCTGAAATTGCGAATTTCTTTTCGCAACCAACCTAGCACACTTAGATCTGACCTGAGAAAAAAGACCTGCACTTTGTAATATGTGTAGTACAATCTAGGAGTGGATTATGAAGTAAATACGTCCACGCAATCCGAAACTTTTTTATATAATAGGGAGAAGTATTGATAAGCGATTTCACCGCCCATGGACACCCAGCTAACTGCTGAGTGAAATACGCTCTTTTCTTGAATGTATGGAGGCCGCATCAGTGCAAAAATACCGAGGGAAAAAATAGGCGAAGAATACATATAGAGTAAGTAAAGTAAGTAAGTAATAATTTATTTGGCACAATAAAGATACAAGCCTTACATGCAAAAGAAAAGGATCGGTTAAATACAATGCAGTACAAGATATGAATGTCGACCGTGTGGTCCCCGGCAGAGTAGAATAGATCACCCTCATTCTTACCGAGGTGTCATAAAAGGCGACTAAGGTAAAGCTGCTGTCATGATCATCAGCACCCAGAGAAGGAAAACTCTGTATTTATATCAAAAATCTCGCCAACCCGTCTGCCAGGTGAGTATGGCAATTACACATGAGGGGCATGTGACTGAGGGAGGCCCGTGCCCCAGCAGTGGGGACTTAAATGGGCTGATGATGATGATGACAAGATATGAAACTTGTAACTAATTACTGCCTAATAGGCGCCCGCTCAGCATATTGCACTGGTCTACAGGATACAGACACCCTGTTGACCTAGTGGATTTTTTTTTACTTTCCCTTCTATTCGAGTTTGAAGCCTGTTTTTGCTTTATTGTTAATAAATTTTTTAGTTAGTTTAAAAATAAAATTATCTAAGTTTAATTACTTTTTGCCAAGCTGTTTTAGTTTACCAAATAGTTCTCTTTTATTTTACTGTTTTTATTTTTATTATATTTTTTTTATCTAAGTTTCTTATGTCATCGTCATCTTCAGCCCGTTTAAGTCCCCACTGCTGGGGCACGGGCCTCCCTCAATCACATGAGGGGTAATTGCCATACTCACCACGCTTGGCAGACGGGTTGGCGAGGGTTTTGATATAAATGCAGAGTTTTCCTTCTCTGGGTGCTGACGATCATGCCAGCAGCTTTACTTTAGTCGCCTTTTACGACACCTCTTATGTAGTTTACTTATTTTTGTACTTTCAATTTATTCTTATTTATTATTTTATGGAATTTTTTAATTTTACAAATTCTATGTTCCAAATAAAGCCATTCTTTATACATGATGTACGACAACAATGTTACAAAATATTTCCTACACTGGGACAGACACATAAAAACACCTAAAGACGCTGGACTTGCACATGGACTACAGACACAATAACACACCAATTTAAAACTTTCTGCAAATTTCCAAAATCCAATCCAATCCAAAATTCCAAGGAGGTCCTCAGCAGTACGCATCCGTGGCCCTCGGTGGCAACACTTTTCTGCCTTGTGTGCGCAGAAGCGTCTGCTGTGCCCGTATTTCAGGCACAGCGAACATTGCATAAGAGTGCACGGTTGTCCTCATCTTTAAGGCCCTCAAAAACGGACTCGTTTTGGTTACCTTTTTTATATGAGAGCACCTGATGGTAAGCAATTCCGCCGCCCATGGACACCCGTAAGACCAGTGGAGTCACAACTGCGCTGCCAACCTTTAAACTGTCCCCCCCCCCCCGATTGGGGATCCGGTACCCTCACTCACGCAGCGAAACACAGCACAGTGCTGCTTCACGCCGGTTTTCTGTAAGACCGTGGTATCACTCCGGTCGAGCCGGCTCATTCATGCCGAAGCGTGGCTCTCCCACGGTTTTTAGAGGTTTTACCGCTATAGTTACGTACGTAGATGATTTTATTCGCCATACTGATTACTGTTACAAAAGACACGCTCGACTTTCGCATAAAACCCTCCCTTTGATAAGCGTCTCCATCAAGTGGCCCATATGAAAACAAAATTACATTCCTCTTTCCATCCGCTGAGCCCACGTTAGATTACGTGTTGCATTTGAATGGACGAACCGGGTGAACCGGAACCGCGATACCACAAAAATGTGGGCTTACTCATGTGACCCAATTCACCACTTGTCTCTTCTGTGGACTGTAATATTTTAGGGACCTTGAGAAAGAAGCCACGGATTATGTCATTCGTGTGTCCACTTGATTAATGGTGAAAGATGGGGAGGATCATTTGGCGCGTCATAATAAAAGTTGCATTGTTTCTGGAGACCTATTTTTGATTTACTCTTATGACTTAGCATCGTGACGAGCGCACGATTTCTACTGATTTTTCTTCGACATACGAAATTCTCATTTTTGAATCATTCGTCTGCAACGAGTGACCCCACCCACTCGTTGGTCCAGTGACTTAAAGCGAGCGGTAGAAGCAACGTCAAAATAATTGTCAATAGCAACCAGCATGAACAAAATATTATAAATGTAAAAACTTTGATTTGACTGATTTTGACAGGTGACACTCATAGTTTTTTATAACAAAAAAGCAAAGATTTTCATATTCAGCCAATAATCTATGGTTTTTGCATTCTGTTTGCAATGCGGAAGTTACCGGTGTTTATAAAATTATGCATGGAAGGGTTAAAATGTCAATTTACCGTATTATATTGGTAAAATCGAAATCGAATGATTCAAAAATAGGGAAAATCGGCTTCATGCGACTTAGAAGGCAAATGTGATTTACGTCGCATGCGACGACGCTAAGTCATACGAGTGAATCAAAAATAGAGCTCCTGAATATGTAAGAGTTTAGGGTTTTAAGTGTTTTTTCATCAGCCTATATAATACCAGCGCCATTGCCTACAGGAAGGTGCCTACCCATTCCGTAAGTCGTGGCTTTAGCTGAGTGAGCTCCTTTTTGTTACGCACACCTGACACCTGACATACCTGGACACAATGTAGGTATATATTGCCCGGCCGAATTAATTGAACTTGTAGGTACTTTTTTTTTTCTTTGTTATTATGTGTTGTTTTTACTTTTACTTTAATTTCACAAGTTTGTCTTTTTTTCTTTATTTGTAATGTTGTGTGTCGTGTGTGTTTAACAAATAAATGTTTTTATCTTATCTTATCCTATATACTGTCCCACTGCAGGGCAAATGCCTCCATCATAGAAACTATGTTATAGCTACTATCATGAGATTAAGCTTAATCACCAGCTTACCTAATGCGGATTGGTGATGATCACAAACCGAAGGTACGTTCGAAAAATTTGAAACATACTTATTGCTCGACCCGGGAATCGAACCCAGAACCCCGACATCACGGCCCGGTACTTAAACCACTAGACTTATATAACAGAAGTTCATTTGTTAATCATTTCAACTCAAATAACTAAAATAATGTTCCCTTAAAAAGTGATCTATTGATTCATCCAATTTATCTATGTCAGTTTATGTATGTATGGGTCTCTATGGGCGGCGGCAATCGCTTACCATAAGGCGATCAGTCTGCTCGTCTGCCACCTAACACATACAAAAATTGTATGGAAATAAGTTTTATTTATCTTTTTATTTCTAAGACGAATTAAAAGCATCCTGTAAAACAAAAAATATTTCAACTTGTCTCTTTTTTTAAGTCCGCATCACTATGCCCTATTCTGAGGGCCTACTACGAAAACACCCTGAACGCACACGAATATACCTAGCTGTGGCATCCAAACAAAAAGAAGCACTGCGCATGTGATGAAAATTCGGTCTTGAATTCCGTTTCATTGTAGGCCGCCCAGAGTTGCTTGCCACTTCACTCGACTTGGCAATGTTTTGGTATTATCTGCTAGCCTAATTTGAACGTTGTCAATAATATCAGACAACATCGATGGCGCATACATCATCTTAACCTCATCTTAACGAATGATTCCCCGTTGCGTCCAAAGCTGTCGCTTCCGAGCCCGAGGTACGCATGGACCATGCACCAGGGTTCGGGATACTTGCTAATTACAATGAAACGAGTGCCGTCTGACTTTCGCCACCCTTAGACAGGCGAACCAGACCAATTGGGTCTCTGTTGCTAGTTCAGAATCATTATCAAAAATATTGTAGGTATCCACAATTTTGAGAAACCGATACGTGAAGGTTTCTTCACGATGTGTTTCCTCGCCGCCGAGCTAACGGTAGAACTAATGCACATAGATTTCAAAAAACCACAGGTGCATTCTCCGATTAAAACCACGACCTCCCGGCTGTAGCCGGGACCCCAACCCAGGGGAGCGGCATTACCCAATGTCAGGGGCAATGTCGCTCAAACATTTTTTTTTAATAAGTTTTTACTATTAATGGGTCTAAGATATACGCTTCTGTAGTTAAATTGTTTATTGATAGATAATTAAACAATTTATTACGTTTCATAATTTTCATTTAAATAAATTATTTTTAAAATACACATTTTTTTCCTTAAGTGAACGCCATTCCCCGTCCTTACCCTACCAAAGCATCGCAGTATCGTGATGTCAATGAAAGGTTTTCGAAAAAACAAAATTCGTTTAACGGCTTTCGCACTGACGTAGGTAACCCCGTATACAGAGTGTATCTGTGAACATTTACATCCCTTTAACGACGTGTTGTACCAACCATTCTAAACACCATTTTTTCAACGAATTTTCGAAATTAATCGAAATTTTTTTTGACTCCCCATACAAAATTACCATGTCACGTGACCTGCTGTATGAAAAGTTGAAATTTTTTAATGCGAATTTCCAAAAGTGATATAACAAATTTTGTTCATAATGGTTAGTAGAACACGTGGTTTAAGGGATGTACCTATATGTTCACAGATACACCCTGTACGTAGAAGGCGCGTTCTTATCGTCTGGGCTACCAACAACGCTTTAAGTCGCCTCCATATCGTAAGTAAAATTAATCCGATTTTCACAACTATAAACTATTAATATACTATTACTATTTTTTTATTTTTTTTACATTATAGCGGACAAACGAGCAGACGGCACACCTGATGGAAAGTGATCACCGCAGCCCATGGACATTTGCAACACCTGAGGTATCACATATGCGTTGCCGGCTCTTAAAAAAGGAATAAACCCTTTTTTTGAAGGTCACCAGTCCGTATCTGTTCGGAAACACCACGGATGACAGCTGGTTCCACAGTTTTACCGTGCGTGGTAGGAAATGACGTGAGAAACGCACTGTAGTCGATATAAATCCATCCAGGTGATGTGGATGGAATTTGGCGTTCTGACGTGATGTGCGGTGTTGAAAAATTGCAGCTGGAATAAGGCCGAACAGCTACTCGGAACATTCCCCATTGTAAATGCGATTGAAGATGCACAGTGATGCTACATCTCTACGCAATGACAGAGGATCAAGTGTGTCGGAGAGTGCCTGGTCGTTGACAATTCTGACCACCCTTCGCTAAATACGATCCAGAGATTTTAAATCAGGCAATCTGTCTGCTCGTCTGCCTCACCGTCACCTATTACATAAAAAAAAACAAAATTGCATCGCAATCGCAAGTCAAAATTAGAAATGAACAATTGCAGAACACCTGCTCTCCCCTTTTCAACTTTATATTCGAAAGACACGACAAAAGAAAAGTAAAGAAAAAAAAGTACTCCAGCTACCGTGGAAAATGTCCTTGCAATTTTTAGCTATCGGAAAGTATTGCCTTTTAATGTGATTTCCTAAACGGAGGTGGCGCGGTCTCCTCCGGGAGTCAACTAATGGATTTTGTTCATACTTTGCTCGAGTCAATCTATCAGTTAGGAGTTTATTAAATTCCTTTCAATATAGCCACTTTATTTGGACTGCTTCTCTTTAACTATGCACTCGGTTATTTAGTGTTCTGCGGGGTTTTGGTGAAACCTATTTAATTGTTAATACGAAAGTTCAATGTTGAGCATTTTACTTAATATATTGTATCCGTGGGAAAGCCATGCTTCGGTAAGAATGGGTTGGTTTGACCAGGATGATAACTTGGCCTCACAGAAAACCGTAAACCAGCAGCTGTGTGTTTTCGCTGAGTGATTGTACCGCTTGAGGCTTTATTGGCTACTCCACTGGTGTATATAGTCGGCGGCAATTGCTGACCATCTTCTCTCTCGTCTGCCACCTGACATTTAAAAACTTGAACTTGATACAAAGTCAACGCAAAGACTCGTGACAGACGGTAGAGTATTTCATTCAAATTAAGAATGAAATATGACATTGAATGCGACGAGACGTGAGCCATTCGTCATTCGTGCACTCGTCGTTGAAGTCGAATTTTGAAATGTCATAGCAACCTCTAACTCATTTAATAAACAGTTAATCTCTTACTTGACTTCAATATCAAATGTTCGAGAATAGGCCTCCAATCACTTCCCTCCAAACCTACTGACCATTTTGAACTCTTAACAATTGATCTGGATGTTTTTTATGTATATGTATTTACGAAAAAAAAGTATTATTATGTATATATTTGTTATTCCGCTGTTGGTTCTGATATCCGTAACACAGGTGCATGAGCTATCTTTCTCGGAGTTAGATCAAAGTATGTGATGTTGTGAAATATGTATTATTTCATTTATTTATTTGATATATGTCATAATTATTAAATATTTAAAAGCCATGTGGTCCCCGGCAGAGTAGAATAGGCCACCCTCACTCTTACCGAGGTGTCGTAAAAGGCGACTAAGGTAAAGCTGCTGGCATGATCATCAGCACCCAGAAAAGGAAAACTCTGCATTTATATCAAAACCCTCGCCAACCCGTCTGCCAAGCGTGGTGAGTATGGCAATTACCCATCATGTGATTGAGGGAGGTGCTCCAGCAGTGGGGACTTAAATGGGCTGAAGATGATTAAATATTTACATTTTTTATCGTTTTTTATGCCATAGAGAACCACAAGGCTAAGCCGAGTTTACGCTTGTTAACTTTTCATGGCAACGCAACGCGGACAGAAGAAAGATTAAAAGCTTACTTTACAGACCTCCTTCCGCGAGCTAACGAGATGGATTCTGTTTATTTTTGCTCCCTCTCCAACGCGTTATGAATTTTTAATGGATAGTTTATTTAGAGCATTTCGGAGATATTTCTCATTTCCGTACATGCAATGTGAAAATCTACTTCATCTTAATAATTCTCACAATATCACATAGATTGAGCTGATTCCGTGCTAAGTAGTTTAAGCACTTGTGTTACAGATATCAGATAACAGAGGAACACAAATATATCATCATCAGCAACCTACACTCGTCCACTGCAGGACATAGGTCTCCCCTAATGCACGCCACTGCTCACGATTTTCGGCCACTCTCATCTAGCCCAGCCTTCGAATGTCATCATCCCATCTTTTCGCAGGGCGTTCAACACTACGCTTACCGAGTCGCGATCTCCACTCAAGGACTTTACGGCTCCAACGGCTGTCAGTTCTGCGGCTAATATGACCAGCCCACTGCCACTTCAGTTTGCGAATTCGGTGGACTCTGGTTCTCTGTCGGATTACATCATTTCTGATGCGGTCCTTCAGAGATACTCCGCCCTTTCCATAGCTCTTTGAGCGACTTTGAACCGGTGGACTAGTCCAGCCGTGAGTGTCCACGTCTCAGCACCGTAAGTCATGAACTTAAATACATATATTACACCCAGACACTGAACAAACACAAGTGTTCATCGCACAAATGTTTGTCCAGGGTGGGGATCGAACCCACGACCTTTGGCTTAAGAGGCAGGGTTCCTACCAATTGCGCCACCCGGTCAGTCTAAATCTTAGCGTGTAATTCCGTCGAAAAGCTATCGCTTTAGAGCCTAGGGTACCCACGTATTGCCCACGATTCAAGATTTGGAGAGTCAGGTAATTACAATGAAGCGACTGCCAGTTAACCTTCATAACCATTTAAGGGGAACCAGACCAGAACACGTAGATTTGAAAAATCCAAAAGTTCATACTCGGATTTGATCCACGATTCTTCTTCTTCATCTTAGCGTGCAATTCCCGGTTGCATCCAAAGTTGTCGCTTTGGAGCCCAGGGTAAGCTTAGACCATGATTCAGGATTGGGGGGTCTGGTAATTACAATGAAGCGACTGCCGTCTGACCTTCGCAACCCTTTAACAGGGGAACCAGACCAACTGAATCATGGTTACACGTTTCAGAAACATTTTCCGAATCGTGCAGGTTTCCTCACGATGTTTTCCCTCACCGCCGAGCAGTTGGTAATGGTAGATATACGCACATAGATTTTTATAAAACCATTGGTGCATGCTCGGATTCGAAACTCGACCACCTGCGTGGAAGGCGATTTCGTATCCAGTGAGCTACCATCGCTCTCATCTCATCGATTTGAACCACGATTATACTATAGATTTATGCACGTATAATTGGTCGAAAAGGCCATTTGGTTAAAAAAATATATTACCGTAAATGTTAATGTGGGCACCTACTGTATTTGAAAGAAATTAAAAGAAAACAAAATGTTTATGTTAAGATAGATTAAGAGCGTCAGCGTCAGATCAAGTTACCCCTCTGCAGTGGGAAAATAGCACATGTGCCCCAGACATAAGGATGGTCCAAAGGTCAACAAGGGTAACTCGACGTGACGCCGTGTCTACAGTCAGCAACACATCAATAATTAATTTCTTCAATCGAAATCGACCTTTATATCAAACACGTTTAGTTCATAACCAATTGAGAAAATATGACTTAATGTAGCAATCTGATGTACGTCTGTACCTGATACCTATGTACAACCACAATTAGCAATGATGATGATGAATTTTTAATGATGAATTTTAAAAACCCAATTTAAATTAAATGAAATTTTTACGGTTTAGTGACGCCATTAATAGATTTTTACTAATTCTTTTTTTTTAATTCTCATAAAATGTCATACATTGACCTGATTCCGTACTAAGTAGCGTAAGCACTTGTATTTCAGATATCAGACAACAGAGGAACACAAATATATACTTAAATACATATATTACACCCAGACACTGAACAAACACAAGTGTTTATCGCACGAATGTTTGTCCAGGGTGGGGATCGAACCCACGACCTTTGGCGTAAGAGGCAGGGTCACTACCAATTGCGCCATCCGGTCTGTCAATTAATTTAGATAAAATTACTACGAGTATTAAATGTAGGTAAAGGAGTAAGTAACACTAAAGATAAAATTTTGTAGACTTATCGTCAAGGAAAGGAAAACCGGAAGACCTTATTAGAGGCCACTAATAAACATTTATGGTCCCCATTTCCTATAAGTCAAAAGAATCTCTAGTATACGAGTACACATCTCAAGTGGGATTACTGTGTATCGTATCATATCAGCAATCCGTCTCCCTCGTTGATTTTTATTTATTTGATAGAAATGGGGTGAGCCCTGCGTCTCATAGCCACTGCGACCAGTAGATGACCTATTGTGGCATCCCCGTAACCTATTACAGCACCTCATGTAGCCCCAGTTCCAGGATAAACCCGAGAATGGAGCTGATGGGGGAGCTCTTGATCTCGTCAGCTGAGATCATGTGTGCTCCCAGGTGCCGGCTTCTGCAGCGGTGCAGCGCTATGCACTCGCCGAGGACGTGGATAATCGTTTCCTCGTCCTCGCGACAGAACCTGCAGATTTTGGTATCTGAAAGGCCCATGTTGTGCAGGTGCTTGTTTAATTTGCAGTGCCCTGTGAGGGTCCGAGTGAGTGCCCTAACATGTCCTCTACTCAGTTTTATTATTTCTACAGCTCGTCTCTGATCGAATCCCTCATTGATACCTATTGGTTAAAATATTTATCGAGACTGAGAGTCGAATGAAGAAAGTACCTAGATTTGGTTACTCAACGTGCAACACTTATTTCCAAATGTGTCACAATCAAAGAATGTTACTTTTCTTGATCCGAAATAAAGTCTTCCTATAAGTACATATTTTTAAAACTCAATAGATAATAACAGACGTCGACTTACTGTTACAACTAAAACCCTCCCCTCTTACATTTCATTTTCGAGCCATTTTTATTATTGTGAAGACTTTAAAACGGAACCTAATTTGATCTTACAATTTTCTTCCCGGGCCACTGGGAGCTCAGTGTCAACGTTTCATTCGGATTACACATAACCACCGCACCTTTGCACTTATCGAGATTTTTATTGCAAGCGAATAAAGGTGATATTTCCGTGCTTCGGGTTGGAATTTGAGGTTGTACTGCGTAAAGATATAGTGCAGCGGTCATTCTGTTACAGCGGAACGACTTGAACATCTTCCAAGACTTGTGCCGTCATTATTAAAAGAAAATGAGTATTGTTATGGCTGCTCGTGTTCTTATTAACTGTGGAACATTGCGATTTGAAACATGTGGCTTGTACGAGGCTATATTGATGGGAATGGTATTGGAAGGGAGAGAATTTGAGATCATTGTTAAGAAAGTGCGACTATGAGAATGCTAGAGCTAAGTTTTAAGACGGGCTAGGGCACACTAGCGACGCCTATAGATTTTAATTTTTAGCTACTAAACTGGATCTATTTTAAACAATTTCGGGGTTAGAACCTCTCGGCAAACCCAAACACAATACTCTATTTATTAAATAACCATGCAAAAATGTTGGGTCCAACGCGTACGCGAAAAATTGATTTACGCCAAAATCGGCCACTTTTGGTGTGAATAAATTTTTCGCGGACAAAAACGAACCCAAAGTTTGTGCATTATGTATTTGTGTGGTTATTTAGTAAATAGTATAAGTGTTTGCCGGGAGGTTGTAACCCCAAAATTGTGTAAAATAGACCCGGTTTAATAGCCAAAAATTAAAATCGATAGGCGTCGCTAGTGCGCCCTAGTTTACACTCATGGTGAAGCTGTTTAGCGTACCTAGTTAAATTTGGGTTGTTACTGACTAAATGGGTGCAATTTGACCGTGGCAGAGCCACGCTTCGACATGATTTTTTTCATCATGGTCCAGTACTTGAACCACTAGACCAACAGGGTATAAGGTATGTATAAGTGTATTCATATTTTATTCGCGTATTAATATTTAAACTTTCTGTGTAAGTATATAAATATTAAGATTGCACTGCCCTACATCTTTATCAAGTGTCCTTTACCCAAAGGTTGCCTGGAAAATATCGCTCATAGTGATAAGGCCGCCCTCGTTGTACATATCCTGTAATTCCTGTAGGTTTACATACTTTATTAACCAACTTCAAAAAAACCTGCTCGACTAGAGTCATACCACGGCCTCAAAGTACACCGTCGTGAAACAGCACTGTGCTGTGTTTCGCTGCGTGAGTGAGGGTACCGGAGGCCCAATCCGGGCGAAAGGGTTGTAATGGTTGGCAACGCACTTGTGACTTGTGTCTATGAGCGGCGGTAATCTCTTACCATCAGGCGATCCGTCTGCTCGTCTGCCACCAATCATATAAAAAATTACGCTCCATTAGTAGAACAAAGAGTGATTTTAGTTTTGAGATGACCCAAGGTTACACAACAACAATGTCGACTTTTTATCACCAGCTCATTTATTGACAGTCACCTTCTAACTTCATAACTTGTATTAATATAATTTAAAGGTACAAGTAGGTAGAAAAGTTGTTTACTCGTATAGACAAATTTTAACTCGTAGCCCTCAAGACTCAAGTACCGTGGTAGAATAAAGTAAGGCAGAACAAAACAATTGAATTACGTACCTAACGAAATATCAGCTACACAGATGAACTTAGGGGTTAAGGCGACGGGTAGGGCACACTAGCGACGCCTATCGATTTTAATTTTTAGCTACTCGGTTTAGTGGGTTACAACCCCGAAAGTTCTGCATCAAGAATAGAATATCATGTGATCTGCACGTTACACATCATAGAAATATAGTCCATAATCAAAATAAAAATGTATTATAGTATGTACCTGTTCCGTCATCGCACTTTCTTCGTAAATACTTCGTAAGTTTCAAATATGGAATTCTAATGTTCGAAATTTAAAATTGTTAATAAATCGATGTTTCTGTGTTGGCGAATGATGCAGAAGCAATTCGCAACCATTTTTATGGTTTGTCATTCATTCCGTGTCAATAGTTTGATTATTGGCACACCAGAGGAACGCCGACGGAGTTGAACGCCGACACCCGGAAAGGACACAGCCTAATGGCGTACGCGCCGAAAGAAAACTGTTAAAGCGTGTGTGTTTGTGCGTGTTCCGACGTCCATGGAACTGTGATGTGCTAGATCCCGAACCTAGAAGCTGAGGTGCTTGTGGCTGACCCGAAGGTGGAACCGTCAAACAATCTACTAAAGGTACGTGTGTGCATGGTGTTGTTGCTGCGTACCTTCTCGATACAGAACATCGATTTCCCATATCGGCAGGCCTTGCAGGTCTGAACCAGGTGTAGCAGAAAGCCACTGATCGTCTGTTCCTTTGTACTAAAAGGAACCCAGTGTGCAGTGCGTATGCTACAGTACCTTTATGGATTTTTATAGGAGTTATTAATATTTCTGTGTCTAGAAAAAAAAGCCAATTTCATACTTTAGCCTCATTACATTACATATGCCAAACAATATTGAATTCGTGTCAACGAATAGAAAGTATGTACAGAAAAATTCTTTCAGAAGATATTGATCGATATGAAAGATTTTTAAAATAGCGGCTCGCCCTCACTTCGTTTCGGGATATTAGTACAACTTCATACCAATAGATGGCGCTAGGTGTCGGTCACATTGCGCAAGCGTTTTGTGATATCCGTAACACAGGTGCTTGCGCTACCTGTCTCGGAGTCAGATCAATGTACGTGATGTTGTGAAATATTATATTATTGAGAATGAAATAACATCCCATACCTACATTATAGTCCTGGTCCCAAACAAAGGTTTTCCCTTGTACTTTGCAAACCAGGAACAACGAAGGTACCACAAACAATCAGACCCACCCAACTCAAATACGAGTATCTGTTTCATCTTTAAACGTTTGTGTTAGTGCGGGATTCGAACACGCGACCTTTGCGTCTCACCCGACTCAAACCACTACGCTAAACAGGTTGTAATATTAATTATTTCAAACTAAATTAATGACCAGTGTAGAGTAACAAATTTCCTTTACTTAAAGCGACGAGTAGGGCACACTAGCGACACCAATTGATTTTAATTTATAGCTAGTAAACCAGTATTTTTTAAATAATTTCGAGGCTCGCGTCTTTCGGCAAACAACTATATTTATTTAATACTTATACTGCTTGGTCTGCTTTTGTACTCCAATTTTGGATTACCCCCAAAAGAGGCCACTTTTGGCGTGAATCAATTTTTAACCCCCGACGCAAAAACGACGGGGTGTTATAAGTTTGACGTGTCTCTGTGTGTGTGTGTGTGTGTGTGTGTGTGTGTGTCTGTCTATGGCATCGTAGCTCCCGAACAAATGAACAGATTTTGATTTTGTTTTTTTTGTTTGAAATATGAATAAAAAGGGAGTGTTCTTAGCTATGTCGGATAAAAATCGATCCAAGATGGCCGCCGTCACAAAGATTCGGATTTTATGTTTTAACACAACTCCCACAATATGGGTATCAGATAAGAGGGCTTGAGTAGCAGAATATATTAATTGTGAAAAATTTCAAATCCAAGATAGCCGCCGTCAGAAAATGACGAATAACCTATTTGTTGTTCCAACTGCCTCAATATAGGTATCAAATGAAAGAGCTTTAGTTGTATCGGAGGTTTTTAAATGTTTAATTTAATTTCATTTCCAGTACAAAAACAGACCCAATATTTGTGCATGGTTATTAAATAAATAGTATAAGTGTTTGCCGAGACACTGCAGCCCCTAAATTGTTTAAAATAGAACTGGTTTATTAGCAAAAAGTTAAAATCGATTGGCGTACCTAGTGTGCCCTACCCGTCTCCTTAACACATTATAAACATAAGTAGACGAAAACGTAGGCGGAATGTGTAGGAACATCATGTTCAGATTACTCGCGTGGGCTGTACCCGTTACTTTAGAGGATATAATTAAGCTTGCAGACCCGTGAGTGGTAATAGCTGGCCATTTGCGAAGTAAATGCGGACTGCTTTTACAACTGTTTGCATTTGGCGTTACAACGGTGTTAGTATAAGCGACTTACTAAGTAAGACTTCTTGGGATTTCCGATTTTCTTAAAAGCAGCTGTTTATATAACATGGAACTTTCAAAAACCAAAAAAAGACCTTTAGTATTTAGAGGAAAAGCTGCTACACCTGCATAATAGCTCAAATTGAATTTCATTCGTGGTCATAGCTACTATGCCTTAAATTGAATTTCGTTTGTGGTCATAGCTACTATAGCTCAAATTGGATTTCGTTCGTGGTCTTTAGTATGAGTATTGGTGACGGCCACATCAATTCTTTTTGATAGTGTGTATGTTTCATATTTCTTTACTTTTGATACTTCATGCTTACTTAATATTGTCTTTATAAAACAGTTGCCTATAAGTTATACAATTATGTTTTATTTTTATGTTGTATCACATAATAAAATAATATCGTGTTAATTCCCGGCTTGATTAATTACAATTATATGTTGTGGAAAATAAGTGTGAAAAGTGTGTTA